>BLSH010472649.1:607612-625789 GCA_018402905.1 Glandirana rugosa
TATCCATCGTCTCCGTTTTTCCGTCAAAAATCGAAGGGTTAAAATGTAATGATCATGTTTATCAGTAGTGTATATTTCAATAAAACTGTAATAATATTATAAATTTCGCTCCCGTCCTACTACTTTACACATAAGATTGGTCACCACCGGGTAGATATTCCCCGCGACGGGGGGATTAGGTGCGTGGGCCGGAGATTAGATGTGGCGATCGGGTCTTAAGACCTGCTTCCTGATTGGCCAGGAGGATAACCAGGAAGACAATAGTGAATATTAATTCGCTATTGTCACACAACTGCGTGGGCTCAGGGAGCAGTGCTCTGCTCCCCAAGCCCACCCTTTTTTGAAGCCAATTAGAGCCTCAGGCTCTAATCACGTGCTTCAATAAAAAAAAAAACATTAAAATCAATGTGTCCGGCACCCTGCATGTAGATTAGAGGCCGGGTGCGTGGATTAGGGGGGCAGCGCCCCTTATAGATGGGCCACCACTGGTTAGAATACACATTTCATCATCCTGCCCTCGCTTTAAATATTATAATAATGTCAAAATAACTTTATATGTGATGACTATTTGTACTAGTAATGTAAAATTGGGAAGCTAAAAACTGCCTTTTTGCCTCTGCTACCTATAGGCATATGCCTGCTGTGCCTAATTGTAAAATCAGCCCTTATAGCAATAGTTTAATTAACAATAAAAATTTTTATCATTAAAAAGCCTTACTTGAGCTGCAGTCCAGTGTTATTTCTTAGACTGAAATGTCCACTATAAAATTTAAATTATCTCATAAAATGATTTGGTTCTCACAGGGAGCATTTGGAAATGTTAATTGTGCTTAAGGAGTGTCCTAAAAGATTTAGCTTTTGTCCTCAATCCCTCCTGAAATAACAGCAGAACACCTCCCTTGCCTTTAGCCTCATAGCTGTATATTTGCAGTGTGACATCTAAGGCACTGTAGCCTCTGACTAGTCTTCAAAGATTTGGAGTGAGTGATATCACTACTCTGCTGCTCTCCATTCTCTTTGCTTACGAGAAAGCTGTACCTGAGGACTTGCAGTGCAAGAATTTACCTACTTCTGCTTTATTCATTCTGCAGATCTGTTCTTCCTGTACCCCACCTGCTTCTTATGATCATTCCCCAAATAGTCATCACATTCCCTTTCTTAGCTGAATACGCATGTGCATTTGACCATTTTTAATCTGATGGTCACATAGGGTTGCCACCTGTCCGGGATTCACCCGGACAGTCCGGGTTTGGAATCGAGTGTCCGGATTTCAGACCTCCTGAAACCCAGACACATTATTGAGAATGGACTGTGATTCCCCAAGTACATGAGTACCACAACCACCAAGTACATAGCTGTGCGCACAATCCCCTACCCACATACATGGACAGGAAAGGAGAGAGGGTTTGATTTCCTCCTGCTCCTCCTGCCCTTACCCCTCTGTCTGCCCACCCACACTGCCCACCCACCCAAACCTTGGCGTTCTGTGATTGGGAAAGGGATGCATGGGCTGGAAATTTGAAGCTCAGCAGCCAGCAGATACATCGTGGACTAAAGGTGTCAATGCTTGAGCCTCCATCCTCAGTGAGCTCACCATCCAATGTCTGAAGTCGCCCCCCCCCCTCCCCAACACCACCTCCCTTCTCTTTCCTGCCTCTTAATGAGTGTGTACACTAAGATAAGGGGGACTCAGATATAAGGGGTACCCTGTGCGCTCTGATGTAAGGGGGCTTTGGGAGCCCTGATTTAAGTGGGAGCTTTGGTTAGCTAAAGTGTCCAGGTTTGGATTGAAGAAAAGGTGGCAACCCTATGGTCACATCGTTCTGAACCCCCGCCTGATACTGCGAGTGGAACCGAGAAATTGAGGGCACCCAGGGCCGCTACAACCAGTCTGGATTTGGTTGGGATACATGTCCTAAGCACTGCTTGGCTCTTCTTTTATTTGAAGGCCAACATCTTTTTCTAAGCAGCCACACTTACCTTCACTTCCACTGGACGCTTTGGGGAACTTTTTGTCTGCCTGTCCCTCTTTCTCTTCTGGAGCCAATCTGGGAAATGCCACCATACTTTTGTACCTTTATGGACTATTTTCACTCATCTATTTGATTTCACTTATGTATAGTCACTTGTATGGTGTTTTGAGGACTTTTTTTTATATATTTGCAATTATTATATGCGCACTACTTTTTTTGATTTTGATAAGCGCTGCACTTCGTTTTGTATCATATGATTATGTTGAAAGAATAATTCTCCACCATGGAATATGCAAACAGCTGCTTCCTGCACCCAAAAACGTCTACCAGTGTGTTAAATAAAATAAAATAGTGGTGGGTGTAGCTCTGCCAAAAGGCTATAATGTGGTTCCAAATAATACAATGGTGTATAATACACCTCGTGCTGATAAGTGGCACTGGTTTTTGGTGCCCCGTGGTAGGAGTATGAAAGTAGATCCAAGACTACAAGACACCTCCCACATTTAATAGTACTTTTAAGGTATGTGCAAATTATAAAAATACGAAATTGTGCTAAGTATGCCACTGTCACCAATGGGATCCCAGGCAGTGCTAAGATCTATTATACACCTCCCTCAAGTGAACAGCCCCCAGCCTTGTTAGAAATAAATATCTGAATACATAGTAAATTTGTGAAACCGCTACCCCTTGTAATACTCCTCCCCATGTGGGTGATCAATCAAAACAAAGAATATTCCTAGTACAATAATAAAGTGCTGTGGTGCAAAACAACGTAAATGCATTAATGAACAAAAAATTGATATACACTTTCATAAAAATAAATGATGCATAATAATAAAAAATAACTTATATGATTATATTATTTGATAATATTAGACATTGTTATGCTGGACATACACTGGAATATTCATACAAAATATCACATCCGTTCATTTGATAATGCCTTAGGTACTCAGGTAAGTAGTTCAAATTTCATTTGCTTTCAGCTTTAGCTATTAGAAAATCAAACAAATGTTCGGAAAATATATTTTTTTAAAGTGGAAGTAAACTTCCATGGGTTGTTTGTACCTATAGGTAAGCCTATAATAAGCCTCACCCATAGGTACTGTAAATATCTCCTAAATGTGCGCTGTTTAGGAGATATTTACTGCATATGCAGCTGCAGCTGATGATGTCATCGGCGCATGCACTGTGAAGGAACGGCCACTCGTGCCGTTTATTCAGAGCCCAGAGCCATGACCAGGGCTTCCGCACGCATGCGCGGGAGTGACGTCACACAGCTCCACCATTCATAGAGCCGGAGCCCGTGAACCCGGAAGGAAGACAGGTGAAGATGGATGAGGACTTCAGCGGTGACAACGAGGGCTTCGTTTGCAGGTAAGTTTCACATAATGTGCTAGTATGCAATGCATACTAGCACATTAAGCCTTTACTTTGCAGGTCAGGGAAAACAAAAAAAAAAAGGCAGCACTTTACTTCCTCTTTAACTAAATGTTATTGGTGTATATCCAGCTTTAGGAGTTAGGATAGTGTATGAATCAGGCAATTGAATGGGCTTGGACTGTCAGATGAACTCTGGCCCCTGACAGTTAACCTAAAAATTCAGATAAAGTAAGTAAAGGTAAATAAGGGAACAAATATAAAACATTCATCAGTAAGACTGCAGTACTGTTCTGTAATCCTTTATGAGCAAAGTTACTGGAGTTGATGTTTACCTTGTCCAGGTCAAAATTTTCTGGGTTGCTATCACTGCACGATGGCTTCCACAATTCAGTAAATCTACTTAGGATGCAATTTGGCTGCACAGAGAGAAAATATTATTTAATTCCTTCATCAACAGGACCAAATCATACAAAGAAACCATCTGAACCTAAAAAATGGCAATTCCAATCTAAACCTGGCAAGCAGGGATACAGTCACGATTCTTAAACGTGGTGACACTTGTCCTCAGTTCAGGCAACGTGTTATACTTTGTTTTCTGGAAAGCAGCCACAGCCTGAGTGGAAATGCCTGTCCTCTGCCAGAGAAGGACCCTTGCTCTCTTTGAAGAAGCAGTGATCTCTCCGCAGAGGTCTGACACTCCTCCTGCTGAGTCAGACCTATAGCTCTGCAGTCCGCAAAGCTCATGCTCCCTGGTGATTGGTCAGCTCGAGGGGGTGTGTCAGACCTTTGCAGACAGACTACTGCTCCACACAGGGAGGTAGAACTGTCAGGGGACAGGCTTTTCTACTTTTCTGCATCTAGGTCATGGCTGTTTTCTAAAATGTACCATAAGACTTTGTATACCTTTTTATTTGTATGTACCTACAATATTAATAATTAATAATATTAATTAATAATATAAATAATAGCTTATTTAAAGAGGAATTCCAGCCACCTGTTAAAAAAATAAAAGTTAGCAGCAACAAAAACTGTAGCTGCTGACTATTAAAAACAGCCACTCACCTGTCCCACGATCCAGCGGTGTGCTCACCCCAGCCGGTCTTACCCTCTGTCTTCGGTCCTCGGCACCGGCATCTTCACTATGGGCAAACGGCTATGAGGGCTTGCAGCTTCACAGCCGGGTGCCCATTGAGCATGCGCGAGTTGCGGCGCTCGGAGCGGAAGTAGGAAGCAGGTACCTGTAAAAAATCAGTTACCTGCTCCCTCCCCGCTCTTCAAAAGTGACAATTGTGCAAGATGAGTGGGTGGAGCTCCGCTTTAAGCACCAACTCAAACTTGAATATAGACTAGGATTAAGGTTCAATATGTTATTAAAAATTACCTTTAATTTTGATGCCAGCTCTTACTCTTCCCTATTTTATCTAAATACCTTTTAAAAAATAGTTTTAGCTGGAGTCAGGCTTTAAAGTGCATGTCCTGTCAAAACGTTTTATTAGTTTAGGATGGAGTGGGTAAGGGTTAGAACCCCTTCTGGGTTTTTACTGCTAACCAGGGTTCCATTCACATATCTATATTGAGAACACGTGCAAAATAATGCGCTTTGAAAATGGCAAGAAATGAGCTTTAGTAGACATGTTTGGGGGGGGGGGGGGGTTGGTGAGGGGCATTAATTCTTAATGGCACCCCCAGTGCATCGGCAACCAATTTGCTGCACTGAACTAATGCTGTTTCGTGTGAACCAAGGCTTACTGTTTTGGGGGACAATGGCTAAAACAGACAAGGTAAGAGAGAAAATCTTAGTAACACAGACATGTATATATATATATATATATATATATATATATATATATATATATATATACAGTATCTCACAAAAGTGAGTACACCCCTCACAGTTTTGTAAATATTTTATTATATCTTTTCATGTGACAACACGGAAGAAATTACACTTTGCTACAATGTAAAGTAGTGAGTGTACAGCTTGTATAACAGTGTAAATTTGCTGTCCCCTCAAAATAACTCAACACACAGCCATTAATGTCTAAACCGCTGGCAACAAAAGTGAGTACACTCCTAAGTGAAAATGTCCAAATCGGGCCAATTAGCCATTTTCCCTCCCCGGTGTCACGTGACTCGTTAGTGTTACAAGGTCTCAGGTGTGAATGGGGATCAGGTGTGTTAAATTTGGTGTTATCGCTCTCACTCTCTCATACTGGAAGTTCAACATGCCACCTGCAGCAAGGTGGTCAAGACCATACAGCAGTTTAACAGGACAAGTTCCATTCAGAACAGCGCCTCACCATGGTCGACCAAAGAAGTTGAGTGCACAAGCTCAGTGTCATATCCAGAGCCACAAGCTCAGTGTCATATCCAGAGGTTGTCTTTGGGAAATAGATGTATAAGTGCTGCCAGCACTGCTGCAGAGATTGAAGGGGTGGGGGGGTCAGCCTGTCAGTGCTCAGACCATACGCCGCACACTGCATCAAATTGGTCTGCATGGCTGTCATCCAAGAAGGAAGCCTCTTCTAAAGATGATGCACAAGAAAGCCTGCAAACAGTTTGCTGAAGACAAGCAGACTAAGGACATGGATTACTGGAACCATGTCCTGTGGTCTGATGAGACCAAGATAAACTTATTTGGTTCAGATGGTGTCAAGCATGTGTGTCAGCAACCAGGTGAGGAGTACAAAAACAAGTGTATCTTGCGTACAGTCAAGCATGGTGGTGGGAGTGTCATGGTCTGTGGCTGCATGAGTGGTGCCGGCACTGGGGAGCTACAGTTCATTGAGGGAACCATGAATGCCAACATATACTATGACATACTGAAGCAGAGCATGATCTCCTCCCTTCAGAGACTGTGCCAGAGGGCAGTATTCCAACATGATAATGGCCCCAAACACACCTCCAAGACAACCACTGCCTTGCTAAAGAAGCTGAGGGTAAAGGCGATGGACTGGCCAAGCATGTTTCCAGACCTAAACCCTATTGAGCACCTGTGGAGCATCCTCAAACGGAAGGTGGAGGAGCACAAGGTCACTAACATTCACCAGCTCTGTGATGCCTTCATGGAGGAGTGGAAGAGGACTCCAGTGGCAACCTGTGAAGCTCTGGTGAACTCCATGCCCAAGAGGGTTCAGGCAGTGCTGGAAAATAATTGTGGCCACACAAAATATTGACACTTTGGTCCCAATTTGGGCATTTTCACTTAGGGGTGTACTCACTTTTGTTGCCAGTGGTTTAGACATTAATGGCTGTGTGTTGGGTTATTTTGACAGCAAATTTACACTGTTATACAAGCTGTACACTCATTACTTTACATTGTAGCAAAGTGTCATTTCTTCAGTGTTGTCACATGAAAAGATATAATAAAATATTTACCAAAATGTGAGGGGTGGCAGTGGCCATCTTGGAGTTGTGTTTGGGGTCGTTGTCATGTTGGAATACTGCCCTGCAGCCCAGTCTCCGAAGGGAGGGGATCATGCTCTGCTTCAGTATGTCACAGTACATGTTGGCATTCATGGTTCCCTCAATGAACTGTAGCTTCCGAGTGCCGGCTGCACTCATGCAACCCCAGAACACGACACTCCCACCACCACACTTGACTGTAGGCAAGACACACTTGTCTTGGTACTGCTCGCCTGGTTGCCTCCACACGCGTTTGACACCATCTGAACCAAATAAGTTTATCTTGGACTCATCAGACCACAGGACATGGTTCCAGTAATCCATGTCCTTAGTCTGCTTGTCTTCAGCAAACTGTTTGTGGGCTTTCTTGTGCATCATCTTTAGAAGAGGCTTCCTTCTGGGACAACAGCCATGCAGACAAATTTGATGCAGTGTTGCGTATGGTCTGAGCAGTGACAGGCTGACCCCCCACCCCTTCAATCTCTGCAGCAATGCTGGCAACACTCATACGTCTATTTCCCAAAGACAACCTCTGGATATGACACTGAGCTTGTGCATTCAACTCCTTTGGTCGACCATGGTGAGGCCTGTTCTGAGTAGAACCTGTCTTGTTCAACCGCTGTATGGTCTTGGCCACCGTGCTGCTGCTCAATTTCAGGGTCTTGGCAATCTTCTTATAGCCTAGGCCATCTTTATGTAGAGCAACAATTCTTTTTTTCAGATCCTCAGAGAATTCTTTGCCATGAGGTGCCATGTTGAACTTCCAGTATGAGAGAGTGAGAGCGATAACACCAAATTGAACACACCTGCTCCCCATTCACACCTGAGACCTTGTAACACTAACGAGTCACGTGACAACGGGGAGGGAAAATGGCTAATTGGCCCAATTTGGACATTTTGACTTAAGGGGTGTACTTTTGTTGCCAGTGGTTTAGACATTAATGGCTGTGTGTTGAGTTATTTTGAGAGGACAGCAAATTTACACTGTTATACAAGCTGTACACTCACTACTTTACATTGTAGCAAAGTGTCATTTCTTCAGTGTTGTCACATCAAAAGATATAATAAAATATTTACAAAAATGTGAGGGGTGTACTCACTTTTGTGAGATACTGTATATTTTAGCAGAGTAATGGTAGGCTAGAACCCCTTTTAGGTTTTTATTGCTGTCTTACTTATATGTCTTGGTATCTTCATTGGCAGTATATGAACACACATGAAAGCTTTGCTCAATTGACCTTTCACAAATAATTCTAAGAGAAAAAATTATACCTCAGTACTATTACATGCTGGCTGGATTTCATCTTCTTGTTTGCACTTCACTGGTGAGAAAAAAAAAATCGTTACAAATCAAATAACAAAAATGAATGCAGCCTATACTAGAGCTAAACTACTGTGAATTGCACACCCCATTTCTCTTCCCGTTGTTACCAGTTCCAGCTGAGATTGTGCTCTAGCACTTGTGTTTGGAGCAACGCTCCAAAGCTTCAATGAGGTATGCAATCTTTCAACATTATTATAATACAAAGCCTTGGATAGCACTCTGTGTGTATCAACCATTTTCCAAAGTGAAAGCCTGTTGGCCACGCCTCTCTGATGCATTTCACCTGGATTGGGCTCTACGGTTAAGCTCAAATCAGATGCAATGCATCAGAGAGATGTGGCCAATGGGCAGGGACTGTAGCTGAAGCTTATACTTTCACTTTGGAACATGGTTGACACACATAGAGTGCAACCTGGAGTTTGTGGAACAGTGGATGGACAGAGCAGGGACTAGCATCTGGAGCGATGAGGAAATGCACTGTAAACTTATTGACAATTTTATTTTCCATTTTTTTAAATTTGGAACTACAAAAAAAGTAAAGGAACAACATAAATGAAAATGAAAAAAGTTTGTAGCACTCTCCTAGTGTAGAGCAGGCTGCTATCTAAACTTAGTTTGGCTCCCCTGTAATCAGTGGAGCAGGGGTTCATTATCTAGGGCTGTTAGGTGTTTCACAGTCTGCTGTTTTGTTATTTCCTCCATCTTCTATAGGATTCTAGTGGTATAGTGCGAGGAAGGACAGAACAAGCAGCCTAAACATTTATGGAACTCTAGCCAATCCCTGGGGAGGTGTGCCCAGAAGGTGGAGAGGGAGCTCATAAATAGTCTGAGGCCTGAGAAGCAAGGAGCAGTGTTCCTGGGTCCTGAGCTTCAGGAAAAGACCCCTTTGATGGGGCTCTGGCCTTGGTGCAAGATTCTATATGAAGGCTTCAGGAAGACATTAAGGCTAGGCTTGGCTGGGAGACCTATTTGCATATATTCAAGTCTGGGGATTAAGTCGGGTTTGGAGAAACTCACTGAAGAGAGCCAGGAGGAAGTTGGTGAGAAAGAGTCCAGCTGCTTATAGTGGTGTAAGTCAACATCTCCCTCACTAGGAAGAGCCTTGTGGATTTACAGGAGGCAACCGTTGATCCTGTGGCGTAGATGCCCTTTCAGTGGTAAAGGAAAAGTGATTGTTTGTGGTTTTTTAACACTAGAATTAGTACCGGCCACCGACAGCATCTGGGGGGACTAATAAAGATCTTGAGGGACATTGAGCAGTTGTGCATTGCAACCAGCAGTTTGTGTAATGCAGCCAGAAATTTACCAATCCTAGGTCATTGTTCCCAAAAAACAACCTTAATAACAACCCCTAGACTGTTTTCTGAGCCAGTGATAGAATTAGGAAAATGCTGTGTGCCTGGCTGTGTGTGCTCTGTGAGGAAATAGCACTGTATTCATCAGCAGCTCCTACAGGTGTGCACTACAAATAAATATATGAAAAGTGTGGCGTGCATTTGTATTCAGCCCCCCTGAGTCAATACTTTGAAGAACCACCTTTCTCTGCAATTACAGCTGCAAGTCTTTTTGGGGATGTCTCTACCAGCTTTGCACATCTAGGAGAGTGACATTTTTGCCCATTCTTCTTTGCAAAATAGCGGAAGCTCTGCCAGATTGGATGGAGAGCATCTGTGAACAGCAATTTTTAAGTCTAGCCACAGATTCTCAATTGGATTTAGATCTGGACTTTTACTAGGCCATTCTAACACATGAATATGCTTTGATCTAAACCATTCGATTGTAGCTCTGGCTGTATGTTTAGGGTTGTTGTCCTGCTGGAAGGCGAATCTCCACCCCAGTCTCAAGTCTTTTGCAGACTCTAACAGGTTTTCTTCTAAGATTGCCCTGTATTTGGCTCCATCCATCTTCCCATCAACTCTGACCAGCTTCCCTGTCCCTGCTGAAGAAAAGCATTCCCAAAACATGATGCTGCCACCACCATGTTTCACGGTGGGGATGGTGTGTTCAGAGTGCTGTGCAGTTAGTTTTCTGCCACACATAGCGTTTTACTTTTAGGCCAAAAAGTTCAACTTTGATCTCATCTGACCAGAACACCTTCTTCCACATGTTTGCTGTGTCCCCCACATGACGTCTCACAAACTGAAATCAGGACTTCTCATGGCTTTCTTTCAACGATGGCTTTCTTCTTGCCATTTTTCCATAAAGGCCAGATATATGGAGTGCCGACTAAAAGTTGTCCTGTGGACAGATTCTCCCACCTGAGCTGTGGATCTCTGCAGGTCCTCTAGATTTACCATGGGCCTCTTGGCTGCTTCTCTGATTAATGCTCTCCTTGCCCGGCCTGACAGTTTAGATGGACGGCAATGTCTTGGTAGTTTTGCAGTTGTGCCATTTTTTTTCCCATTTTCGGATGATGGATTGAACAGTGCTCCGTGAGATGTTCAAAGCTTGGGATATTTTTTTATAACCCTGCTTTAAACTTCTCGACAACTTTATCCCTGATCTGTCTGACGTGTTCCTTGGCCTTCATGATGCTGTTTGTTCACTAAAGTTTTCTAACAAATCTCTGAGGGCTTCACAGAACATCTGTATTCATACTGATACTTAATTAAACACAGGTGGACTCTATTTGCTAAATAGGTGACTTCTGAAGGCAATTGGTTCCACTAGATTTTCGTTAGGCGTATCAGAGTAAAGGGGGCTGAATACAAATGCACGCCACACTTTTCAGATATTTATTTGTAAAACATTGGGAAACCCATTTATCATTTTCCTTCGACTTCACAATTATGTGCCACTTTGTGTTGGTCTATCACATAAAATCCCAATAAAATACATTTATGTTTTTGCTTGTAACATGGGAAAAATTTCAGGGAGTATGAATACTTTTTCAAGGCACTGTACATTCCTGTGCCCGATCTTGATCCAGCAATGTGCACAAGAGCCAAGGCTCTCTCAGGTCTCTAGCTCCTCATAGGCTTAAATACAGCAGCAGGAACCAGTGAGGGGGGATGGGGTAAAGTTCCACTCTGTGTGTCTTATGAACACACAGAGCAGGGCTAGGGAGTGATCACCTATGAGTGCCCCTATAGCAAGTGGCTCCATTGGAAGAAATTGGAAAATGTACAGACTAAAATGTATACTTTTTATTTATAGTAATAATTTTTTAATGAAGTGCCTTTTATTATATGTAGCGAGAAAAGGGTGGGGATTTGGGACTTTGAATGAAGCATGGCTTGCCAAGATCCTATGCTTCTATCCCTAACGGTTATAAAAAAAGGGGACAAAAGTGGGACTTTGAGTGAGGCGAGCAATGGAAAATAAATAAGTGCTTAAATATGAAAATAGTGTTAATTAATTTTTAATTCATACATATATAATCGATTTGAGACCATGCTCTACAATAATAAAATATATAACACTGTACAATTCATATTGCAATAAAATATCATATGTATACACACATATTCACATATTTCCCATGGTGCATAGCCAAATAAATACCCATCATCAATATTAGAGTCTTGGATATACCAGCAAGGGTCTCATATCAGATAATGTTGAATATACCAGCAGGGGTCTCATATCAAAAAATCATTAGTCTTTATACAGCACATGAAAGGATAGGACCGTTCGTAGCTCGACACACGTTTCGTGACTTAATGGTCACTCTTCAGGAGCAAGCCTATCTATGATAAAAAATATATAAATATGTATAATTCAAAATTGTAGGACATGAGACAGGGATCTATAAGCAGATAAAAAAATTAAGAAATACCACCAATGTATAGAAACTTACAGGGTCATCAAAGTGCTAGGGGTAAGGAGCCCGTGCCTGGAACCACATGTCAGCTGGGATCACCATTACCGGGAGCCCTGGGGGCTACCAATAGCGGCACCAAACCACAAAGGGCAGCACCCACGGTGGACAGAAATGGTGTAGTGTTGACCAGGAGAAGATGTGATGCTGCAATTGTGTGAAGTATCTGTGGAGTGAGTGAAAGTGTGAGATAAGAAATATGTGATGGAGGTGAAATGCAAAAAGTGTGGCTCTAAGCAAAGAGAGGCTGGAAGGAGAAAATGGAAGAAGGAAGGGAAAGAAAAACAAAACTGAGAAATAGGATTAAAAGGGGAGTTGGAAAAAAAAGCACAGATATAAAAAAAATCAAAAAGTGAGAAAAGACAGCAAAAATGAATGTGAGCTAAGGAGGAATGACAAACCTGAAGTGAAAGTGGTGTCCATAAAGTGGGAGAGAGGTTCCCATACGTCTGACCCACCATGTACTGGTGCCCTAAATGGGAGCGCCGCCACCAGCCAGCCCCCAATGTCACGCTGGCGTGCAATGAGGGAGGGAGGCGCCAGTACCTCGGCGGTCTACCCCATAAGCATCACTCCCATGGAGCACGCAGAGTGGATATGATTCCGCCTGGTGCGACGGCACCAAAAAGACACCGCACATCCGGTGTTATAAGGGTGACGTCGACGCGCAGTAATGGTGATCCCAGCTGACATGCGGTTCCAGGCACGGCATCTTACCCCTAGCACTTTGATGACCCTGTAAGTTTCTATACATTGGAGGTATTTCTTAATTTTTTAATTCTTTTATCTGCTTATAGATCCCTGTCTCATGTCCTACAATTTTGAACTATACATATTTATATATTTTTTTATCATAGATAGGCTTGCTCCTGAAGAGTGACCATTAAGTCACGAAACGTGCCTCGAGCTACGAACGGTCCTATCCTCTCATGTGCTATATAAAGACTAATGATTTTTTGATATGAGACCCCTGCTGGTATATTCAACATTATCTGATATGAGACCCCTGCTGGTATATCCAAGATTCTAATATTGATGATGGGTATTTATTTGGCTATGCACCATGGGAAATATGTGAATATGTATGTATACATATGATATTTTATTGCAATATGAATTGTACAGTGTTATATATTTTATTATTGTAAAGCATGGTCTCAAATCGATTATATACAGTATGTATGAATTAACAAATTAATTAACACTATTTTCATATTTAAGCACTTATTTATTTTCCATTGCGCACCTCACTCAAAGTCCCACTTTTTGTCCCCTTTTTTTATGCCTTTTATTATATTTTGTTAGGTTTTTTTTTGTTTATGGATTGCATAGAAGATACATTTATTTTTGCAAGACAATATAACCAAAATATAAATAAATAAATAGAATAAGTAGGCCCATAACAGAAATGTAAAAATGGCTCTGGTCCAAAGGGGCATACAGGTGTAAGCCCTAAAATGGTTAATACTGCAAACTTGCTGATTTCATTATACAACATTGAGGCAAAAACAGAGGAGGCAATCTCCAAATCTGATTATGTGAAGCCATCATAAATATGTTGCACTGTGGAGGGGCGTGGCCGGCTGTGGAGACGGATGGACTGGGCTTGCTAGAGCTCAGAAGCAACAGGTCCCATAAAAGTTATCTAAAGCGACCATAAATCTTTCCTAAGTAAACAGACAGAGCCAGGAGATAACTGAGAACACTTGAGGAGAATGGGAAAGAGGAAAAAATGTGGTGGTCCCCGCAAACTGAGGGATTTCTTCAGCCCGGCTGGGACACATGGAGGAATCCAAGATGGCTCCGGCTCCTCCTCATCTCCTCACAGTATGTGGCAGCAAGGAGAATTTGAGGTAGAAGGAGCAGGATTACATGCAGAATCATCCAGAAACATTCTACACACACAGGATGTTACCAGCAGCCCTTTGAAGCAGAGGAGGAAAATTACTACAGCCGAGGACAATGTAAGTCACAGGTGTCAAACTGGCAGCCCTCCAGCTGTTGCGGAACTACAAATCCCATGAGGCATTGCAAGGCTGACAGTTACAAGCATGACTCCCACAGGCAGAGGCATGATGGGACTTGTAGTTTCGCAACAGCTGGAGGGCCGCCAGTTTGACACCCTTGATGTAAGTGATATTGCAAATGATAATACCACCATAATGGAACATAACCCCTATGATGCACAACTCACAACAATACCCATTTCAGGCCAGCCTATTTCTGACACAACAATTAAGAACATTATAGTGTCTCTGAGAGGAGCACTACAATATGATATGAAGTCCTTTATCAATCAATCCAAAAAGGTAATAGATGCTCTGGGTGACAGAGTGGAACATGTAGAAAACAAAATGTGCGACTTTTACAGAAGCGCACAATGAGCTGGTGGATGCACATGCTGAACTAGAAGAGGAGATTAAAAATCTCAAATTAAAGGTAATTGATTTGGAAGATCGTTCCAGAAGGAACAATGTGAATTTCTGTGGTATTCCTGAGAATATTAAACCTTCTGATCTGATATGCTTTCTAAAGGAGATGATAAATACACTACTCCCAGATATTCCACCTCAGGAACTGGTTGATGATAGATCGAGCACATAGACTACCTAAACCCAAGCATATACCAGAAAAACTTCCAAGAGACGTTACTGCCAAAATCCATACTTTTCAGATAAAAAAACAATTAATGTTCTTTGCAAGGCATAACGCACCACTACCTGATCCATACGCAGGAATAATCTTGTACTCGGATCTCTCACAAGCACCTATACAAGCACGTAAAAACCTCAACACCATAACTAGAGTTGAGCGGACACCTGGATGTTCGGGTTAGGCGGGTCCGGCCGAACTTCGCGAAAAACTTGACCCCGGACCATAACTAAAATTTTCAGGAATCATAAAATCTTTTACAAATGGGGCTTCCCCACAAAAATAATCCTGGAACGTGATGGTAAGCATACACCATCATAAATCTGGAAGAAGGCCTGAAACTTGTGAGAAAATGGGGCTTATTACTGCCAAATGAAGACAACACCTGGGATAAAGCCAAACCTGGGAAAATCTCACAAGAATGGAAAACGAACCATAACTAACACGGCTCCTCCATTAACATATTCTAAACCTGCCTCCGTATATACAGAAATATTAATGTGCGTTTAATAGAACTTCTCAGGAAAGAACTGCTCAGGGAACCTGACCCGGGAAACCTTGCTCTAAGCTCAAACTGTTCCTATGCTAACCCCATTAACAAGTACATATAAAATGTACACAGGAGTATATGCATATCTCCTTACTTTTTACCCTTCAAAGTTTGTTGTTATATTGTTCTTCTTGTTGAATAGTTTAATCAAATTGGAATCATTCAAGGTACAAGACTGCCATCTACTGGTCAAAACAGGATACAGCATGGGAAAAAAATACCAAGTCAACCACTGTGCAAATTATAACTATGATATTCATCAGCATCCAAACCTACCAAACCCATGGATCTTAAACTCATGTCACTTAATGTAAGAGGCCTAAATAGCCCATTCAAACCGAAATCTCTCTGGACAGATATCTTAAAAATAGAATGTGACATTATGCATACAAGAATCTCATTTTGCAAAAGACAGAGCCCCGAAATTTTCACATCACAAATTTCCCCATATATATGTCTCCAATAACACTCGGAAAAAGAAAGGAGTAATAACAATAATTAAAGACTCGGTATCCTTCCATCCCATAGAAACCAAGATTGAAAGTTTATTATATTAGTAGGAACTATTGAGAATGAAGATTACACTATTGTCAACAGTTACGCCCCTAATAACAATCCACAACATTTCATCAAAAAAACTCTTCTCAAAGAAAGACATTAATACTCCCCCAACCTACAGCCAAAAATATAACTGATTATTTGAGTAAAATAAACCTCCCAGAAATAGACCCCAAAGACTTAACATCATTAATTAATCTTATATCCATAATTGAAACCACTAAGGTTATCAATTCTCTACCCAAAAACAAAACCCCAGGTAAGGACAGGCTATCAGGAGAGTATTATCAAGCCTTCACAGACATTCTATCACCAAAACTAACCGAAATGTTTAACCAAGTAGCCAACAACAAACAATACCCGAAAGAAATGTTTGAAGCTCTCATAATCACACTGCCAAAACCAGACAAAGACCCAACATCCCCAAGCAACTATAGACCAATTTCATTACTAAATTCGGATATTAAAATCTATGCCAAAATAATAGCGAATCATTTATTAAACATAACTTCATACCTTATAGAGACAGACCAAGTAGGATTCGTGAAAGGGAGACAAGCCCCAGATGGAACCAGAAGAATGGTAAACCTAATAAATCCATAGAAAATAGTCGAACTCCAGCTACCCTCAGCATTGGATGCAGAAAAAGCGTTCAACGGCGTACATTGGAAATTCATATCTAAAATCCTAGATAAATTTGGTATCAAAGGCTTCATTCATTCAGCCATTATGTCTTTATATTCACAACCCTCTGCCACAATTTATACATCAGGAACATTGTCCAAAAGTTTTCATCTAACAAACGGAACAAGACAAGGCTTCCCCTTTATCTCCTATAATTTTCTCCCTAACAATATAACCATTAGCAGAAAGTATAAGAAACAACAATGAAATTACAGGAATCTCAATAGGAAAATATGAACATAAAATAGGACTTTTTGCTGATATTATATTAACACTATCAAACCCCGAATCTTCAATACTCAAAATTCTGAATTTATTAGAACAATATGGTAAGCTTTCTTACTACAAAATAAATCAAAACAAGTGTCATGTATTACCCATGAATCTACAAAAAGATCAAATTGACATATTAAGCCAAAAATATGGATATAATTGGAATGATCCATCCATAACCTATCTAGGCATACAAATTACATATCCATCATCTAAATTATATTCAACAAGTTTCCCCAAACTACTAGAACAAACTAACAAGGACCTACAAAATATTAAGAAGGCACAATTATCATGGATTGGAAGGATAGCAGCCTTTAAAATGCAAGTACTACCCAAAATATTGTATTATTTCCGCTCCCTTCCAATTCCGATACCAGCAAATTTTTTTACACAAATAAACAGTAAATGAAACGATTCATTTGGGATGGCAAAAAGCCAAGAGTATCCTTCACTATATTAACCACCACTAAAATTTAGGGGAATGGGACTTCCAAATATTAAACATTACTACTACGCCTCTCTGTTGGATCAAATTAAATTTTGGTTCACCACCCCTAATGACAAACTATGGGTGAATATAGAAAAAGAAATCACATTAAGCCAGGACTTATACGCTCTTTCTATGGCCAAACACTTAATTAAAAAAAAATTAATAATACCCAATCTCCTCTCTATAAAAGCAACCTTAATGGCATGGAAACATATTCTCTCCAAATCTAAAGCCTCGTACACACGGGTCAACGGCCGTATACAACAGGTCTTACGAACGACCGCTGTATGCGAAATCGATCGTTAGTACGCGCGATTAGAACTGCCGACGTACAACGGGAGTTGTATGAGCAAACTAGAAAACTTTGGTAGTACCAACAAGCGTTCATACGACCGTTGTATCGTGTGTGCAGAGAAGTTGGTCCAATAAGTTGTATTGTGCAAAACACGCATGCTAAGAAGTTAGGAATGGCCAGACTCTAATTACAGGCACCTGAACTTTCTCTTTATACGGTCATAACACGTCACTACATTCGGCTTGGTCGTACGATCGTGTAGTGCATGTCAGTATGCTAGATACAACAGCCAACATACGATTTGGTCCGTTCGGTCGTACGACCGTCGAACGGTGTGTACGAGGCTTAACAGTGACATTTCTTATACTAAAGAATCAATTCCGACAAGAATAATAGAATACTGTAAGATAAGATTATCAACAGAGGAGTGGATAAAACCTATCAATACCTAACAGAACATTTCCAAAACATAGTCGAAAATAAAAAGAGGAAAAAAAATATACTGAAAGAAGTAAACCTTAAAAACACATACATCCCCACGGAAATTTGTCACTATCTGACACATAGTAATATTAAAAACAAAAAAGGAATCTCTCTATTTTATAACTTCCTCTCCTACATCTCCACAAACAGTAAAAAACCCAACATGATAAAATGGGAAAAAGATCTCTCACAAAACTTCACATGGGAACAATGGAAACATGCAATAGGTACAACTGGTAAAGCATCCTCATGCATTGAACATTGGGATAATTCCCACAAAATCT
>BLSH010472649.1:652930-679185 GCA_018402905.1 Glandirana rugosa
AAAATTCTTTAGCGAGACATCGGTACTTAACCAATACCCCACCAACAATTCTCATCTCAACTCGCTTGGAGACCTTCAAGCCCAAGACGACCAGGCAGGCTTGAAGCCCTGTTTCAGGCCCAGGCCCAGGCCTGCCTTGGGCTTGCTAGCGTGCCTGTTGCTTGGGGTAACTTTAGTTACCCCTGGGCTTGAAAATACGTGTTGATTTTAGAACAGTTATATGGCTTCTACCGTTAATCAATACTTTTCAGACACAGTTTGAAGATGATCCACATTCACCTCCATTTTTGATTTTTTTATGTTTTTATTTTTTTAAAAATATTTACAGTTATTTCCCTGTCCCCATTTTTTTGCAGGGCACTTGCCCTACCCTTACCCCCATTTTACTTCCTTTTGCAGCCCTCTAGGGCTTTCCAGGACTTTGTTACAGCCATTTTTGTGCATAAAAGTTCGGGTCCCCATTGATTTCAATGGGGTTCGTTGTCCGTGCGATCGTTCGGGTTCCGTCCGGACCCGGACCCGGACTTTGTCCCGAAGTTCGGACGGACCAGCAGAACCCGAACTTCCAGAGGTTCGCTCAACTCTACTCTTAACAACCACCCCATAACCAATTCATGGCTACAGAGCGATTTCTTAAAACTCTGGGAGGACGTACAGTGACGTCCCCCCATGAAAAAATATTTTAAATTAATTTGGGTACATGATGGAGTAAATGTCAGTCAAACTATCACAGCATTGAAAATGGCCTGGTAATGAAAGGATATTACAGACTGGTACTCAGGATGTAAATGCCATTAGGGAGGGGAGTACCCGGAAGCAGAAAGGTGAAGTCCAGTCCTGACTTATCTGTGGGGATAGGGATAGGTGTCCTAACCTAATCATTCATTGTTGCCTGACTCAGTACTATGGAGAAAAGACAGACATAACATCACCACCTAGCAGGATGAGGCAGCATCTTATATCTTTGGGCATCTTTAGTGAATGGTGATGTCTAATAAAAATATGACACTCACCTATACAATTATTAGAAATGCTCTGGAATCCTTCCCTGCATGTACACTTATATGATCCAACCATGTTCTCACAATCACCATTAGGGTCACAGACTTTGGGATTTTCTTTACATTCATTAATGTCTGTAGAGATAATAACAGATGTCAGGATATACATATGAAAGCTGCACAGTGGTGTATCCTTAGGTCTCATGCACATGAGCATATGAAGCTACCTGCCAGAACTTGGCATTACAAAATGCCTTCAATGTCAAATCTTTAACAGCAATTACATGCGTATTTATGTGCTTTATGCTCATTTACAGGCATATGGTGTTTATAAGATTATGAACATAAACGTATTCTTTTGGCTAAAATATGAATTTATTCTAGTGACTAGAATAAATTCACGTGCATACTCTCTAAGCACAGTTTTGACATTTCGGGCCAATTATGACATTTCGTTCCTACATGTAAAAATCTACACAATCAGTATACACTCTCCAGTATATACACTCCTCTCTAGCACACTTCTTGCTTCTTTCACAACTCCTGATTCATCTTTCCTGCACAACTTTTTTTACAATTTTACACCGACACCTGGACGGAAATTTACAAGGCCTCCAAACAGTCTTGTTTGGCCTAGTTAGCACATGTGTGTACACATCTACATGTGATGTAGATTTACGAGACCTCCGGACCGCCCTTTGCAGGCATGGGGTTGAGATTCCCCTTGTGTAGAACGTTAGTTTGTTGGTGCTAGCTAGCCATGATGGACTGTATCTCCCAGCCCATCTGCACACTGTCCATTACACCAGGTCCCAGACTCCTCCTGCACCTCTCCAGACTGTTTTTGTGCATCTCCACTTCCCGGGGCTGTGTAACTCACTGACACCTGTGACTTGTAGTGACTTCCAGTTGCTCCCAGAGAGCTCTCTGATAGTGTTCTCTCCCGCTGTCCTCTTTCCACTCACCCTTGTGCCTCTCCACTAGGACCTCACTCTCTCCTCCTTGCTGCACCCAAGCTCTCCCAGGCTGGGCTCACCCCCCCCCCCCCCCAGACTAGGGGCTCCCTCCAGGCCCGGACAGCCTCCACACTATTCCATCCCTTTCACTTCCACCCCAACTCTCCTACCCCCCACTGGGTAGAGCACAGTATTTAAAGCCTTCCCCCTGCCAGCCTAGGTTGGGGATTGGTCAGGGCTCCTTAACATACCTCACAACGCCTCACCTCCTCTTCCCATCCCCTTTTCCACAACTTTCTGAAAAAAAGGGAAGGAGTAACCGAGGGGCGTTTCTTCTTGCAGTCTCCAGCTCTCCCTGGGCCACTCCCCTCCCCAGAATAAAAACATTCAGGCCTGCATTTAAGTCAGGCCTGACTAAATTGACCTTACCTATACAAACCTCACACTAAGCACCTACCTATGGTAGAGGGTGTTACACCCCCTCCCCCCCACCAAACCTCAGCTTGTTCCCAGCTAAGAGATTTAGAGAAAATGGCTCCTGGGCCCAGGAGCAAGGGCATCCCATAACCTAAAAATGGAAGGGGAAAAAGAAAACAAACTTGGATGGGGGAATATACAAATAATTTACATAAAAAAATAGATACCATTCTCTGTAAATTATTTACACTTCTACAGCATATCTACCTTTTCCTAACTACCAATCCTGTAGCTAACAACAACACATTTTTGAGCCAGAGCACCGCTCGCGCGAGAGGGATGCTCTGCTCGCAGAATAGGAATCCATTTTGACTCTCGCCGGATTGGATGGACAGGCGCTGCCATCCCAATGATCCTAAGAGAAGACAAATATCCTAACCTACAACTAACTACACACAGCATCAGTCTACTGGGAGGGGGTTATAAGCCTCCCAGCAGAACAAATAACAGCACACATTGATATTCTTGCACCTGTTTGATCTGCCAGTGAGGGGTTATATCCCACTAGCAGAACAGTAAAATAAACACGTTAAAGAACATGGATATTTTCAATTTTTTTTTCTCTTGTTGTATTTAGAGTTCCTAATGGGAGGAGCCCTTCCCCGAACAACCGGTCTCCAAAACAAATGGGAAGAAAGTAAAAGTTAGTTCAGAAGGCAGATCTCACCCCATAGTGTCCTTCAAGGAAAAAAACACAGTCCACCACTTGGCACATAGGATGGCAGGCTGATCTGCTCCTGCAAAGGTCAAGGAAAAGCAAAAACACAACCCCTGCAGTCTTCCGCAGTACTGTGTCTTTGGTTTCTACAAGAAAAGCTGTAGACCTCCAACAGTCCCTTTTTAAATGTAGAAATGTGGGTCAGGCAGCCTCCTCCTGCCTTCCCCTTCTTCCCTGACAGAGATGGATTAGCTCCTTACAGGCTGATTTGGTTTCACTACAAGGACCTTGTCTCCATAAATTGCACGCCCCGGGTCCCACTCCTGCTTCAACTCCACAAAGTGGTTCCAGACATCACAGTCCTGCCATCTCAGGGGTTTGGGGACGTGCAAGTAGTACCATATCATTTCATTCTCCCACTCCTCCCAGGAGCTCTCCATGACTTCCATGATATGGGGAGGGATGTATGGAAAGTCCAGGTCCCACTCCATCTTCCACAGCCTCGTGGTATCTGCTGGGCGCAGGAAAACTCTCGTCTTCTCCAGGGCGTGGCTCCACCTCCTCACTTCCAGATAGGCTGGCGCCACCGAAACTGATCGGCAGATTCTTTCCTGGTCACGCTGCTGCAACCCCTGATGTGCTGGATAGAAATGTGTCCGGGCATGCCGGTTTCCTTGGTGGTTGCCGATAGCAACAGTGAATTTAGTGATGCCCCTTGTCTTCCTGTATGGGGCAACTTTGGCACCTTCCCTCCCATGGGCTCCCGCAAGCTTACCCCAATCACCCTTAGCAACAGGAAACAGTTCATACTTCACCACCGACAGCCGGTTTTTTGAGCACAAGTTCAAGGTGCCCGGCATTTTCAGAGCGCTGGGCATGTTTAGAATCCAATGCGGAATGTCCGGCCTCAGCAGGGCTTGGGACATATTTGTAATCCATGGGTGCAATCACCCGCCGTGGTTGCCACGGACGACAGCTCATGTTACAAGTCACTGAATTGCAGGATATCACATGCAAGTGTCCGTTGCCAGCGCTGATTGGGGCAACTGGGCAAATAACTGTATAGGTAGGCAATGGCTCCTGACAACAGCACACTTTCAATAGCACAGTTCAGCTGGCAAACACATAAGTCCTTTCCCTGGGTTCAAATTCACATTTAAAGGCACATCGACAAAGTTCCTCGGCTCAGTCCTCTTCGGTTGCGAGGGGCAATGACTGGCAACATTACGTGAGAACAGGTGAATCTCGAACGAGCCCCCAAATGTAGCCAATGGCCCCCTTAGGGGTGGCTGGTTAGTGTGGTTCACCTGCTCACAACTGCCCTCAATCACACTCCTACTGGCATCCGGAGTCAGAAAACAGGCTTGCTTTGTTTTTGTTGTTTTTATTTGGGAATTGAACTTGGATGGGGATTGGGGTAGTTATGGGGTGCCTAAAGATCAACAACTCTATACAAGGGACCACCATATACACTCTCTAGTATATACACTCCTCTCCAGCACACTTCTTGCTTCTTTCACAACTCTTGATTCCTCTCTCCCGCACAACTCTTACTTTACACTGATGAAAAGACGCCAGCACCCGCACCCCAGGGACTCACTTCTTCTTCTCTTTCTCTCCCCTTCTTTTTCTCTTTCCTCTTATTTTCTCCCTCTTTCTATTCTTCTCTTTTCTTCTTTTCTTATCTTTTTTCTCATTTCCTTTCTTATCCCATTTCACCAATGTAATATGTTTCTCCAGTTCGTCTGTGTTAAGTGTAGTTGGAACCTGGACAGGTACAATACCCCGGGTATACCCCGGACGGAACAAATATGTTGTCACTAAGCCCTGACAGGCCTCACCGTCATTGGGATTAAAGCAACGTTCCTTATATATTTTTCCTTTTTTTTATTTTTCTTACAAGAATAAACAGCCTATACATTACAGGACAATCGTAAATGTCTCCATAAGCGGCTGCTTAACCTATTCGACCTGCCCAGTCCCGGAGTGACCGGAAGGGCCAGATATAAGGTGTTTTATTTTTCGGTTGACACTACAACTTTTTTCTAGGAGAATATATATCTTTTGGATCTCTTTTGTATAACATATATGCTTCCTGTTCACCTTATATGTCATTGTGTCATGCTCTGTATTTTTATAAGTTCCAAGACTTGTACAAAAACAGCTTTATTGCCTGTTACATTGGTTTATTTATATTAATAAAATCTTTTGTAAAAGAAAAGACGCCAGCACCCCTTGGTCCCTAGTCAGCCTGAGCTCTCCTCTCTGCGACCTGTGGAGCATCCTCTGCCAGCTGAGGAATCTGTGCAGCTGGGCCGGACCAGGTTATCTCCCGAGGAATGTGCTAGGTGCAGAACTCTGGGCATGTGTCTGTACTGTGGGGGCAAAGGTAATTTTCGTGGCACTTGCTCGCTTCGTCCGGGAAAAGCTTGGGTCTAATACATCTGGAAGGTGGAGTATTGGACCCAGAAACATCACCTTCACGTCTCCTTTCGGTGTGCCTTCATGGCGGCGCTTCTTCTCATTCGGTCTTGGCATATCTGGATTTTGAAGCTGCTGGCAATTTTATGGACTGGGAAACTGCATCTTCCATGAAACTTACCCTTTCACCCCTGATGGTACTGTTCTGCCAGGGGGCCCTATCCGCTTCCAGACCCTGCCTGTTAAGATGTCGGTAGGAATACTCCACCAGGAGGAGATATCCTTTCTCATCCTACCTAAGGCCTCAACCCCCATCGTATTTGGCTGTCCCTGGTTACAGCTCCATTCCGCACACATTGACTGGGCTTCTGGGCAGATACTGGCTTGGGGTTCCTCATGTTTTTCGTCCTGCCTACTCAAAGTTGCACCAAAAGGGAGACTTCCTGTTGCCACCACTTTAGTTTCATCTACCCTTCCCGATTTTCGGGGGCGTCTTCTGCAAGATGTCAGCTGAAGTGCTTCCTCCTCACAGGTCCTTTGACTGTGCCATTGACCTTGTTCCCGGAGCGACTCTGCCCAGGGGCCGTACCTATCCCCTGTCCATCCCAGAGACCCAGGCCATGTCAGAGTATGTCACTGAAAACCTAGAGAAAGGGTTCATCCGGAAGTCCTCATCGCCTGCGGGAGCAGGATTCTTTTTTGTTGTCAAAAAGGATGGCATTGACTATCGAGGCTTAAAAGCGATGACAATTAAGAACTGATACCCCTTACCCTAATATCTGAGCTATTCGACAGGTTGAAAGGTGCCTCCATTTTTACCAAGTTGGATCTCAGGGGTGCATACAATCTGATCCGGATAAGGGAAGGTGACGAATGGAAAACCATGTTTAACACTAGAGATGGGCATTATGAATACTTGGTTATGCCCTTTGGGCTGTGTAACGCCCCAGCTGTGTTCCAGAACTTTGTCAACCAAATCTTCAGGGATCTGCTTTATCAATTTGTTGTCATCTATCTGGATGACATTCTCATTTCAGAAAATCTGCTTGTCCACAGAAGCCATGTCCAGGTTGTACTTCAGCGCCTTAGAGAAAATAAATTGTATGCCAAGGTGGAGAAATGTTCTTTGAATGTTCTGAGGTCCTGTTTCTGGGATGCTTTGTCTCCAGTTTGGGTCTTCGTATGGATCCCGAAAAGGTCTCGGCCATTACCAACTGGCCTCTTCCTGCCAGCCTCAAGGCCACACAGTGATTTCTTGGGTTCTCCAACTATTATAGGCAATTCATTAAGAATTACTCTTCTATTGCTGTGCCTATTATTGCCTTGACCAAGAAGGTTGGGGATGCCAAGGAATGGCCTTCTGAAGCTGTCTTTGCGTTTCATGATTTGAAACAAGCCTTAGTTTATGGACCTCTCTTGAGGAGACCTTATCCTGGGGATCCATTTTGCATTGAAGTGGATGCTTTGTCAACTGGAGTAGGAGCTGTGCTTCTTCAATCCTTTAAGAAAAAACTTTTAATGTTCTCTGGCAGAGAAAAATTATGCTATTGGTGATTGGGAGCTTCTTGCAATTAAATTGGCGTTGGACAAAAAAAAAATGTTGTCATTTTCCCGAAACTTGTGGCAAAATAGAAAATATTTCATGGACTCAACATGCCTCTCAGCAAATAGCTTGGGTTGTCTACTTTCCAAAATGGGGTCATTTTGGGGGGGGGGGGGGGTTGCTATCTGGGAATTTCATGGCCTCCAAAACTGTGATAGGTAGTGAATAGTGAAATCAGCAATTTTCACTCTTAGAAATCCTGAAGGCCGTGATTGATTTTCGGGGTCCTGTATGCAGCTAGACTGCCAAAATGTCCCACACATGTGGTATCCCCCTACTCAGGAGAAGCAGCAGAATGTATTTTGAGGTGTAATGCCACATATACCCATGGCATGTGTGAGCACTAGCACAAGAGACAGCTTTGTGTATTTTTTTTTTTTTGTCATTATTCAATCACTTGTGACAAAAAAATGAAATATTCCATGGACTCAACATGCCTCTCAGCAAATAGCTTGGGGTGTCTACTTTCCAAAATGGGGTCATTTTGGGGGGGTTGTTTGAACTGTCCTGGCACTTTATGCGCAACATCGCTCAATATTCTAACCACTTGAACCACCAAGTCCTTTCTGATACTTTTTTTTGCTAGAAAATTACTTTGAACCCCCAAACATTATATATTTTTTTAAAGCAGAGGCTCTACATATTAAAATGGTGGGTGCTGCTAATTTTTTTTTCACAAAGTATTTGCACAGCGATTTTTCAAACCCAATTTTTTGGGAAAAAACACTTTTCTGAATTTTAATGCACAATAACATAACAAACTATATTACCCAAATGTTTGGTGAAATATAAAAGATGATCTCTGAGATGATCGCCGAATACATAGACATCAAACATGACATGCTTTAAAAATTACGCAAACTATATACATTTTAAAATCCTTTAAAAGCCTATACAGGTTACCACTTTAAATTTACTAAGAAGTTCTACTGCTAAAATTACTGCCCTCGATCTGACGTTCGCAGTGATACCTCACATGCATGGTGCAATTGCTTTTTTTCATATGACACGGGAACGATGCTTGCGTTCACCTTTGCGCGCATGCACGAGGGGACAGGGTTGCATTTTTTTTTAATTATTCATTTTTCTTTTTATTTTATTTTTACACTGTCCCTTTCATTTTTATTTATTTTTTTATCATTTTTATCATTATCACAGGGAATTTAAATATCCCCTATGATAAAAAAGGTAGTGTCCCATATTTTTTTTTTTGCATTTGGGGTCTATTAGACTCTAGATCTCTCCTCAGCCCATAAAGCATCGGACCACACCAAGATCAGTGTGATAAGATGCTTCCCCAAATTTTTATTGTTATCACAGGGAAATTAAATATCCCCTATGATACAAATAGGTAGTGTCCCATATTTTTTTTTTTTTTTTTTACATTTGGGGTTTATTACACTCTAGATCTCTCCTCAGCCCTTAAAGCATCTGACCACACCAAGATCAGTGTAATAAGATGCTTCCCCAATTTCCCAATGGCCTGTTTATATCTGGCAAAACTTAAGTCATGAAATGCTCATAGCCTCCGGTTGCTTAGGCCATAGAGATGATTGGAGTCATTCTAGTCTTCGATCAGCTCTATGGTCAGCTGGCAGAGCCACTGGCTGCATTCTCGTGTTCCCCAGTGGGACAGGAGAGCCTGAGAAAGCCACTCAAAGACCAGCAATATATCAGTACTTTGCTGGTCCTTGTTGGGCATATGTTCTAATGTTCTTTTTTTTTCATGCAGCCTGTGCGTTAAATGAACTAAAATAATCAACCGGTGGGTATGCCCACTATTCGAAAGCTGCCCTTCACCCATATACTTCTAATAGTGGGCATAGCCCCTTTTTAAAAATAAATACCGGAGCATAGGGGCAATCTGCCCCAATTTCCACCCACTGCCCCTATGCTCCAGTATATATGCTCTTTTTTTAACTGGGGTGGTGAAATCACCTCCTACAGCGCCGGAGTCGCTAATTTATGTGTCATGGGAGCAAACGCTGTTGCTATCAAGATGAATATATTAGTGCTGCTGCTGAATGGCGTACCTGAAAAGCAAAAAACGATAATACATAGTAAACAATAACATAAAAAAATTACATTCCTGCTAAGAAGAAAACATTATAAAACACAGTAACAAAACATTACAGGTATGCATAAAAAACAATTACAATAGAGAGAAAACAATAGAGAGAAAAAAAAGAAACAACTGTTTTGGGGCTTTTTATTTTATATTTTTTTGGGTTTTTATAACTTTTTTTTTTGGGGGGGTTTTAATTTTTTTTTTGGTACACTTTTTTTAAAATAATTGTTCCAGGTTAGGGTCTCTCAAAATGCAGAGGCATCTTTGCAGACCCTGTGACAGTGTGCCCTATACCTGTGTAGTGCTGTACCCTACGTTAATACTCAACTAGTGTATGGTAGCGCTGGAAACAGTCACCGATGCAAAGACCAGGCTGGTCAGGACAGAAGGGACAATAAAAACAGGTGCCACACATGTATTTGCGTCGTCTGCAGACACATCTCTTTTGGGGGGCTCGGTTGGTAGGGGTACCAGGAACGGCATGCGGAAAATACCGCTCATGCAGCCGGCTCACTGCATTTGCATTGGGAAGATGGGGTGCAGCACCATCTGGAACAGCGTCTGACCTTACAGGCAATTAGGTACGGTGCCAACAACTGGTCGTTGAGATCCACCCCTCCCATATTTTGGTTATATTCGTGGACACAGAGGGGTATCTCCACAACACCATTCGCCGTTGTAATTTGAACTGCCGTGTCTGTGTGAAAGTAGGAAAGAATGAAAACATTCTTTGTATCCCTCTACTTCACCACTTTCAAGCAGGCTCCCTCCCCCCGTCTAAGTTGGGATTCTACCAGTCGTTGGGGGAAGCCCCGGCGATTAGGTCGCACGGTGCCACATGCAGCAATTCCTTGATTGAAAAGATGACTAAAGAGTGGCACGCTTGAGTAGTAATTGTCCACGTACAAATGGTACCCCTTTCCGAATAAGGGTGACACCAAGTCCCACACAATCTTGCCAGCGCTCCCTATGTATTCTGGGCATCCTTCCGGCTCCACGTGACTATCTTTTCCTTCGTAAACCACAAAACTACATGTGACAGGGCCACAGATCTTATACATCTTGACCCAGTATCTGGCAGGCTTGCTGGGGAGGTACTGTTTGAAAGCAAGACGGCCAGATAATTTAATCAGGGACTCGTCTACGCAGACAACTTGATCAGGAATAAACAAGGCTGCGAATTTTTGGTTGAAGTGGTTTACGAGCGGTCGAACTTTGTGGAGCCGATCAAATTCAGGGTCCCCCCCCCCAGGACAACAGAGTTCATTGTCATTGAAGTGCATGAAACGCAGGATCTGCTCGTATCGTGCCCTGGTCATGGAAACAGAGAACACGGGCATATGGTGAATTGGGTCAGTGGACCAATATGACCGTAACTCAGATTTTTAAACTATGCCCATGAGGAAGGAAAGGCCCAGAAAGGTTTTAAATTTGTAAACCGTAATAGGTTTGCATTCTCTGGCAAGTGACGAATGGGGATTAGCGGTGATGAATTGACCAGCATACAAATTGCTTTGGTCCACAATAGATCTATAGAGATCTTCGGTGAAATACAGCGAATAAAAATCAAGGGCCGTAAAATTCCTGATTGGCCAGTGAATGGGGGAAGTACGGGCGCTGAATCAGTGGCGGGTTGCCAATTAGGGTTAACGTATTCAGCGGGAAGGGCACTATGGGCTCTGAGGGCCTGTCTTTGTGGCTGCGGGGCATTACTCGTGCTAGCCACACCAGCTTGAGCTGCACTTATGGGACTCGCCATGTCACCAAGTGTTACTGCAGTGCTGGTTGTACGACCAGGGTGTACTAGGCCGCTGATGCTTGCTTGTTCACCAGAAGGTGGAAGGGCACTAGTACTGGCTCTCTGCTCCATATGAGAGCCCTGTGGTTCTTGCACCTCAGTGACAGCAGCAGGTACAGCCTGACCTTAGCAGGGACCACTACTCCGTCGTCAGAGCTATCTGTCAGGGTGCCACTGCTGTCTATGGGTTTGTATGCTGAGCCTGAATCTGACAGTGGAGCTTCCCCATTGCTCTCGTCTGTCATGCTCAGCAATGTGTAGGCCTCTTCACTAGTGTACGACTGAATGGACATTTTGGGCTTTAAATTTATAGGTACATTAGTGTGACTCACAGGCAAAAAAAGCGCACCTGGTTGTAAGCGCCTGTTTCAAGTTGCTACCAAAATCACTGTCAGCTTTCGCAGGGATCGGGCGTGATCTCTGTGAACACTGCAGATATGTGTTCTGTGTTTTGTAAGTGTCAGCAATCTAAGGGTCCTGCACTTGGGAGGGCTGGGCTGGGCTGAGGGGCTAAAGGCAGGTGCTAGCAGGTATCTGGGCTGATCCCGCTTATGCCGCATTTTTTAGAAACTTCTTCTGCTACTGTCTCTTTACAAATTCTAAAATATTCTGTCCAGCCTATGTGATTGTCCCACCTCATATTATATTTTTATTTGTAAAACACAAATTTTATATCAATTGTAAAAGATGGACAAAAATAACTATATGAAAACGTTTAAAATGGTAAATTAAATTGACACATAACTAATATACTGTCCCTTTAAAGGTTTGGCATGTAAACAGTTGCATTTACCCTGCTCTTTTTTCCATTTGAAGAAACTCATTTGCTTACTTTTGTAAAGGAATATTTACACTCTTATATGTGTACTTTCATTTAAAACTCAAATAAATTTAAAGGCATAAGTAAGCTGTCAAATAGACACAGTCAGTAATAACAACCTAAATATGACTGTGAAATCAATTCCATAGCACAGCCCCTCCCTCTGGGAGTGTGTAATTATTGTCTGTGTTGGCCCAGCTCTTTCACCCCTTCCCTAACTACATAACCTAAAGCTGGGTACACACGGATTGATATTCGGTCAGTTTGGCAAGGACCGCCTGAATTTTGTTCTGTGTGTAGCCCTCCCTGTCTGACAACCATTAGATCAGTCTCTGTCAAATGGATACACTGGAAAACCTTCTGTGATCAGTGGCTTGCAACCAATTGGCTGCAGCATTGATCAGTGTATTCTGACAGCGGAGGAGTTCCCACTGTCAGAATACAATGTCCCAGCAGGGGTGATTCCCGCTTCCACCTCACTTGTATGGATGCAGGAATCCAGCTGAAACAAAAAACAAAGCTAACCATGTCAACCCAGCTTTATTTAAGTGAAAGCTCTATGTCTGCTGGGGCATCCGTCATCACATCCAAGATGGTGGCACATAGTAGCAGTCCCAGCGCTTTTGAATATCTTCATAAGGCCCCTTTCACACTTATCTTGCGACTTGGGACTGCAAAGCCACATGACAAGTCGTTCCCCATTATTTCCAATGAGTACCATTCATATCTGTACGACTTCAAGACGCGCCGACTTCAAAGTAGTCCCTGCATTACTTTGGCCCAACTGTGTTGCAACTTGAGGTCCACAGACTTCAATGTTAAACCCTCAAAGTCCCATGCAAATTGCACCTGAATAATATAGATGCGATTTCTGTACTATTTCTGTACGACTTTGTAATATAATACAACCAACTGAGCGACTACCTCATTAAGAATAACTTTCTTGATCCCCTTCAATCTGGATTTCGCCCACTCTCCACAGAATCTGCTCTTCTAAAACTCACAAATGACCTACTAACCGCAAAAACCAACAGACATTATTCTATTCTCCTACTTCTGGACCTTTCGGCTGCCTTTGATACAGTTGACCACCCCCTCCTCCTCAAAAAACTTTACTCCCTCGGTCTCCGTGACTGTGCTCTTCGGTGGCTCTCACCCTACCTATCCCAACACACCTTCAGTGTCACGTACGATTCTACCTCCTCCTCTCCACTACCCTTCTCTGTCGGGGTCCCCCAAGGTTCTGTTCTTGGACCTCTCTTATTTTCAATCTACACCTCTTCCCTGGGTCAGCCTCCCACATCTTTCAATATCATTTCTACGCTGATGACACTCAAATCTATCTCTCCACCCCTCAGCTCACTCCTTCAGTCTCCTCACGAATCACTAACTTACTAACAGACATATCTGCCTGGATGTCACACCACTTCCTCAAACTCAACTTGTCCAAAACCAAGCTCATAATATTTCCTCCCCCACGTGCCGTTTCCCCCCGACTTCTCTGTCAAGAGCAATGGCACAACCATCCACCCATCCCCACATGTCAGGGTGCTTGGTGTTATCCTGGACTCTGGACTCTCCTTTTGGCCCCACATCCAATCACTTTCCAAAGCTTGCCGCCTCAACCTCCACAACATCTCTAAAATGCGTCCCTTCCTAACCAATGAAACCACAAAGCTCCTGATTCACTCCCTAGTTATCTCTTGCCTTGACTACTGCAACTCCCTCCTCATTGGCTTACCTTTAAAAATACTATCTCCCCTCCAGTCCATCATGAATGCTGCTGCCAGACTCATCCACCTTACAAACCGTTCAACGCCTGCCACCCCTCTCTGCCAATCCCTCCACTGGCTGCCACTCCCAACAAATTAAATTCAAAATACTAACAATAAGTTACAAAGCCATCCACAACCTTGCTCCCAGCTACATCACCAGCCTAGTCTCAAAATACCAACCTAATCGTCCTCTTCGCTCCGCCCAAGACCTCCTGCTCTCTAGTTCCCTCATCACCTCCTCCCATATTCGCCTCCAGGACTTCTCCCGAGCCTCTCCCATCCTCTGGAACTCCCTACTCCAATCTGTCAGACTGTCTCCTAACCTATCCACTTTTAGCCGATCCCTGAAAACTTTTCTCTTCAGAGAATCCTATCCTGCCTCCACCTAACAACTACAATTTTATTTTCTTCATCAGCCCATCCCCCACAGTTATTACCTTCTCGTATCACTTGACCCTCCCTCCAAGATTGTAAGCTCTAACGAGCAGGGCCCTCTTATTCCTCCTGTATTGAATTAAATTGTATTGTAATTGTACTGTCTGCCCTAATGTTGTAAAGCGCTGCGCAAACTGTTGGCGCTACATAAATCCTGTATAATAATATGTTTTCATTGTGCCAAACTTGTAACAAAGTCGGACCAAAGTCGTACTGATCCGAAATTGTGGCAAAAAGCGTGACAAAATTGCGTTGCACAAGTGTGAAAGGGGCCTAAGGGAGACTTTTACAGGTAAAAAAAGCACACCTAAAATACATTAAAAGCACATGTAATCTTATGGGGAGCTTTTTTTTTAGAATGACCAAATGGCAACGGTGTCTCTTGTATGGTAGGGTGAACAGAACTTTTCTGTTTCTGGGGACAATTACTGATTTCAGGAGGCTGTCCCTGTGACAAAAGTGTCCACTAATTCATCCCTGCTTCTCCATTTGCATCCTTGGCCAGTAGGCTGCAGGGTAAAAACCAGCCAATAAGAGAAATGTTGCCAGGCAGATTCTAGTAATCTACTTATTATTGGTTGCCTGTGCCTGGAGGGAGTGGGAAGGGAGGAGTAGATGTACTGTATATTAGCTCCCGGGTGCTTGCTGGTCCTTGTCTAATGATATCACCCGCATCTGCCCTTACAGTTTGTGGTGGTTTACCAGCGGGAGATGAGGAGAGTGAGGAGATGCCGCCTTATTACTGCAGCACAGTGAAGCACCTGTGCAATAGTTTGTGCCGGTGAAGTACACTGGGTGACTGGGGAATTAAATAGACAGGAGCTCATTAAAGTGGTTGTAAATCAGGTGATACACAGAGATTAAACAAATCCTCCTACCAGTGGCGGCTAGTGAAGTTTTAGGAACGGGGGACGCAAGACCCGCCCTTCCTTTTTGACCCCTCCCACTTCTCATATGCCCCACCCCTTATAAAATCCATCCGCTCTGTCCCCTGTATTCCACCCATTGTGTCAGGACTATACAGCCCAGCATCACAGGACAGAGTATACAGCCCCAGCATCACAGGACAGGATATACAGCCCAGCATCACAGGACAGAGTATACAGCCCCAGCATCACAGGACAGGATATACAGCCCCAGCATCACAGGACAGGAGTATACAGCCCCAGCATCACAGGACAGGAGTATACAGCCCCAGCATCACAGGACAGGAATATACAGCCTCAGCATCACAGGACAAGGTATACAGCCCCAGCATCCCAGGACAGGAGTATACAGCCCCAGCATCACAGGACAGGGTATACAGCCCAGCATCACAGGACAGGGTATACAGCCCCAGCATAACAGGACAGGGTATACAGCCCAACATCACAAGACAGGGTATATAGGTCAGCATCACAGATATGGTATACAGAGAGCCAGCATCACAGATATGGTATACAGAGAGCCAGCATCACAGATATGGTATACAGAGAGCCAGCATCACAGATAAGTTATACAGAGAGCCAGCAACACAGATATGGTATACAGAGAGCCAGCATCACAGATATGGTATACAGACAGCCAGCATCACATATATGGTATACAGAGAGTCAGCATCACAGATATGGTATACAAAGAGCCAGCATCACATATATGGTATACAGAGAGCCAGCATCACAGATATGGTATACAAACAGCCAGCATCACATATATGGTATACAGAGAGCCAGCATCACATATATGGTATACAGAGAGCCAGTATCACAGATATGGTATACAGACAGCCAGCATCACATATATGGTATACAGACAGCCAGCATCACATATATGGTATACAGCAGGGCTTGAGAAATTTGCTTTGAATCTAGGAGCCAGCTAAAAAAGTTAGGAGCCAGTTTTTTTTAGCGTAGTGTGGGTTGTCAGCGCCAGGGGTAAGGCAAGTAATTTGCGCCCCCTAACCTTAACTTACTCACAGCAGAGAAGCCAGTCAATAACTCCAATGTAACACTGTTACATCAGGGTTATAGGCTGGCCAGAAAGAGTGACACTAAAAACCTGTTATAGGGGGAAACTCCTTATTATGCCTAATGCATTGTACTGCGACATGTAAAACACCCTCATCTGCTGCCTAATGGAGCTTAAGGGTGGCAAAAACATGTCTCTACTGCACTTCTAAATGAGCCTTTAGTGACACGTTCAATAAAATACAAAAAAAAAAGATGAAAGAAGTATTCCAGTGCTGCTGATCTTCTGCTGCCTCTTTGCAGCCAACATGTGTGTCCCCCACGGTGACTATTCATTGATCTGGTGGGTTTCCAGTCACCATGAAATACTGGAGCCCAGCTGCACATAAAGAGTGGTAATTGTTGATGGTACACAGGGCTTTATCATGATTTTGTTGCTTAGAATAAAGATCACAATTCTCGCGGTGTAACATCATCTTTCACATTATAAAAAAAAAAAAAAATGGGCTAACTTTACTGTTTAGTTTTTTTTAAAATCATTAAAAGTGTATTTTTTCCAAAAAAAATGCGTTTGAAAGACTGCTGCGCGAATACCGTGTGACATAAAATATTGCAACAACCGCCAATTTATTCTCTAGGGTCTCTGCTAAAAAAAAAATATAATGTTTGGGGGTTCTAAGTCATTTTCTAGCAGAAAATACAGTTTTTTTACTTGTTAGCAACATATGTCAGAAAAGGTTTAGTCTTTAAGTGGTTAAACTCCCCTTATCTAGAGACCTGAGTAAATTCCTTTGATCTTAAACAACCAATAGATACATTGTATGTTTTGTATCCTCTGTGTTTATAGTTATCAGCGGTGTTGGCAGACTGCCTGTTTTTTTAAATTTTCTTTAAGGCCCCTTTCACACTGGGACCGCCTGATCGTCAGCGGTAAACCGCCGCTAATTTTGTGGCGATCTACCGCTGTAATACCGGCGATGTGGCGCTGCTATTTGGGCGGCAGCACGGCACTTTTAACCCCTCCACAAGGGGTTAAACAGGGGTTAAAAGTGTCAGCGCTCGGGAGCGGTGTACAGCCGCTACGGGAGCGCTGCCCATTCAATCTAATGGCGGGGCGGTGGAGGAGCGGTGTATATACCGCTCGCCACATTCCTGAAAAATCATGCTTGCATGATTTTCTTCAGCACAGCGCTAGCGCAACGCCTCAGTCAGAAAGCATCCATTGAGATGCATGAAGATAATTTTTAGAGCGTTATTGGAGCGGTAATTTTAGTGCTATACCGCTGTAATAACGCCCCAGTGTGAAAGGGGTCTAACAGCTGTCAGCTTAGGCAGAGAACGGCTCGGAGATGCAGTTAGATAGTGAGGGGAGAGAAGTATCTGCTGCTGCTCGACAGGACGCGACTTCTGGTCGCCATGGCAACCTGGCGACTGGGGATTGTCGAGCTCTGGTATACAGAGAGCCAGCATCACAGATATGGTATACAGAGAGCCAGCATCACAAATATGGTATACAGAGAGCCAGCATCCCAGATATGGTATACAGAGAGCCAGCATCACAGATATGGTATACAGAGAGCCAGCATTACAGATATGGTATACAGAGAGCCAGCATTACAGATATGTTATACAGAGAGCCAGCATTACAGATATGTTATACAGAGAGCCAGCATTACAGATATGGTATACAGAGAGCCAGCATTACAGATATGGTATACAGAGAGCCAGCATCACAGATATGGTATACAGAGAGCCAGCATCACATATATGGTATATAGAGAGCCAGCATTACAGATATGGTATATAGAGAGCCAGCATCACAGATATGGTATACAGAGAGCCAGCATCACATATATGGTATATAGAGAGCCAGCATCATAGATATGGTATACAGAGAGCCAGCATCACATATGTGGTATACAGAGAGCCAGCATCACAAATATGGTATACAGAGAGCCAGCATCACAGATATGGTATGGTATACAGAGAGCCAGCATTACAGATATGGTATGCAGAGAGCCAGCATTACAGATATGGTATGGTATACAGAGAGCCAGCATTACAGATATGGTATACAGAGAGCCAGCATTACAGATATGGTATACAGAGAGCCAACATCACATATATGGTATACAGAGAGCCAGCATCACAGATATGGTATACAGAGAGCCAGCATCACAAATATGGTATACAGAGAGCCAGCATCACATATGTGGTGTACAGAGAGCCAGCATCACAGATATGGTATACAGAGGGCCAGCATCACATATGTGGTATACAGAGAGTCAGCATCACAGATATGGTATACAGAGAGCCAGCATCACATATATGGTATACAGAGAGGCAGCATCACAGATATGGTATACAGAGAGCCAGCATCACATATATGGTATACAGAGAGCCAATATCACATATATGGTATACAGAGAGCCAGCATCACATATATGGCATACAGAGAGCCAGCATCTCATATATGGTATATAGAGAGCCAGCATCATAGATATGGTATACAGAGAGCCAGCATTACAGATATGGTATACAGAGAGCCAGCATCACAGATATGGTATACAGAGAGCCAGCATCACATATATGGTATATAGAGAGCCAGCATCGCAGATATGGTATACAGAGAGCCAGCACACAGATATGGTATACAGAGAGCCAGCATCACAGATATGGTACGCAGAGAGCCAGCACACAGATATGGTATACAGAGAGCCAGCATCACAGATATGGTATACAGAGAGCCAGCATCACATATATGGTATACAGAGAGCCAGCATCACAGATACAGTATACAGAGAGCCAGCATCACAGATATGGTATACAGAGAGCCAGCATCACATATATGGTATACAGAGAGCCAGCATCGCAGATATGGTATACAGAGAGCCAGCACACAGATATGGTATACAGAGAGCCAGCATCACAGAAATGAGCACACCCCCCCCCTTGCCACGGGAGGCCTTGGCTCTGACAGAACAACACCAAAGCAACACAACGCCCCCCACCCACATCCCCCCCGCCAGCGGGAGTCGCGTCTCTGACAGAAACCCCCGACCTCCCCCCCTCAGGTCCAGCACTTACGGGGTGTAGAGAGACGATCCTTCTGTGTCTCCCCTCTCTTGTCCACAGTGCAGGCACGTGGGGCAGCAGCGGCAGTGGACGGAGATGTACCCGCTCCTCCTGCTTCCTTCCTCTTGCCAAAGCGCCGCTAGGCATCCAATAGGATCGCCTGGTGCTTTGGCCAATCGGGAGACAGGTCTGACCGACCTGCCTCTCGATTGGCGGGGAGGCATTGTAGTGTGAAAATAACGAAAATTCATTCGCTATCGTCACACAATTAGGTGGGATCGGGGTGCACTCTCTGAGCCCCAAACCCATCCTTTTTTGAAGCCTATTAGAGCCTCAGGCTCTAATCAGGTGCTTAAAAAACACCCCCTCCCACCATAAGAATCCATGCGTCCGGCATCCTGAAAGGGACCAGGCGCATGGATAGGATTGTACCTGTTTATCTAGTCCTCTTACATCTAGTTCCTCCTCCTTACATTCTTCAAAGTGCAGAATTTACATAGGATCTCTCAGCTCTGAAAAGCAGGGGGTTGAAAGCTGAAGTTACATCAGTGAGGAGAGCTCTGAGAGCTGATTGGAGGGAACCTCCCTTCACACAGCACACAGCAACAGAGCTGAGGCTGTCAATCAGCTTGAGCTCCCTCCCCATCACCACTTTTTAGTGTCAGGAAAATTTGTCAGAAGTGACTCATGCTGATAGCAGGGGAACGAGACAGCGGACATAAATCACAGTTAGTGTTCTGGATTGAGACAAGAACACACTATAGAAGGATATGCTTTGTTCATATTTCATATCTGAGGTTTACAACCACTTTATCTTTCTTTTGCAAGTGATCAGTAAGATGCAGACAGAGGGAAGGTCATGCTGCTCCCTGTAGTGCCTTATACTCACAATATATGTTACTCCTGGCTGCTAGGTTTTGCTTTACTTACTACTGACCCCTGAACTGTATGTCACTTACCTTTGTTCTCTGAATCAAATATTACTGACCCTGCACTCTATGTTACATATTACTGACCTCTGAATGTCACTTACTGCTGACCCCTTTACTCTGCAATAAATACTACTGGCCTCTGAATCATTTACTACTGAAATCTGCATCACTTATTACTGCCCTGTGAACTCTGTTTCTATTTTTTGCCCATGTAGCATACCTGACATATAAAAGAAAAAAACATGGGCAGTTGTGGCATCATGACCCCATGAACACACCAGCAAATGCAACACAAAGCCAGGGCCCGGTGAGTACAATTCAGGAAGGTAAGTGGGAATTTTTCCTGGAAGTGGCTTTGTCATTGGAGGTGAGGGTCTTATTGAGAGGAGAAGGAAAATTTTGCACGGGCAGCACACTTTGGCATAATTGCTTTTGTGCTTTATACTCTGTGCGTTACTTACTCCTGACCCCTGGACTGCATTAAAGACCAGAGAAGTGTAGACCAGAGCATTTTTCTAATGATATTCCTTAATGATATTCCTCTCCCACTGTTAGCACAGCTTGGCCACACCCACCATTTGGCCTTGTGTGCCACTACTAGCCATGCCCCCTTTTCCACCCTGATCCCAATCCCATTAAAAGTGGGTGTGGTCAGTAGGGCGTCTCCAGATTTTATTTTGAAAACCTCATCACCTTATTGTACAGCATTGTGTTTGGAGTAAATGCTAACACCAAGGAGAAAGAGATATTTTTCAGAAGACGACAGATCAAAAGCCTAACAGCAAACAATAGACATAGATGGATATGGGACTTAATAAAAATATGACACTCACCTGTGCAATTATTGGAGGAGTTCTTGAACCCACTCATGCAGACACACTTGTATGATCCATCTGTGTTGTTACATTTACCGTTAGGGCCACAGATGTAGGGGTCTAATTTACATTCATCAATGTCTGTAGATGTAGAGTTAGATTTAGTGAAATGTTAAGACACGTGAGGGGTAACTACAATCATCACTTACTCATACCTCCCAACTTTTGAACTTCAAAATGGGGGGACAGTTAAGGCAAGGGGTGACCTGCGGCGTGCTATGCTTGCTGCGGCAAAATGCCAGTGTTGAGTTTAGTAGTGCACTACATACAGAGTGCAGGATTAAAGAGGATGCTAAGAACAGAGTGCAGGGCTGAGGAGTGTGCTACATACAGAGTGCAGGGCTGAAGGGTGTGCTACATACAGAGTGCAGGGCTGAAGGGTGCGCTACATACAGAGTGCAGGGTTGGGGGTGCACTGTGTACAGAGTGCAGGGCTGAGGAGTGCTCTACATACAGAGTACAGGGTTGAGGAGCGCGCTGTGTACAGAGTGGAGGGTTGAGGTGTGCGCTACATACAGAATGCAGGGTTGAGGCGTGCACTACAGAATGGAGGGTTGAAGGGTGCACTACATACAAAGTGCAGGGTTGAGGTGTGCGCTACATACAGAGTGCAGGGTTGAGGGGTGCGCTACATACAGAGTGCAGGGTTAAGGTGTGCACAACATACTGAGTGCAGGGTTGAGGGGTGCGCTACATACAGAGTGCCAGGTTGAGGGGTGCGCTACATACAGAGTGCAGGGTTGTGATGTGCGCTGCAGGTACATACTGAGTGCAGGGTTGAGGGGTGCGCCATGTACTGAGTGCAGTGTTGAGGGGTGTGCATAAAGAGTGCAGGGTAGAAGGGTATGGTTATACAGAGTGCAGGGTTGAGGAATGCACTACATACTGTAAAGGGTGCAGGGTTGAGGAGTACGCTGTTATAGAGTGCAGGGCTGAGGGGTGTGCTACATACAAATGCAGGGTTGAGGGGTGTGTTGTGTACTCCCATGTTCTCCCCCCAAGGACAAAGTTCTCTCCCTCATTCCAGTACACAGCTCTCTTCCTTCCACAAATCGTCTCCCAAAAAAGAAGCGGTTGATTGAAAGGATTGCTGGAAGCCGATGAGACAATTATAGCCAACTTCCCGGGGGTCCTCACATACTGCTATATCTAGAGATTGCAGGAAATAAAACCAAAACTATCCAGCAGAAGACCACTCTGTGAGCAAAAACACCAGTGGGGCTGCTGCAAAAGAGCAGCTACAACTTACATCATCTGTGCAGGCTACCGGCGGGACTGGAAGAGCTTCGGCCACTAAGAGTGGCCCTGCCCCCTCCCTCTTCTGCTCTGATCCACCCCCTCCCTCCCCTGCTCTCCTAGATGGGAGGGTGGGGGGGTTCTATGCAGCTGATAAGTAGTGTTTTCAGTTGTAAAGCAGGGAGAAGTAAGCAGAGCCAGAGGGGGGCAGAACTTTCTGCCTGAAAAAAGCCCTGTTGGTGCCCACGCCAGCGCGCCCCTGCCAGGAAAGTCGATGGAGCCAAGTGGCTCCTCCCCGGGACATAGCTTTGATTCACTGGGATGCCGGGATTTACATCAAATCCCGCAACTGTCCCAGCGAATCTGGGACAGATGGGAGGTATGCTCACTATGTGACAGCTACAGGGCAGCAGTAAAACACCACCATTGTCAGTGCTGCAAAGCAGGAAATAGAGCCTGTGTATGTAGTGAGCAAATAGGACTCCCACTATGTACATATGTAACTTCAAACTATACATACTGTAGATATAACATTTATATAACAACTCCAGGACTTCTCCAGAGCCTCTCCCATCCTCTGGAACTCACTACCGCAATCCCACCGCCACTTAAAGTGTTACTAAACCCAGTCATATGAAAATAGTTAATCCACCCCTTCCCCCCTTCCCAGTGCCCACAGCTTATAAATCTTCTTTTTACATTAAAATACTGCCACTATATACCTTTTTGGCTGATCTGTGTAGCACGGTCATGTGATAAACTGCACGGTCTGTCCAGTGATGAATGTTCAGGTAGGTGTCCTCAGGCTGTTATGGGAGGTGGATTTTCCATGAATCAAGATGTGACATCCCACCCACTGTGTTCTTTTTTAGTTACTGGGCATGGAAGAGGAGGGAGGGGACTGGTCTGTCATTTAGGATCTGTATACACACCCACATGTGTGATATCAATATCATGTGACCTGGCTAGCTCAGTTTAACAAGGAAATGTTTTCTCCAGCAATAGAGACCAAACTGAGCTTGTGCAGCTTTACTACCCTCACTGTGTATTATCTGGCCTTTCCAAGAGAGACCCTGCAGGAGGAGAGGATCTGTGCATACAGGAATAAACAGCGTTTTTACACAATGCAGAGGGAGCAATTAAGGGATACATCTTAGTTGCCTGGAGTTGGGCTTTAAGAGTTTGGTCCTTGCTCTTCTGTGCCTGTTGGAGGTGGGCCCTTTTACCTCCATCTACATTCTTGATGAGTTCATCCAACAAAGCACCGAGGAGGTAATCATCCGCAAAGAGCATATAGGTCCTTTTTGGAAGCTTGCTCCACTGCCTAACACTTCATTGATAGTGTTCTGTGCGAGTACATTTTGTGATCTTTCAGAGGACTATTGGGAGGACTTGTATGATATCAGCTAAAGACCAGTTAATACAGTTGAAATTCTTCCATAGGGAACTACACTCCCCAACGCTTGGCTAGTATTTACCCTCATCAAACCCCCTATGCACAAGATATGATTCCTCTACTGGCAGCTTCATACACATGGCTTGGTCCTGTCCTGTCCATTTTGGGAATGGGTGTGTGATGCTCTTAATGACATGCCCCTATATAAGTTGACTAATAAGAGTAGGAAGTGTCCTAAAAAAATCAAAAAGGTCTGGTTGGTTTGGATAGATGCTCAGGGACAGGATGCACCTAAGAGAGTGTGATTGTATCCTCTCCCTTCCATTCTCCTCCCCAACCCTTCTTGACTGCTGAGAAGCATACGCTCATTTATGACCAACTACTGAATCAATACCTTGCCCCTCAAAAAGACCCAGAAGCTGATTAAGTTGGAAATAGGGAAAGACCACAACTTTATTTAACTCTTCAAATGTAACAACTTTACAAATGTAAAAAACAACAATTCCACTCACAGTTATACTGTGAGCACCCATAAAACATAAACTTACATAGTCTAAGAGGCCTGCTCTTACCATCCAGTGCCAGACAGGCATTAGACTGACCCCTTTTTGATAGGTTTCTGGCTTTGTCAGTATGATACTGGTTGTGTCTATGGACGTTTCTGGTTTTGTCAGTATGATACTGGTTGTGTCTATGGACATGTTTTTGGTTTTGTCAGTATGATACTGGTTGTGTCAATGAACATGTTTCTGGCTTTGTTAGTATGATACTGGTTGTGTCTATGGACTTTTCTGGTTTTGTCAGTATGATACTGGTTGTGTCTATGGACATGTTTCTGGCTTCGACAGTATGATACTGGTTGTGTTTTTGACCGTGTTTCTGGCTTTGTTAGTATGATACTGGTTGTGTCTATGGACATGTTTCTGCCTTCGACAGTATGATACTGGTTGTGTTTATGACCATGTTTCTGGCTTTGTTAGTATGATATTGGTTGTGTCTATGGATGTTTCTGGTTTTGTCAGTATGATACTGGTTGTGTCTATGGGCATGTTTCTGGCTTTGACAGTATGATACTGGTTATGTCTGTCAGATATTTCACACCTCACAAACCCCCCCTCCAATGGGGTGTGAATCTATCAATAGCTATGAATGTAATACTCGCTGGATTTTTTTCATGGCACTCAAGATGTGTTTAGAAACACTGTACTTTGGAAAGCCTTTCTTAACCACTTCCTTACCGACGTATAGTAATTATACGTCGGCAAGGTGCACTCTCCATCCTAAGTGGACGTCATATGACGTCCTCTTGTTTTCGCCGCTTTGCGGGCCCCCAGGGGCCCGCATCGCGGCGATCGGGGACCGGCCGTGTCCCTCGGGACCCCGGCCTTCCGTGATCGGGGTAAAGAGCCAATAAAATTGTCTCTTTACCGCGTGACCGGCTGTGTCCTATCACAGCCGGTCACTAACAAAGGAGACTGAGCGGCGTGCACGCCGCTCGCGCGCGCCCCCAGGGGCGCGCAGCACGGCGAACGGGGGGCGGGCTTGTCCCTCGGACAAAGCCCGACCCCGATCACGGTAAAGAGCCAATAGTATTGGCTCTTTACCACGTGACCGGCTGTGTCCAATCACAGCCGGTCACAAAATGACGGGAATCCGCGGTAACGAGCTGTTACCGGGTTCTCCCCTTCACACACCGATCGTGTGTGAGGAGGAGATAGCGGTAACAGCTCGTTACCGCTTACTGTCAGCACTAATCACACTGATTGCCCCCCCCTTCCAATAAAGAGTACCTGTCACCACCCCATCAAAGTACCTGTCACCTGTCCATCAGAGTACCTGTCCATCAGAGTACCTGTCACCTGTCCATCAGAGTACCTGTCACCTATCCATCAAAGTAATATATACGTCGGCAAGGTGCACTCCCCATCCTAAGTGGACGTCATATGACGTCCTCTTGTTTTCGCCGCTTTGCGGGCCCCCAGGGGCCCGCATCGCGGCGATCGGGGACCGGCCGTGTCCCTCGGGACCCCGGCCTTCCGTGATCGGGGTAAAGAGCCAATAAAATTGTCTCTTTACCGCGTGACCGGCTGTGTCCTATCACAGCCGGTCACTAACAAAGGAGACTGAGCGGCGTGCACGCCGCTCGCGCGCGCCCCCAGGGGCGCGCAGCGCGGCGAACGGGGGGCGGGCTTGTCCCTCGGACAAAGCCCGACCCCGATCACGGTAAAGAGCCAATAGTATTGGCTCTTTACCACGTGACCAGCAGTGTCCAATCACAGCCGGTCACAAAATGACGGGAATCCGCGGTAACGAGCTGTTACCGGGTTCTCCCCTTCACACACCGATCGTGTGTGAGGAGGAGATAGCGGTAACAGCTCGTTACCGCTTACTGTCAGCACTAATCACACTGATTGCCCCCCCTTCCAATAAAGAGTACCTGTCACCACCCCATCAAAGTACCTGTCACCTGTCCATCAGAGTACCTGTCCATCAGAGTACCTGTCACCTGTCCATCAGAGTACCTGTCACCTATCCATCAAAGTAACCGAGTACCTGTCACCACCCCATCAGAGTACCTGTCACCTGCCCATCAGAGTACCCGAGTACCTGTCACCTGCCCATCAGAGTACCCGAGTACCTGTCAACTGCCCATCAGAGTATCCGAGTACCTGTCACCTGCCCATAAAAGTACCCGAGTACCTGTCACCAGTCCATCACAGTACCCGTCATCAACCCATCAGAGTACCCGAATACCTGTCACCAGCCCATCTGAGTACCCGAGT
>BLSH010472649.1:681805-701885 GCA_018402905.1 Glandirana rugosa
GGTACAGTGTTGCATGGCTGAGTAATTGTCATTTAAAGTGTGAGAGTGCTGAAAGCTGAAAATTGGTCTGGTAAGGAAGGGGGTGTAAGTGTCCTGTATGGAAGTGGTTAATGTTGGCTACATGTTCCATAATCCTAACATTCGTGGCTCTAATAGTGTGATCAACATAATGTAATAATGGCCACAAGGACAAATGGGCATGTATACAACATTATGGGAGGTGCAATTGATAAACGTGTCAATGTTATAAGTCCTGGAGGTGGTCATAGACTGGAACTGGCAAGTCCGTCTATCTCGGATCTTATTAAGACAACAGATGGTACATCTATGACACGGGAAGTAACCTTTCAATTTCTGAAAAAAAAAGAAACTCTATTGGGTGGATCCAATATATTTGTGCCACATAGAGTTTCAAAGGAGGTACACCCCTGAAAATGACTTGCGGAGGATCAGGAATGAGAGGCCCTAATAATCTATCATTTTTTAGCACTTTCCAGCATCTGGACATACATTTTTGATATCGTAATTTTGGTGAGGATATGTTGTAACAAAATAAAAATTAAAATCCATCTTATTGGCCTTTTAATTTTTATCTCCACCACCTAACATGGCAGACCTATCCATATTCCCAACATCAGTTATGATTTTATCCAAATCCACATATGTATAACCTTTATCTACAAATCTCAATTTCAAGGTATTCGCTTGTTTCAGATAGTTATTCTTAATAGTGCAATTTTGCCTAAGGCAAATAAACTGGCTTTTGGGAACAGATCTCAGCCAGGAGGGGTGGTGGCATCTCCCCTGTCCAATATAGCTGTTGCTGTGTCTTTGAAAAAAGTTGAAATAATCAATGAACCATCTTTAACTTCAATGTCAAGATCCAAGAAATGGATCCCAGCATCACATTGTATACCAAGAGCATTATCATTAAGCCAAACAGTTTAAGTGAGTGCATGTCCCCATCCCATAGAAGGAGGATGTCATCTATGTACCTCCCTTAGACGACCAATTCAGGCCTTCTGTTAGCATAGATCAGGGGTGTCAAACTTGATTTCACCGTGGGCCGTATCAGCATTATGGTCGCCCTGGAAGGGCCGGTTGTATATGTAAGACTAGATGTCCAGATCACCACCCCCCCCTTACATCAGATGCCAAGAGCCCCCCCACACTCAGAAGTTAAGGGTTCCCCACCCTTCCTTGCATCACAATGGGGGCAGAGTTGTGAAGCAGAAAGAGCAGGGTCTAGAGGAGGACCAGCGGAGATCTGGAGTCTTCTGAATGCTGAGACCAGGGGAGGTGAAGATGAGGGGGTGCTGCAGCTGCACATAGTGGAGCAGGATCTGAAGGAGTTTTGTCCTCCACTCTGCGGCTGAGTGTTGAGACAGGGGGTGGTGGAGATGAGGGGAGTGCTGCAGGAAAGGTGTGAGGGCCACATGAAATGACCCGGAGGGCCGCATTTGGCCCCCGGGCCTTGTGTTTGACACCTGTGGCATAGATGACATCCTCCTCCCATTTGGCCATAAAAAAAAATCACCGTACTAGGGGCAAATTTTGCACCCATGGCAATCCCTCTACTTTGAAGGTAGAAGGAGCCCCCAAACCAGAAGTAATTATGCGACATATCAAAGGTGAGCAGCTTTAACATAAACTCCCTCTGGGTAGATAACATACTTTTATCTCTTTAATCCATTTTCAGAAACATATCAACCACTTCAAATCCATCATGATGAGATATAATCGTGTAGAGAAAAGCAACATCCACGGTTGCCAGGATGTAACTCTCCTTCCACTCTACACTCTCAAGTTTTTGAATAACTTGTGTGGAATCTCTCAAAAATGAAGCGGTTTGCAATACAAGTGGCTGTAAATAACCATCAATGTACTTCCCGATTCTAGAGGTAACCGAGTCCAACCCACTAATAATGGGCCTGCCGCTGGATTAATTGGGTCCTTATGGACCTTGGGGAGATAGTAGATAACCGGTACTGTGGGCGCTGCTGGTACCAAAAAGGCTTTTTCTTTTTTTACTAAATAGATCATCCTTAAATCCTAAGTCAGGCGGGGTATCGCCTCTGACAGGGAAGTGAACTATTGCCGGCCGGTTAGTCACACACACACACCAATTTTAGAAGCACTTAACCTGCGCTGCGCCCCCTTCCTCGAGTAAATGGTACCGCCCAGGGCATCCGCCCCCACATTGTACCGGCCCTGCTTGGTAGTAGGATCATTACGAAGGGGCACATATGTCTCTGTGTCAGAAAGTATTCTGGCCATTTCCTCTTTGTAAGCAGATTTGTCTAATACAACAATTTCACCCCCCTTATGGGCAGGGTGGACAATAATATCTTCCCTATCTTTCAAGGATTTCAATCCTTCTCTAAACTTTTTATTGTTTTAATAAACTTCTCGATATCTTTCAGCAGCAAGTTCTTAAATACAGAGACAGGTGAGACTACATTCCCTAGAGGATTAAAGAGAGAGGCGTTGGACAATCCAGAATGTCTAACGCCACCCTCGACATTATTAGTCACCCTAGGAGGCTTGGAAAGAAGGTATCATTTGATATGTATTTTTTTACATTAAAGCAGAGTTCCGTCCACATAAATCATTTTTTTTTCTGGCATCCACCCTGTCATCATTCATTAGATACATATCAGAACTGATATCTTTAAATCCGGGTAGTTATCCTATATTTTATTACTTACTTTGCTAATTTTTTTCATCCCGACAGTTTGCATTTTAGTGGTGGGCATGTGAAGCCCAGTCGCATCCTCTTCCTGTCTTCTTGGATAAGGTGCATGCTGGGTAATCAGCATGCACCTCTCGATCTCGTGCATGCACACTGCATCGGCGGCCGAATCGCTGATTGTATGTCTCGTTGCCATAACAACGGGCGGCGATGGTGGAAGGTCCCGTCCCGTTGTTATGGTAACATAGATAACATATCTCTCCCCCACAAAATTGCGTAATTTCCTGTCTGGAAATAACGCGATTTTCCAGCTCAGGGATGCCCACTGACTCATGGGAAATGATGACTCACATCTCCCAGGAGTTCAGGCGAGGCAAGAAGTGATGCAGAGTGCCGCGGATCAGGAAGTGGAAGAATACAGGGACCACATAGCACCAGGGCCCTTAGGGTGAGTATAAATTTTTATTTTCAAAGGGCTTCATCATGCATAGAGGATTTGAAATATAGAAAGATGTATTTGTGGGTGGAACTCCGCTTTAATAAAAACTCCAAATTTACTTAGAGGTTTTTCAGGGGCGAAATTTAGACTGGGATTTAACACAAATTTCTCTTTCAGTTCGCTCTTACTATATTAAAGATGCCTACATCCTTTAAACTCTTCTCCTCTTTTGGTCTGTGCTGCCTCCCCCCTCAGGTCCCTCTTTTGGTTCACCACCTTTTTTGTTTTTCTGAGGGCCTATGGGAAAAAAGTGGGTAATGGGGGACCATTAGTATGATGGTAAGGCCTATTAGAGGCCTGACAAACTGGACTCCCCCATTCAGACTGTGGTTGCCCTGAGTGAGTGGGTCTGATGGTGTGGTTAAAAGAATGTTGAGTGATGTATCTATTATCTTACCATGGATGACTCATTATGTTTTTTCTTATTTATATGCCACTTTAAGGTTACTTATTTGATACGTTATTGTATTGTTAATTTTATATGCATTGTATGGTGTCATGTAATATGCTTTTTGTCTACAAGGTGGAGGCATCTTCACCTGTTGGATTTCTTATATTAGTTATCAGTTTTTTTCCCCAATTTTGTAAATGTTTACCTTTAGGCCCCTTTCACATGATGCTCAGCGGGGATCCAACCGTTTATCCCCGCTGAGCCGGCGGGTGACCGGACAGTTTCTGCACTCCATGCAGAGACTGACCTGCCACAGCTCCATTTTCCTCTATGGAGGATCGGATGAACATGGATCGTCTGTCCGTGTTCATCCGATCCGATCCGCCAGACGGATGGAAAATAGGGTTTCCATCCGTCTGTTTTTGGCCGATCAGAGCGGATTGGATGTCAGCGGACATGTCACCGCTGACATCCGTTGCTCCATAGAGGACAATGGAGCATCCGTTCGGGTCTGCCTGAAAAACTGACAGGCGGGCCCGAACGATCCACTAGTGTGAAAGAGACCTTATATGTTTGTATGTCATCGACTTGTATGACTAATTCATTTTTGGTGTTTTGGTTTTTATTTTTTAGTGTCAGGAAAATTTGTCAGAAGTGACTCATGCTGATAGCAGGGGAACGAGACAGCGGACATAAATCACACTTAGTGTTCTGGATTGAGACAAGAACACACTATAGAAGGATATGGTTGTTCATATTTCATGTCTGAGGTTTACAACCACTTTATCTTTCTTTTGCAAGTGATCAGTAAGATGCAGACAGAGGGGAGGTCACGCTGCTACCTGTAGTGCCTTATACTCACAATATATGTTACTACTGACTGCTAGGTTTTGCTTTACTTACTACTGACCCCTGCACTGTATGTCACTTACCTTTGTTCTCTGCATCACATATTACTGACCCTGCACTCTATGTTACATATTACTGACCTCTGAATGTCACTTACTGCTGACCCCTTTACTCTGCAATAAATACTACTGACCTCTGAATCATTTATTACTGAAATCTGCATCACTTACTCCTGCCCTGTGAACTCTGTTTCTATTTTTTGCCCATGTAGCATACCTGACATATACAAGAAAAAACATGGGCAGTTGTGGCATCATGACCCCATGAACACACCAGCAAATGCAACACAAAGCCAGGGTCCGGTGAGTACAATTCAGGAAGGTAAGTGGGAATTTGTGCTGGAAGTGGCTTTGTCATTGGAGGTGAGGGGTTTTTATTGAGGAGAAGGAAAATTTTGCACGGGCGGCACACTTTGGCATAATTGCTTTTGTTCTTTATACTCTGTGCGTTACTTACTCCTGACCCCTGGACTGCATTAAAGACCAGAGAAGTGTAGACCAGAACATTTTTCTAATGATATTCCTTAATGATATTCCTCTCTCACTGTTAGCACAGCTTGGCCACACCCACCATTTGGCCTTGTGTGCCACTACTAGCCATGCCCCCTTTTCCACCCTGGTCCCAATCCCATTAAAAGTGGGTGTGGTCAGTAGGGCATCTCCAGATTTTATTTTGAAAACCTCATCACCTTATTGTACAGCATTGTGTTTGGAGTAAATGCTAACACCAAGGAGAAAGAGATATTTTTCAGAAGATGACAGATCAAAAGCCTAACAGCAAACAATAGACATAGATGTATATGGGACTGAATAAAAATATGACACTCACCTGTGCAATTATTGGAGGAGTTCTTGAACCCACTCATGCAGACACACTTGTATGATCCATTTGTGTTGTTACATTTAGCGTTAGGGCCACAGATGTAGGGGTCTAATTTACATTCATCAATGTCTGTAGATGTAGAGTTAGATTTAGTGAAATGTTAAGACACTTGAGGGGTAACTACAATCATCACTTACTCATACCTCCCAACTTTTGAACTTCAAAATGGGGGACAGTTAAGGCAAGGGGTGACCTGCGGCGTGCTATGCGGGCTGTGGTAAAATGCCAGTGTTGAGTTTAGTAGTGCACTACATACAGAGTGCAGGATTAAAGAGGATGCTAAGAACAGAGTGCAGGGCTGAGGAGTGTGCTACATACAGAGTGCAGGGCTGAAGGGTGTGCTACATACAGAGTGCAGGGCTGAAGGGTGCGCTACATACAGAGTGCAGGGTTGGGGGTGCGCTGTGTACAGAGTGCAGGGCTGAGGAGTGCTCTACATACAGAGTACAGGGTTGAGGAGCGCGCTGTGTACAGAGTGGAGGGTTGAGGTGTGCGCTACATACAGAATGCAGGGTTGAGGAGTGCGCTACAGAATGGAGGGTTGAAGGGTGCACTACATACAAAGTGCAGGGTTGAGGTGTGCGCTACATACAGAGTGCAGGGTTGAGGGGTGCGCTACATACAGAGTGCAGGGTTGAGGTGTGCACAACATACTGAGTGCAGGGTTGAGGGGTGCGCTACATACTGAGTGCCAGGTTGAGGGGTGCGCTACATACAGAGTGCAGGGTTGTGGTGTGCACTGCTCTACATACAGAGTACAGGGTTGAGGAGTGCGCTGTGTACAGAGTGGAGGGTTGAGGTGTGCGCTACATACAGAATGCACGGTTGAGGAGTGTGCTACAGAATGGAGGGTTGAAGGGTGCACTACATACAAAGTGCAGGGTTGAGGTGTGCGCTACATACAGAGTGCAGGGTTGAGGGGTGCGCTACATACAGAGTGCAGGGTTGAGGTGTGCACAACATACTGAGTGCAGGGTTGAGGGGTGCGCTACATACTGAGTGCCAGGTTGAGGGGTGCGCTACATACAGAGTGCAGGGTTGTGGTGTGCACTGCTCTACATACAGAGTACAGGGTTGAGGAGTGCGCTGTGTACAGAGTGGAGGGTTGAGGTGTGCGCTACATACAGAATGCACGGTTGAGGAGTGTGCTACAGAATGGAGGGTTGAAGGGTGCACTACATACAAAGTGCAGGGTTGAGGTGTGCGCTACATACAGAGTGCAGGGTTGAGGGGTGCGCTACATACAGAGTGCAGGGTTGAGGTGTGCACAACATACTGAGTGCAGGGTTGAGGGGTGCGCTACATACTGAGTGCCAGGTTGAGGGGTGCGCTACATACAGAGTGCAGGGTTGTGGTGTGCGCTGCAGGTACATACTGAGTGCAGGGTTGAGGGGTGCGCTATGTACTGAGTGCAGTGTTGAGGGGTGTGCATAAAGAGTGCAGGGTAGAAGGGTATGGTTATACAGAATGCAGGGCTGAGGAAAGCACTACATACTGTAAAGGGTGCAGAGTTGAGGAGTACGCTGTTATAGAGTGCAGGGCTGAGGGGTGTGCTACATACAAATGCAGGGTTGAGGGGTGTGTTGTGTATGTTCTCCCCCCAAGGACAAAGTTCTCTCCTTAATTCCAGTACACAGCTCTCTTCCTTCCACACATCGTCTCCCAAAAAAGAAGCGGTTGATTGAAAGGATTGCTGGAAGCCGATGAGACATTTATAGCCAACTTCCCGGGGGTCCTCACATACTGCTATATCTAGAGATTGCAGGAAATAAAACCAAAACTATCCAGCAGAAGACCACTCTGTGAGCAAAAACACCAGTGGGGCTGCTGCAAAAGAGCAGCTACAACTTACATCATCTGTGCAGGCTACCGGCGGGACTGGAAGAGCTTCGGCCACTAAGAGTGGCCCTGCCCCCTCCCTCTTCTGCTCTGATCCACCCCCTCCCTCCTCTGCTCTCCTAGATGGGAGGGTGGGGGGGTTCTATGCAGCTGATAAGTAGTGTTTTCAGTTGTAAAGCAGGGAGAAGTAAGCAGAGCCAGAGGGGGCAGAACTTTCTGTCTGAAAAAAGCCCTGTTGGTGCCCACGCCAGCGCGCCCCTGCCAGGAAAGTCGATGGAGCCAAGTGGCTCCTCTCCGGGACATAGCTTTGATTCACTGGGATTTACATCAAATCCCGCAACTGTCCCAGCGAATCTGGGACAGATGGGAGGTATGCTCACTATGTGACAGCTATAGGGCAGCAGTAAAACACCACCATTGTCAGTGCTGCAAAGCAGGAAATAGAGCCTGTGTATGTAGTGAGCAAATAGGGCTCCCACTATGTACAAATGTAATTTCAAACTATACATACTGTAGATATAACATTTATATAACAACTCCAGGACTTCTCCAGAGCCTCTCCCATCCTCTGGAACTCACTACCGCAATCCCACCGCCACTTAAAGTGTTACTAAACCCAGTCATATGAAAATAGTTAATCCACCCCTTCCCCCCTTCCCAGTGCCCACAGCTTATAAATCTTCTTTTTACATTAAAATACTCCCACTATATACCTTTTTGGCTGATCTGTATAGCACGGTCATGTGATAAACTGCACAGTCTGTCCAGTGATGAATGTTCAGGTAGGTGTCCTCAGGCTGTTATGGGAGGTGGATTTTCCATGAATCAAGATGTGACATCCCACCCACTGTGTTCTTTTTTAGTTACTGGGCATGGAAGAGGAGGGAGGGGACTGGTCTGTCATTTAGGATCTGTATACACACCCACATGTGTGATATCAATATCATGTGACCTGGCTAGCTCAGTTTAACAAGGAAATGTTCTCTCCAGCAATAGAGACCAAACTGAGCTTGTGCAGCTTTACTACCCTCACTGTGTATTATCTGGCCTTGCCAAGAGAGACCCTGCAGGAGGGGAGGATCTGTGCATACAGGATTAAACATCTTTTTTACACAATGCAGAGGGAGCAATTAAGGGATACATCTTAGTTGCCTGGAGTTGGGCTTTAAGAGTTTGGTCCTTGCTCTTCTGTGCCTGTTGGAGGTGGGCCCTTTTACCTCCATCTACATTCTTGATGAGTTCATCCAACAAAGCACCGAGGAGGTAATCATCCGCAAAGAGCATATAGGTCCTTTTTGGAAGCTTGCTCCACTGCCTAACACTTCATTGATAGTGTTCTGTGTGAGTACATTTTGTGATCTTTCAGAGGACTATTGGGAGGACTGTGTTTCCACCTACTGTATGTGACTTGTATGATATCAGCTAAAGACCAGTTAATACAGTTGAAATTCTTCCATAGGGAACTACACTCCCCAACGCTTGGCTAGTATTTACCCTCATTCAAACCCTGTATGCACAAGATATGATTCCTCTACTGGCAGCTTCATACACATGGCTTGGTCCTGTCCTGTCCATTTTGGGAATGGGTGTGTGATGCTCTTAATGACATGCCCCTATATAAGTTGACTTATAAGAGTAGGAAGTGTCCTAAAAAAATCAAAAAGGTCTGGTTGGTTTGGATAGATGCTCAGGGACAGGATGCACCTAAGAGAGTGTGATTGTATCCTCTCCCTTCCATTCTCCTCCCCAACCCTTCTTGACTGCTGAGAAGCATACGCTCATTTATGACCAACTACTGAATCAATACCTTGCCCCTCAAAAAGACCCAGAAGCTGATTAAGTTGGAAATAGGGAAAGACCACAACTTTATTTAACTCTTCAAATGTAACAACTTTACAAATGTAAAAAACAACAATTCCACTCACAGTTATACTGTGAGCACCCATAAAACATAAACTTACATAGTCTAAGAGGCCTGCTCTTACCATCCAGTGCCAGACAGGCATTAGACTGACCCCTTTTTGATAGGTTTCTGGCTTTGTCAGTATGATACTGGTTGTGACTATAGACATGTTTCTGGCTTTGTCAATATGATACTGGTTGTGTCTATGGACTTTTCTGGTTTTGTCAGTATGATACTGGTTGTGTCAATGAACATGTTTCTGGCTTTGTTAGTATGATACTGGTTGTGTCTATGGACTTTTCTGGTTTTGTCAATATGATACTGGTTGTGTCTATGGACATGTTTCTGGCTTTGTCAGTATGATACTGGTTGTGTCTATGGACATGTTTCTGGCTTCGACAGTATGATACTGGTTGTGTCTATGGACATGTTTCTGGCTTCGACAGTATGATACTGGTTGTGTCTATGGACATGTTTCTGGCTTCGACAGTATGATACTGGTTGTGTTTTTGACCGTTTTTCTGGCTTTGTTAGTATGATACTGGTTGTGTCTATGGACATGTTTCTACCTTCGACAGTATGATACTGGTTGTGTTTATGACCGTGTTTCTGGCTTTGTTAGTATGATACTGGTTGTGTCTATGGGCATGTTTCTGGCTTTGACAGTATGATACTGGTTATGTCTGTCAGATATTTCACACCTCACAAACCCCCCCTCCAATGGGGCGTGAATCTATCAATAGCTATGAATGTAATACTCGCTGGATTTTTTTCATGGCACTCAAGATGTGTTTAGAAACACTGTACTTTGGAAAGCCTTTCTTAATGATGGCTACATGTTCCATAATCCTAACATTCGTGGCTCTAATAGTGTGATCAACATAATGTAGGCCACAAGGACAAATGGGCATGTATACAACATTATGGGAGGTGCAATTGATAAACGTGTCAATGTTATAAGTCCTGGAGGTGGTCATAGACTGGAACTGGCAAGTCCGTCTATCTCGGATCTTATTAAGACAACAGATGGTACATCTATGACACGGGAAGTAACCTTTCAATTTCTGAAAAAAAAGAAACTCTATTGGGTGGATCCAATATATTTGTGCCACATAGAGTTTCAAAGGAGGTACACCCCTGAAAATGACTTGCGGAGGATCAGGAATGAGAGGCCCTAATAATCTATAATTTTTTAGCACTTTCCAGCGTCTGGACATACATTTTTGATATCATAATTTTGGTGAGAATATGTTGTAACAAAATAAAAATTAAAATCCATCTTATTGGCCTTTTAATTTTTATCTCCACCACCTAACATGGCAGACCTATCCATATTCCCAACATCCGTTATGATTTTATCCAAATCCACATATATATAACCTTTATCTACAAATCTCAATTTCAAGGTATTCGCTTGTTTCAGATAGTTATTCTTAATAGTGCAATTTTGCCTAAGGCAAATAAACTGGCTTTTGGGAACAGATCTCAGCCAGGAGGGGTGGTGGCATCTCCCCTGTCCAATATAGCTGTTGCTGTGTCTTTGAAAAAAGTTGAAATAATCAATGAACCATCTTTAACTTCAATGTCAAGATCCAAGAAATGGATCCCAGCATCACATTGTATACCAAAAGCATTATCATTAAGCCAAACAGTTTAAGTGAGTGCATGTCACCATCCCATAGAAGGAGGAAGTCATCTATGTACCTCCCTTAGACGACCAATTCAGGCCTTCTGTTAGCATAGATGACATCCTCCTCCCATTTGGCCATAAAAAAATTCACTGTACTAGGGGCAAATTTTGCACCCATGGCAATCCCTCTACTTTGAAGGTAGAAGGAGCCCCCAAACCAGAAGTAATTATGCGACATATCAAAGGTGAGCAGCTTTAACATAAACTCCCTCTGGGTAGATAACATACTTTTATCTCTTTAATCCATTTTCAGAAACATATCAACCATGTCAAACCCATCATGATGAGATATAATCGTGTAGAGAAAAGCAACATCCACGGTTGCCAGGATGTAACTCTCCTTCCACTCTACACTCTCAAGTTTTTGAATAACTTGTGTGGAATCTCTCAAAAATGAAGCGGTTTGCAATACAAGTGGCTGTAAATAACCATCAATGTACTTCCCGATTCTAGAGGTAACCGAGTCCAACCCACTAATAATGGGCCTGCCAGTGGATTAATTGGGTCCTTATGGACCTTGGGGAGATAGTAGATAACCGGTACTGTGGGCGCTGCTGGTACCAGAAAGGCTTTTTCTTTTTTTACTAAATATATCATCCTTAAATCCTAAGTCAATTATTTTAGTTAACTCTTTTTTATACTTGGTAGCAGTGAAGGGACAAGGTCACCTGGTGCCCAGGGCGAAGATAGCAAAATGCACCCCCCCAGTCTCCCCTGCTAAGCTGTTGTGTTCTGACAGTGGGACGCCCCCACGCCCCCCGCCAGAACACTCTGATAAAGTGCTCTCCGCCATTGGCTGAGAGCGCTGATTGGGAGTCAGTTGGCTGCTGTTTTTCCAGCATGCTCGGGTGGCTTCTGTCAAACAGACCGACATACACACGAGCCTAATGTTAGCCAGTTTTTTTTTTAACTGCCCGTTGTCTCCCAACATTTGGCCCGTGTGTTCCCGGCTTAACCGACACTTTATGGGAACTAACTGCCGCATCTACAGTGACACTAATACAGTGATCAGTGCTAATAATATAAACTGTCCCTGTACTAATGACACTGGCTGGGAAGGAGTTAACATCTAGGCACGAAACATGGTAAAAGAATATCTAGGGGCGATCAAAAGGTTGATTGGGTACCTAACAGTGTGCAATGTGTGCTTTGCAGGGAAAAGAAAAAAAAGTGATCTTTCCTCTCTGTAAAGAGCCCTGTATTAATTGTCAAAACAGGGCTCTGGGCTGTAATTTGACATAGCCGAACAGCAATTCCCGGCCATGAATCATTGGCTGGGATCTGCTGACAGCCTCCTCCTGTGTCAAATCACAATGGAGTTGGTGGGTGGGAGTATGTGCCCGAAACCCTGAAACAGGCAACGAAGTATGCCTGTAGCTGCCACCCTGTCGCAGTATATGTACCGTGATGGGTTGGCAAGTAGTTAACTACCAAATGTATTTGTAACATGCAGCATGGGGGGGTTAATGTATTGCCATTGGTCACTGATGCATTAGTTAATTAACCCCTTTGTGCTGCATTAGTGGTACCAGTGTCAATGTTAACACTGACACTGGTGCCACTAATGCAGCACAAAGGGGTTAATTAACTGCCACTGGTCACTAATGCATCAGTGACCAATGGCAATACATTAACTCCCCCTCCCATGCTGCATATTACAAACACAATTGGTAATTAACCTCTCCTCAGTCCCCCCCCCCATCTCACTCCAAAGAGTTAACTCCATATGCAGATGGCAATCTGCTTACTTGTGGGATTACAAGTGTTGGGATCCTCCTCGGCTCGGTGGCTCCTCTGTCACAGCTCCAGCAGCAGCATGCTATGCTCCTCTCCTCTGGGTCTGACTCCTCACCAATCCCGCCTCCCACCAACGGCTGGTGACATCAGGCCGGGCCAACTATGAAGCAACTGTCAGGCAGGGTATCGCCTCTGACAGGGAAGTGAAGGGCTGGGTATGCTAGTGTTGTGCTGGGTGCATCGTTACAACTATTGCCGGCTGGTTAGTCACACACACACACCGATTTTAGAAGCACTTAACCTGCGCTGCACCCCCTTCCTCGAGTAAATGGTACCGCCCAGAGCATCCGCCCCTTCCGCCCTCACATTATACCGGCCCTGCTTGGTAGTAGGATCATTACGAAGGGGCACATATGTCTCTGTGTCAGAAAGTATTCTGGCCATTTCCTCTATGTAAGCAGATTTGTCTAATACAACAATTTCACCCCCCTTATGGGCAGGGTGGACAATAATATCTTCCCTATCTTTCAAGGATTTCAATCCTTCTCTAAACTTTTGATTGTTTTAATAAACTTCTCGATATCTTTCAGCAGCAAGTTCTTAAATACAGAGACAGGTGAGACTACATTCCCTAGAGGATTAAAGAGAGAGGCGTTGGACAATCCAGAATGTCTAACGCCACCCTCGACATTATTAGTCACCCTAGGAGGTTTGGAAAGAAGGTATCATTTGATATCAATTTTTTTAATGTATTTTTGTACATTAAAGCAGAGTTCCGTCCACATAAATCTTTTTTTTCCTGGCATCCACCCTGTCATCATTCATTAGATACATATCAGAACTGATATCTTTAAATCCGGGTAGTTATCCTATATTTTATTACTTACTTTGCTAATTTTTTTCATCCTGACAGTTTGCATTTTAGTGGTGGGCATGTGAAGCCCAGTCGCATCCTCTTCCTGTCTCTTCTTGGATAAGGTGCATGCTGGGTAATCAGCATGCACCTCTCGATCTCGTGCATGCACACTGCATCGGCGGCCATAGCCCTGATTGTATGTCTCGTTGCCATAACAACGGGCGGCGATGGTAGAAGGTCCCGCCCCATTGTTATGGTAACATAGATAACATATCTCTCCCCCACAAAACACAAAATTGTGTCATTTCCTGTCTGGAAATAACGTGATTTTACAGCTCAGGGATGCCCACTGACTCATGGGAAATGATGACTCACATCTCCCAGCAGTTCAGGCAAGGCAGGAAGTGATGCAGACTGCCTCGGATCAGGAAGTGGAAGATTACAGGGACCACATAGCAACAGGGCCCTTAGGGTGAGTATACATTTTTATTTCCAAAGGTGCTTCATCATGCATAGAGGATTTGAAATATAGAAAGATGTATTTGTGGGTGGAACTCCGCTTTAATAAAAACGCCAAATGTACTTTTTTCAAGGGCGAATTTTAGACTGGGATTTAGCCCAAATTTCTCTTTCAGTTCGCTCTTACTATATTAAAGATGTCTACATCCTTTAAACTCTTCTCTTTCGGTCTGTGCCGCCTCCCCCCTCAGGTCCCTCTTTTGGTTCACCACCCCTTTTGTTTTTCTGAGGGCCTATGGGAAAAAAGTGGGTAATGGGGGACCATTAGTATGATGGTAAGGCCTATTAGAGGCCTGACAAACGGGACTCCCCCATTCAGACTGTGTTTGCCCTGAGTGAGTGGGTCTGATGGTGTGGTTAAAAGAATGTTGAGTGATGTATCTATTATCTTACCATGGTTGACTCATTATGTTTTTTCTTATTTATATGCCACTTTAAGGCTACTTATTTGATACGTTATTGTATTGTTAATTTTATATGCATTGTATGGTGTCATGTAATATGCTTTTTGTCCACAAGGTGGAGGCATCTTCACCTGTTGGATTTCTTATATTAATTATCAGTTTTTTTCCCCATTTTTGTAAATGTTTACCTTTAGGCTCCTTTCACACGAGCGTTTTGACGGGCTCTGCTGCTCAGCGGGGATCCATCCGTTTATCCCCACTGAGCCGGCGGATGACAGGACAGTCCCTGCTGTCACAGCTCCATTCTCTTCTATGGAGGATCGGATGAACGCAGATTGGATGTCAGCGGACATGTCACCGCTGACATCCGTTGCTCCATGGAGGACAATGGAGCGTCCGTTCGGGTCCGCCTGAAAAACTGACAGGCGGACCGAACGATCCGCTCCTGTGAAAGAGACTTTATATGTTTGTATGTCATTAACTTGTATGGCTAATTAATTTTTGGTGTTTTGGTTTTTATTCTTTAACTGTAATATCCGGCAGTGAGATAATGCGTTAGCCTTTCTCTGTTTGGATTGTTATTACAATTTGCATTCGGGTGGTGGAGCACTTTTGTGGAACTAATCTGTTGCCTACCCTCAGACGTAATAAACTCCAATGTGTATCTCTATTTCTGGTCATTGTAACGCACTGACTAATCCCAGCAAGCCGCAAAGGTTCCGGTTTTTATGTATAAAGAGGCGTGCTCGTGTCAGTAGGCCACACCTCTGGCAATGTCCTATTGGATGAAATGCGTTGGGTGGGTTCCTGTACTTCGCTTGTAAGCAAAGCTTTGTTAATTTTTTTATATATTGATTTGAATGTACTTCACTAAGTATCAAACCAGTATTTTTTTCAGGATTTAAAAGGCTATTTTCCCTGTCGTACATGTAAGATCTGCGCACTAAATTCATTTAAGGGGAGGAGGCTAAAGAGCTTCCGATCCGAACAGACGGGACGTGAATACCAGATTAATTATTTTATAACTTGCTCCATGAAGAACGTGGTATATACGTTACAATGTAAATGTGGGAAACAATATGTTGGGCATACGATAAGGGCCCTACAGGTGAGATTGGGTGAACATGTAGGCAATATAAAAAAGGGTTTTCCCAACCAATGTGTCTCTAAGCACTAAGACCAATGCCAATCCCAATAATACCCTATTCATTGCTATTGATAAATTGACTCCACACTGGAGAGGATGTCATGTTAGAAGGGAAATGTCACGTATGGAAGCATGGTGGATACATTACCTTAAATCTTACATCCCATTCGAATTTAATGTTGAATGGGATATAAATTGTTTTATTAATAATAGTTGAGGCCTGTTTTTTTAGTTGTTTTTTCACTGTGATGAAGTAATATTCAAGATAGGCCCGCAGATAGCGTAGCTAGGCGCAAGGCCTCTTGACAGGGGAGACAGGGAGCACCAGGCAGTATAGGGTTAAGTGGCTGTTGGGCAGGTCTTCAGGGATTAGGAAAGGGGGCGTGGCCTAGGAGGTAGGCAGGGAGGGGTACTTATGCCACCCCCGGAATGCGCGAAAGCAGAGGGTGCAGAGGAGCAGGAAGAATTTCCCCCCCTCCCTCCCTGTGGTGGACGGATGGTACAGGGGGTTGGCGGTTGTGGTCTTTGGAGGCCTTTCAAAGGTTCAGGTATTATATGGAAGAACCTGACTAAGGTACGGAGTTCTTGGTTGTATCCCAGTTAACAGCGGTTTAACTGAGAAAGGGTGAGAAGTAGTATCTGCAAAAAGGTGGTTGTCCCCGAGCCGGTGTAGCGTGGCTGGGGAGATTGGTAGTGCAGATACAAAACCTATGTGAATTAGTGGTGCCTCCCAAGACCAGCATCCAGTAGTAGTATTTTCTTGTGTTGTCTTTTGGTTTCTGTAAATTGTGTTAATCGTTGTGTTAATAAATGGCCTAACGGCCAAATTTTTCTACAGACAAGTGTGGGTCTCTTATTTCATAGATAAGGATGACAATGGTATTCAAGGGTAGAAGGGCTCATCTGGGGTACCCTAGTCATGCATTGTAAGGAAATTCCCATTTTGTTCCATGTATATTTTATTAGCACAAATTTGCCTATTTGGTATTTTTCATTTTCTCTGCTAGATGGCGGTTTTATTCAAACTTTAATTTTTAAGCCGTCCTTTGTAATTAATAAAATGTTACATTATATAAATTTGTATCAAATGAAATGTGATTATATGTGTTATCTATGTAATAAGAGCCACACTTAACAGTTCTATGTTGCCGCGATGGTGATATGGCGCCCCCCCATCCTAAAATTTCACCAGCCGCTACTGAACTTGGAGGCCAACCAGCTCTGGTAAGCTGCTATCTGTTAAGCGGTGGTGGACCCACTGAAAGTGTGTGGGGGAAATTGCTTCCTTTTTCCTCACATGGTGTCACGCTGATCCAGATTTTTCTTTCAAGAGGACTGTTCACTGCGTGTCTTAAATACCATAGACTTTTTCTTTATGTTTATTTTTCTATTGTGTATATACAGTTTATGAATTATCTTCTTTAGTTAATTTATGGTGACAGTTTTCTTAATCAATTTACAATTTTGACAAGCGCTGCACTTCTGTACTTTCTTTTACATTGTGGGGTGATTATCTATTTGCCCGTGCTAGCAGGTGTTTATTATTTATTTTTTAAATTTTCATTTATTTATTTTTGATTGAGCGTGGATAAACTTTGAATGCTTATTTGTTTCCAATATAGATATATTATCTGCAGCTTAATTGATCAATTAGGTGCAATACTATGGATGTCTTTGATTTCCGTACTAATTACACCATTGACACTGATGGAGTGTTTGATGGAAATCCTGCATCTCAGGATGATTTATCGGGTAGCTTTATGCGACTAAAAAATCTCATGACCGCGGAAGTTCATACTAAGTGAGAGCGATAACACCACATTTCACACCTGCTCCCCATTCACACCTGAGACCTTGTAACTCTAACCAGTCACATAACATCGGGGAGGGAAAATGGCTAATTGGGCCCAATATGGACATTTTCACTTAGGGGTGTATTCACTTTTGTTACCAGCAGTTTAGACATTAATGGCTGTGTGTTGAGTTATTTTGAGGGGACAGCAAATGTACACTGTTATACAAGCTGTACACTCACTACTTTACATTGTAGCAAAGTGTATAAAATATTTACAAAAATGTGAGGGGTGTACTCACTGTATATTCTTCTACATACACTTTTTTGGAACCAATGACATTTATACAGTGGTTAGAGCTAAAAATAGCAACTGATTACTGTGTAAATGTCACTGGCAGGGAAGGGGTTAACACTAGGGGGTGATCAAGGGGTTAACTGTGTTCCCTAGTGAGGTGTTTGTAACTGTGGGGGGAATGGGCTGACTGGGAGTAGAGATAGATTGATGTTCCTGATTACCAGGAACAGCAGATCTCTCTCCACTTCTGTGACAGAACGGGGATCTGTTTGTTTACATGGACAGATCCCCGTTCTATCTCTCTCAGGAGCGATCGCGGGTGGCATCACAGCCATGCACATTGGCTTTGGCGTCGCGGCGTGCCCCCTACAGCTCTTAAAGAGGTCGACGTACGATGACGGCGATTCACGCAGCTGTGCCGTCCTGCCGTACAACTGCGGCGGCTGGTCGGCAAGTAGTTAAGGTAAAACCATGGCTCAACCCCCCCCCCCCCCCCGAATTCAAGTGTAATCAACCCTTACGGCTTACTGCTTAAATAAAACCCTCTTAATAATAGGAGGCCTCCAGCCTTTAACAGGTCATGGAACTCCAGTGCTATATCCAACATTTTTGCAATGCGTGTAAACAGCAAGCAAGATAAATATTACTCTCTGTGTAATGTGTTCTTGTGTCTAATCACTCACCTGAACATTCATTCTCTGTTTTGTTATCAGTAGGACAGAACTCGGTTTCATTTCCTCTGCGGAAGCCTTTGTCACATGAACAGAAGTATGCTCCCACTGTGTTGTTACATTGTGTGTTGGAACCACATTTATCCAGAGATTCAGTACACTCTTGTATATCTAAAAAAAGCAAAGTGAGAGACACATAACTCATTTGTCAGTCTTTCAGTAATATACTCTATATTCAGTTTCTAATTTATTATTTCAACAGGTCAAAGGATAGCTCAAGGTCAAACAGTTTTTTTTTAAGTTTTGGATAGAGTGTAGAAGTGTTTGAACCTCTGTCAGGTTATTATTACTCCTTGTGCCTTTTATCCTGTCACTGTGTTCTGGTGACAATTTCTAAGGGGGGAAATACCCTTCTGTTTGATACATGGGTACCGTCTTTCACAATGTCTTGCTCTTGGTTAGAAGGGCTCCATGCAACTGCAGTAAAGGTTTCTTTCTGGCATCCCGACCATGCAGCTCATTTTTGTTCAAGTATCGTCGTATTGTGCCCCTTAAAACAACCACACTGTCTTTTTCCAGAGTGGCCTGTATTTCTTCTAAGGTTACCTGTAGGTTTTTGTTTGTATAATGAACAATTATTCTGGCAGTTGTGGCTGCAATCTTTCTTGGTCTACCTGACCTTGGCTTGGTATCAAGAGATCCCCAAATTTTCCTCTTCTTAAAAAGTGATTGAGCAGTACTGACTGGCATTTTCAAGGTTTTGGTTATCTTTTTATATCCTTTTCCATCTTTATAAAGTGCCATTAACTTGTTATGCAGGTCATTTAACAGTTCTTTTCTGCTCTCCATGGCTCAGTATCTAGCCTTGAAAAATAATAATAATACACCAATTCACAGCCCTGCCCTCTCATAATATGTGTCACACTGTATAACATTTACTGTATCTACAGTATATATCCATGTGCAAGTTCAATGTAATCTGTAAATTAAGTAAAAACATTTGTGCTTTATAATAAAGTGCACTAGTGCAGAAGTGCAAACACCTATCTAAGTGCAGGGACCGCAGTGCTGTGCTCCTCTCCATTGTTCCTCACTCACTGATGGTTGTTGATCCTTAAACTAAGCCATAAGAGTCAAGATGTGCTTGGGTAAAGTACCATGGGCTTGGGCTCTGTTTCTCTCTAGAACAATATCACCTCAGTATACCTTATGTCACGTGACCGCCCGCTGCTCCCTCTCCCGATCTTGCATCTATAGCGAGTGGGGTTGAGAATCCCCTGCTGATGTCAGTCAGGAGGAGGGGAGGAGAGCGGCATGTGGTCACATGAGCGCCAAGCGGCACTCTGAAATATAGTATAGAACTGCATTTTTTAAATAAAAACACATACACTGGGCACTTAGCATTAAGGAAGACAGGAGAGTGCCTGAAAATTAAAAAGTTATTTCTGCAGGATGGGAGGAGCGGGCACTGACACAGCTGATGGGGGGGGGGGGTGGGGGGCAGAGGAGGAGAGAGCGGATGGCGGAGGCACGTAAACTGACTGTCAGGGCTCAGCAGCCATGATAAACCGTGGTCAGTTTACAGGGGGGAGGGCGGAACCAGGCAGGATCAGCCAGGCATTTTATATGATAAAAAGGGACAAGTTACACAGCTATTCATACTTTAAGGGAACAGGATTCGTTTTTTTTTTGTTTTTTTTTAGGGTAACAAATGCTTTAACCTATCTATGTGGAACTAAACATTTGTATTTTAACAGTATTTGTGTATAGAGTTGATTCCCTGAGGGCCGGTTCACACTGAGGCGATCCTAGGCGATCCAATTCGCCTCAAATCGCCTGACATCAGAAATC
>BLSH010472649.1:701895-734124 GCA_018402905.1 Glandirana rugosa
GCACTGACACAGCTGATGGGGGGGGGGAGGGGGGCAGAGGAGGAGAGAGCGGATGGCGGAGGCACGTAAACTGACTGTCAGGGCTCAGCAGCCATGATAAACCGTGGTCAGTTTACAGGGGGGAGGGCGGAACCAGGCAGGATCAGCCAGGCATTTTATATGATAAAAAGGGACAAGTTACACAGCTATTCATACTTTAAGGGAACAGGATTCGTTTTTTTTTTGTTTTTTTTTAGGGTAACAAATGCTTTAACCTATCTATGTGGAACTAAACATTTGTATTTTAACAGTATTTGTGTATAGAGTTGATTCCCTGAGGGCCGGTTCACACTGAGGCGATCCTAGGCGATCCAATTCGCCTCAAATCGCCTGACATCAGAAATCCCATTGGAATGAATGGAGCCGTCTTAATATGCGCTACTCAAGTCCAAAGCGATTCCAAAAAAGGTTCCTGTACTATTTTCAAGCGGCTTCTAGGCGAATTGAGCCCATAGAAGTCAATGGAAGTTCGCTTCCAAGTCGGATCCCCGTCTATGAAGAAGCGACTTTCCAGGAAGAAAAACATAATTTTGCCAGAAGACACACCTCTCATGTCCCAGGTACTCGTGTTGAAATCGCCTGAAATCGCCTAAAATCGCCTGATATCGCTTCGCAATCGCGCCGCTTCGCCTTTTCAAATTGCCTAGCAAAGTCACCCCGAAGTCGGATCGCCTCAGTGTGAACCGGCCCTAAGAGTAAAGACCCAGTTAAAAGTTTCATTTTTTCTTTTCACTCTGTTAGTAATTTAATACTTTTTTTGGGGATGTACCAATTAAAGAACCCCTATGGGTGGGACTTTCAAGGTGGGGGAACCAAAGATCATCAAAAACACATCTACATGTGTATCAAATCCACATTTATTTTCACAGATATAAAAATTACAAAAATGTTGTAAAAATGGCAAATAAACCAATTAGTGTATAATTGCTCTGAAGGCGAAATCCTTCGAGTATTGTTATTGGACAAAGTACGTCCAGATATATAAATTGCATTCTGCTACACGCCCCTGACGAAAGGCTTGAACCTGAAACGCATCGGACTTTCTTCCTCTTTCATAGGATGGCAGAATGATGTTAGGGACCTACACGCAGATGTGTGCGAGCCGGCTGCATTTGAACAATCCAATATTTTAACAGAATACGTTTATACACTAATTGGTTTATTTGTAATTTTTAAAACATTTTTGTAATTTTTATATCTGTGAAAATAAATGTGGATTTGATACATAGATGTATTTTTGATGATCTTTGGTTCCCCCACCTTGAAAGTCCCACCAATGGGGGTTCTTTAATTGGTATTACCTTCAGGGATTGGTGGTGGTACCAGATTGACACTACTCGCTTGCTGAACATATACTTTTTTTTGGGGATGTGGTGCATTAGTTATCCTTCCTCACACTAATTTTTACCCTGATGTTGTGCATTTGTAACATTCTCCTGTTTTCCCTTTTGTTTGTGCGTTAGACCCCTATTCACACTTGTGCGACTTGGGACTGCAAAGTTGCATGACAAGTTGTACCCCATAATTTCCAATGAGTAAAATTCATATCTGTGCAACTTCAAGTCACAGCGACTTCAAAGTAGTCCCTGCTTTGGTCCGACTTTCATGCGACTTGAGGTCCACAGACCTCAAGATTACAGAGGCATTGCCTCAAGTCACGTGGCAAAGTCGCATCAAAGTTGCGCAGCTTTCAGGTCGTACAAGTGTGAAAGGTGCCTTAGGTAAACAAGCCCCTAGTTAGTCACTCCTTGCTCCTAGTTTAGTTTTCAACAAAAAATAGGGTAAATCCGTGCAAAGATATTCAAATAAACAATCCACTATAATCCTTAATTGAATACAATTTAGCAGCTGTACACAATGTTAAACACAAACATTAAATAATACTCCAAGATATAAAGTGCAGCGCTAGTCTAAATGAGTCCACATAGGATATCAATCAGTCATAAGATCTCAGTAAAAATCGTCCATCAATAATGAAGAGGGGGAGCTACAGTCCAGGCTCCCGCAGCTGTCACACACAAGGGGGGGAGCAGCAATCTTTGGAAAGGATGGCAACAGTGGAAAGAGGTGAGTTTTTTTCAAGGCGCCCCAATTCTTCATATCACGCCCACTGCGCGGCACGAGCAGAGTGCCTCCTGGAGGTCGGTTGAAGCCGCGTACCTTGGAACTCCCCTCCTCCCCTCGTGAGAGGAAGAATCAGCCCTTTCCACTGTTGCCATCCTTTCCAAAGATGGCTTCCAAAATACACCAGGAAAGCTGATAGCAACCAGCAGAGCTACCACCCCAGAGCGGGGAGAACTTCAAACAAACCAGCTGCCACTGTCTGCTCTGACCTCCCCCCTCAGAAGGAGCCAGTAAGGAGTAGAGCTGCACAATTAATCATAATAAAATTGCGATCTTCATTCACTTCCCCCTGCGATCTCCATCAGGCATTACCGCGATTTTCAGTGCAGTTAATGGAGTCCGACTGAGCTTGACTTGACTGTAGAAGTCAATACAAGTGGCCCGAAGTCTCCCCAGGAATCTTTTTCTAAGTCGGAGCGACTTGAGTCTCTCCTATCTGGGCAGACTGCCAAGTCTGAGATCACTGCTGATAAAAGAAGCTAGAAGAGATACAATGTAATTACTTCAAAGGGTTGAACTCCAGTGTGTTAGAAACACAGTCTGCTAGAAAATTACTTAGAAACCCCAAATATTGTATATATTTTTTAGCAGAGACCCTAGAGAATAAAATGGCGGTTGTTGCAATATTTTATGTCGCAGTGGTCTTTGAAACGCAATTTTTTGGGAAAAATGACACTTTCAAAAACAAAAAACTAAGTGCTGTTAGCCCAATCTTTTTGTATATGTAAGATGTTACACCACGAGAATCGTGATCTTTATTCTAAGCAAAAATATTCTGATTCTTATTTTGGCCAGAATCAGGTGTAGATGATTGGGCTTTGGCCAACTCATCTGATGATGAATGTAACGGGGGACGCCTTTGCAAAAGAAGTGTAGCCGGACCCCCTTAGGGGTGGCCGGTTGATATGGTTCACCTGTCACTCTGCCCTCAATCACACATTTTTCCTTTCATCCCGAGTCACGGAACAGGCCGTTACAGGCCGAAGCTTGTGTTCCACGGGAGAAGGGCAACCTCAGAAAGTTGCCCAGGTTCTCCCAATTCCAGGGGGAGATCCAGATGAGGACCGCCTTAGAGTGGGGGTTTTTGACTATCCCTATGTCCCCCATGAACCAAATAGAAGCCACCCGGTCCCAATGGGAGGATGACCTGGTGTGGGACTTTCTACATGTGCCAAAGCCCTGCAGAGGGCCTCATTACCCAAAGGTCTGGTCCTGCTTCCAGGATATGAAGATGGAGTGGAGCCTGGGGTGGCTATCTACAAGACAAAGTGGTGGTGGTGGTGAAGGCTGGGAAACCACCCCACCATTACTCTACTAACATCTGGGGCCTTGCAGGAAGATGATTCAGGTCTCATGTACTGCTGACCATGACTGACCCCCCTTATCACTACAGTTGCTACTTGGGGTCCATGCTTGGCTTGCTCTTGCTACATGGGGCTAAAACTGGAAATACCAGCCCTGAAGCAGGACACCTTGAATTGTGAGGGGGAGGGGGGGACCCTCTGCCTTTGCTTTACTGAACAGATATGGGGAGTTTTTGCTGTTGCCCTGCCCCCACCAGTTGAAGAGTTCTTGTTATGGTGGGGATAGGCTTGCTCGGCCTTTCCACTTTAAGGAAGGCGGACCTGTCACTGGAAGTTATCCTTCTGCCATTTGTACACACTTACTAAGGATTTCGGGCCCTTAGGAACAATGTTGTTAAGCAATAGGACTTTACCCTGCTAGTATGAGGATATTGGCTAGACAGGACAGGTTAATATTGTAGTTAGGGTTATAGATCAGTTAGTTAGGGTGTGTCTTTCTGCTCTCTTGCAGGGCTCTGGAAGGGGACGTCATGTCAACACTAACCACTTGGTGGTCCCACGGGGTAGTTTTAAGCCCACTTTTAGTTAGACCACGGAGATGATGCTCTTACTCTCTCAGTTATGTGTGTGTAATTTCACATATTTTCTCTTGCAGGAAAAAGTGTACAGTTGTTGTATTTATGAAGAAGTGAGTTAGCAGCAGGGCTCTGCTTAACTAGGATGTACATACAGTATATTTAATATGAGTATAGTGCATTTATACAGACATAGCTGAATAGTTAGTTTCTAGGTTAATATAAATAGTGTGTGTGTGTGTATATATATATATATATATATATATATATATATATATATATATTCATATATAGTTGTGCTCATAGGTTTACATACCCCGGCACAATTTATGATTTCTTGGCCATTTTTCAGAGAATATGAATGAGAACACAAAAATTTTTCTTCCACTCATGGTTAGTGTTTGGCTGAAGCCATTTATTATCAATCAACTGTGTTTACTCTTTTCAAATCATAATGACAACAGAAACTACCCAAATGACCCTGATCAAAAGTTTACATACCCTGGTGATTTTGGCCTGATAACATGCACACAAGTTGACACAAAGGGGTTTGAATGGCTATTAAAGGTAACCATCCTCACCTGTGATCTGTTTGCTTGTAATTAGTGTGTGTATAAAAGGTCAGTGAGTTTCTGGACTTCTGACAGACCCTTGCATCTTTCATCCAGTGCTGCACTGACGTTTCTGGATTCTGAGTGATGGGGAAAGCAAAAGAATTGTCAAAGGATCTGCGGGAAAAGGTAGTTGAACTGTATAAAACAGGAAAGGGATATAAAAAGATATCCAAGGAATTGAGAATGCCAATCAGCAGTGTTCAAACTCTAATGAAGAAGTGGAAAATGAGGGATTCTGTTGAAACCAAACCACAGTCTTCATCCTGGTAGATGGGGCAGGTTTTTTTATCAAGAATGTCTTGGTACATTTTCCATTATTCCTTCCTTCAATGATATGAAGTTTGCCACCTCCAAACTTGGTTGGTATGACTGGTTGGGGTGGTGTGCAGTGCCATTTGACCTCCAAACATGGTGTGTATTATGGCATCCAAAGAGTTTAATTTTGGTGTCATCTGACCAGACTATCTTCTCCCAGTATTTTACAGGCTTGTCTCAATGTTGTGCATAAAACTTTAAACAAGCTTCAACATGGTTTTTCTTCAGCAATGGAGTCTTGCGTGGTGATCGTGCATACATGCCATGGAGGTTGAGTGCATTACATATTGTTTTCTTTGAAACAATTGTACCTGCTAAGTCCAGGTCTTTCTGAAGCTCTCCACAAGTGGTCCTTGGCTCTCGGACTACTCTTCTGATAAGTCTTTTTACTCCTTTGTCAGAAATCTTGAGAGGAGCACTTGGTCATGGCTAATTTATGGTGAAATGATGTTCTTTCCCCGTATTATGGCCCCAACAGTGCTTACTGGAAAATTTAGAAATCTTTCTGTAACCAACGCCATCAGTACGCTTTGCAATATTAAGGTGGCAAAGGTCTTGAGAGAGCGCTTTGATTTTACCCATCATGAGATGTTTTTTGTGTGACACCTTGATAATGAGACACCTTTTTATAGTCCATTAGTTGAGACCGAACCAGCTGATATTCATTTGCACTGACAAGGGGCAGGATTGCTTTCTAATTGCTGATAGATTTCAGCTGGTGTCTTGGCATTTCATGCCTTTTTGCACCTCTCTTTCTTCATGTGTTCAATACTTTTTCCCTGTGTCATTCCATTTTATTACACATAACTTAATTTCTGAACATATTTGTTTTGGTTTTTTTATATGTATTAATTGCATGAGTTATTACTCAAAATTTCATGTCCATAGCACCTTAGCACCTTTAGAAATACAGGTATATTTACCTTGAAAAATTGTAACACGTTCAAAACTTATTTTACTGTATATATATATATATATATATACACTACATACACTCACCAGCCACTTTATTAGGTACACCTTCCTAGTACCGGGTTGGGCCCCCTTCTGCCGTCAGAACTGCTTTAATTCTTTGTGGCATAGATCCAACAAGGTGTTGGAAACATTCCTCAGAGATTTTGTTCCATAGTGACATGATGACATCACACAGTTGCTGCAGATTTGTCGGCTGCACATCCATGATGTGAATCTCCCGTTCCACCACATCCCAAAGGTGCTCTATTGGATGAGATCTGGTGACTGTGGAGGCCATTGGAGTACAGTGATCTCATTTTCATGTTCAAGAAACCAGTGGTGAGATGATGTGAGCTTTGTGACATGGTGCATTATCCTGCTGGAAGGAGCCATCAGAAGATGGGTGCACTGTAGTCATAAAGGGATGGACATGGTCAGCAACAATACTCAGGTAGGCCATGCCATTTAAACAATGCTCATTTGGTACTAAGGGGCCCAAAATGTGCCAAGAAAATATCCCCCACACCATTACACCACCACCACCAGCCTGAACTGTTGATATAAGGCAGAATGGATCCATGTTTCATGTTATTTACGCCAAATTCTGACCCTACAATCTGAATGTCGCAGCTGAAATTATCACTCATCAGACCAGGCAACTTTTTTCCGATCTTCTATTATCCAATTTTGGTGAGCCTGTGTGAATTGTAGCCTCAGTTTCCTGTTCTTAGCTGACAGGAGTGGCACCCGGTGTGGTCTTCTGCTACTGTAGCCCATCTGCTTCAAGGTTCGATGTGTTGTACGCTCAGAGATGGTGTTCTGCTTACCTTGGTTGTAACGAGTGGTTGAGTCACTGTTGCCTTTCTATCATCTTGAACCAGTCTGCCCATTCTCCTCTGACCTCTGACATCTACAAGGTATTTTCATCCATACAACTTCTGCTCACTGGATATTTTCTCTTTTTTGGACCTTTCTCTGTAAACCTTAGAGATGGTTGTCTGTGAAAATCACATTAGATCAGCAGTTTTTGAAATACTCAGTCCAGCCCAACTGGCACCAACATCCATGCCACGTTCAAAGTTACTTAAATCCCCTTTCTTCCCTATTCTGATGCTCGGTTTGAACTTCAGCAAGTAGAGTTGAGCGAACACCTGGATGTTCGGGTTCGGTGGGTTCGGCCAAACCGCGAAAAAGTTAGGGTTCGGTACCGAACTTGACCCGAACTTGACCCCAAACCCCATTGAAGTCAATGGGGACCCGAACTTTTCGGCACAAAAATGACTGTAAAAAAGTCCTGGAAAGTGCTAGAGAGCTGCAAAAGGAAGTAAAATGATTTTAGAACAATAATCTGCCCCTTACAGCAACAGCAGGAACCTGATCCTATAGAACTAGGAGATGATTTTAGAACAATAATCTGTCCCTCTAAGCAGTAGACTCTACCTAGTCCAGTCATATCGTTCTGTAATGCAGGATGAGATCTGCAATCTGTCCCTCAAAGCAGTAGTAGTAATCTCTACCTAGTCCACAATCAGATCGTTCTGTAATGCAGGATGAGATGTTATTAGATCTGCAATCTGTCCCTCACAGCACCGGCAGCATCCTCTCCCTAGACTAGCCAGAGAGCATGTGACATGCAGCACTATGTGACTCCAGCTTATACAGAGGCTGGGTCACGTGATGCACTGGCCAATCACAGCCATGCCATTAGTAGGCATGGCTGTGATGGCTTCTAAGGGCAAACCAGTGAAACACTTATAGATTGGCTGCCCTGCAGCTATTCAACAGGCGGGATCAAATACCCAAACCCAGAACCCGAACCCAAACTTTTTTTCAAATGTCCGGGTTCGGGTCCAGGTCACGGACACCCCAAAGTTCAGTACGGACCCGAACTTTACAGTTCGGGTTCGCTCAACTCTATCAGCAAGTCATCTTCACTACGTCTAGATGCCTAAATGCGTTGAGTTGCTGCCATGATTGGCTGATTAGCAATTTGTGTACCAAGCACTTGAACAGGTGTACCTAATAAAGTGGCCGTTGAGTACACACTATATTACCAAAAGTATTGGGACGCCTGCCTTTTACATAAACTTTAATGCCATCCAAGTCTTAGTCCGTAGGATTCAATATTGAGTTGGCCCACCCTTTGCAGGTATAACAGCTTCAACTCTTTTGGGAAGGCTGTCCACAAGGTTTAGGAGTGTGTCTATGGGAATGTTTGACCATTCTTCCAGAAGCTCATTTGTGAGGTCAGACACTGATGTGGAGGATGATGACTTGACAAAGTGCGAATGCATGAAACATGTCGTCATTGTGACAGGAGCTTCTTCCCCCCATAATTCCCCTCCCAGGCTCTTACAGGTCGGGCGGACCGTTCTACAGCCTTCCACCAGGGTGATCCCCGCCAGCAGGCACACACCTGACGTCCTTCCCATGTGACCAGCCGGCATCAGCCGTGTCCACCGCAACGGGTGGCCATCACACAGCCCAGAATGAGCAGACCCAGCTCACCATTCCACCGCATATCTACCAGTGCCCGCCATCCACAGGCCAGGCAAGTCCACACCTTCCAAGGAGGAGTGCAGCACGACGCTTTCGGCCGCCTTCCTTACCTTCCAACCATCCAGGCAACAAGTCTCCCGGCCGGCGTCCCCACACATCTCCACGGGTAAGGATCTCCGCTTCCGGCCGTTACCTCACAGCTGCATTCTCCCAGAGATGTGTGCCCCACTAGTATCCACGATTTTTGACTGCCATTAACGCTTGCAGGTTCAGTTTAGGTTCCTTCCCTGAGCATTTTTTGCGGTCCATCCCAGTGCAGTCCCCAGGAAGGGCTCCACCACAACTGTCTCCCTTCACTTCCCACTGATCCTTGTTATTGCCTATGTACTTTTGCTCATGTTTTTATATTTTTAAGGTGTGATGCCTTTTCTAGAATAAACTACTGTTATCAACTCTTGAGTTTTATGCCCTGCTTATGACATCAGACCTGTCTCAAGCGCTTTTGTGCAATGGTTGGCACTGATGTGGAGGAGAAGGCCTGGCTCGCAGTCTCCGCTCTAATTCATCCCAAAGGTGTTCTATCGGGTTGAGGTCAGGACTCTGTGCAGGCCCCGATCCTCTTCTTCTGGAGTCCCCAGCGGTGCTCCTGGCTCCTCCTCTTCTCGAGTGCCCCCTCACTCAGAGAAGCACTTTCCCTGGGGGCACTCGTGCGGCCGCTCCCAAGTCCTACTGCTGCTTCCATTGACACAGACAGCAGGACTCGGCCCCGCCCCTGGCTTCTGCGGCACTTGATTTGATTCACAGCAGCGGAAGCCAATGGCTTCTGCTGCTATCGTTATATCCAATGAGGACCAGAGACAGCGGCTGGAGCTGCTGTCCTTGTCCCCGTCACTGGAACGATCGGGTTCAGATAAGTAAAAGGGGGGCTGTGGGGGGCAGCAGCACTACAGAAGTTCTTTAACCTTAACCACTTCAGCCCCGGAAGGATTTCCCAGTTTAGGATCAGAGCACTTTTTGCAATTTGGCACTGCGTCGCTTTAACTTAATTGCGCAGTCGTGCGACGTTGTACCCAAACAAAATTTGCTTCCTTTTTTTTCCCACAAATAGAGCTTTCTTTTGGTGGTATTTGATCCCCTCTGCATCATTTCTGATCACCGCTATAAAGGAAAGAAGAGTGACAATTTTGCAAAATAAACAATATTTCTTACTTTTTGCTATAATACATGTCCAAAAAAAAAAATATAAAAAACATTTTTTTCATCGGTTTTGGCTGATTTATTTTTGGTAAAAAAAAAAATGGCAATCGGCGTATATTGATTGGGTTGCGCAAAAGTTGCCGTGTTTACGAATGAAGAGAATTAATTTATGGGGTTTTTATTATTTTTTATTTTTTACTAGTAATGGCGGCAATCTGCGCTTTTTATCGGGACTGTGATATTGGGGCGGACACGTCGGACCATTTTGACACTTTTTTGGGACCATTGGCATTTATACAGCGATCAGTGCTATGAAAATGCATTGATTACTGTATAAATGTCATTGGCAGGGAAGGGGTTAACCTGCAGGGGGTGCTCTAAGGGGTTATCTGTGTTCTCTGTGTATGTTCTAACTAGGACACACTCCTAAACCTTGTGGACAGCCTTCCCAGAAGAGTTGAAGCTGTTATAGCTGCAAAGGGTGGGCCAACTCAATATATGGTAATATAGAGAGTGTATACAGTATACTTTTTTTCTATGATGTGGTTTCTTATGGATTGCCTTTGATACCATTAATGTGTTATAACAACTTATTATGTGGAATGCCACATATTTGTTTTATTAACTAATTTCCCTTTTTCCCGTCCCACTATCTGCATGAGATACCCAAGCTCATGGGCTCAGGAGCTATTTTGCCGGCCCATGAGGACATGGCCTAACTTTCGTGGGGGGAGGGGCGTCAGTGTATCAATCCCTAGGATGCAAGAGTGTAGGCAAATTTAGCTTAGCTCCTCTGTAGGCAGAGGAGCAAGGGTTAATTGGTTAGGAGGCTGTGTGCAGAGCTTCACAGGTTGCTGACCTGTTACTTCCCCTGTCTTCTGGAGTGTTCCAGAACATAGTGGGAGGGAGCGCAGGGGTAGCAGCCTGAATATTTATGGCCCTTCCACCAATCCCTGGGGAGGCGTGCCTAGAAGGTGGGGAAGCAACCCATAAATACTGGAAGCCTGGTAGTCTGGGAGCAGAGCCTAGTGTCCAGTCATCTGGGAGGGACCCCTGTGCTGGGGGCTCTGCCCCTGGGGCACAGAGGAGAGGATCAGAGAGAGAAAGAGAGAAGAGGAATAGGAGATCTCCAGGACTTAACCTAGCTTAGATCTCAGCCAAGCAAGAAGCAGCCTGTCAAACAGAGGCCATGACAGCAGCTAATCTGGAGCCTGGGAGTTTCCTATGGCACTGAGTGAGTAGCGAACCAGCCATTACCCCTAAGGGAAGGAGAGGACAGTGGACTGCAATACCTCACATTTCTGGGACAGAGTGTAGCTCAGTGCAGTGCAAGACAGCCAGGAGCACACTTATTCTCTAACCTTGGGACTAGAGCAGCCAGGTGCTGTGTAATACAGCCAGGTTCTGTGTCTTTAATACAACCTTTTGTAACTGTTATTCTTTTTTCTATTCTGCACTACTACTCTCACAGCTGTGCAATACAGCTTGCATCCTGAATTAGAGCAGCCAGAGACTTAGCAGGTCTTCAACTCTTTGTGCACAGTTCTTCAATGTTTCTTCCCTTTGGGGTATCTCATGCACCCCCATTCCCTATTTCCCTATCCATGCTCAACGTTCCTAAAATAAACACCAAAAACCTAAACCCCTAGACCAGCCTTTCGCAACTGGGGTGACGCCTGAGGTTGTCAGGGGTATTACAGCATCCTGGTTCAGAATTGCATTCAGATAAGGCCAACTGGCTGTCTGTGCGGGGGGGAGATCAACTGGAGGAGGGGAAGATGCTGAGAGGAGTGATCGGGAAGATAATTATCAGCACCAACACAGATGGCACCAGGTGAGGCTGACAAGACTGCACAGCACAGAGGTGACTGGCAGGGCAGTGCACTGCCCAGGACCCCTTGCTCTGTATCCTGTTACATGCAGGCTACAATTTCTTGATAATGAATAGATGTGTCTGGGTCTGACAGGTGAGATACTGGTGCCCAGGTGTTGGTGGTGCTCAGGTGTTGCTGGCAGCATGGTGGTGCCCAAATGTTGCTGGTGACATGTTGGTGCTCAGGTGTTGCTGGCGACACGACAGTGCCCAAGTGTTGCTGGTGACATGGCAGTGCCCAGGCTTGCATGACAGTGGTGAAAGTCACAGGGAAGCTTTGTGTTTGCCCCACTTCCGAAGACAACTACCGTGTGTCACACTTCTATTTCCCCCTCAGCAATATATGTATGTGTGTGTGTAATATCCGAAAAATTATCTTTCTCCCCAAATTCTTGTATGTGTTCCGTAACTGCCCCATATTGCTGAAACAGTCTCTCTTTAAAGAGATAGATGGGTGTGTCAGTTCTTTTCTGTGGGCAGGAACAACACCATGCCTGGCAAGATCCACTCTTCAACTCCCGGTATGCTATGGTGGGCTAGCTCTCCCTAATTATCAATGTTATTTCTGGGTGGCGGTACTTGTTACTGTTCAGTGGTGGGTTGTGGGTTCTAGGATAAATGCTGCAGTTTGTCTAGAGGTGGCCCTAGTGGGTTTGTTTATGGGATTAGGTAACTTGATCTATAGAGGGCAAAAGGCCTACCCTGCACTCCCACTCTCTATCAGGACGACACTAAGGGTGTGGACAGCGGCCAGGAACAGGTTTGTCAAGCCAGATCACTGGTTCCCCTACCATCCATTATGGGGTAATCCCTCTCTCCCACATGTTAGAATGCTCCCTGACCCACAGGTCCGGACTAGATAAGGAATCCGCTATCGGTTTCCGAGCCCCCCGACGCTGGATGCGGATCCAATAGAGGAACTTCTGGCCCAGGAGTCTCTGTCTAAACCCCTCTCTATGCTGTATTTGGCGTTCCTTAAGGTACACTCCTCCAAGATGGATAGGCTTTGGGAACAGTGGCACGCAGACATTCCCAAGCTAGATAGGGAGGTATGGGAAGAATGTTTTGAAGATAGCTCCAGAATGATAGCCTCCAACGATAAGTTGACACAGGCCAAATTCCTTCATAGAGTATATTATACACCACAGAGACTGCCCAGAATCTATCCGCAGCGCCCCTCAGTCTGCACCAGATGTTTAATACAGAGGAGGGTACATTTCTTCACATGTTTTGGACCTGTCTGAGGATAGCACAGTTCTGGACGCCGGTCTTTGACACTATTGATTACTGTCTACAGCTCAGTGTTGCCAACCTCCCCCAGCGTTTTTTACTGGCAAAACATGGAAAATGTACTGGCTGAGCACATTTTTTACTGGCAACCTGAAAAATAACTGAACTCCTATTAAAAACTAAGACAACTGATATTTAAACACAACATGGAAACACTAACAATACCCATATCAAGTAGTTTGCCCGGTTTACACTTAAAAGTTCAGCACAGCATGACAAGTTATCAGACCCTGATATTTATAGACAGTTGTAAAAATCACTGATTTTTACAAACTGTCAGTAGATTTACTGGCGGTTGGCAACACTGCTACAGCTGTCTCTTCCCCGCACACCTGAGCTAGCTTTGCTTGGTATTCAAGATGATGAGTAGCGACCTAGGTACACTAAGCTGTTGATTTCGTATTTACTATATTATGCGAAGAAAGAAATACTATTTGAATGGGCTTCCCCCCTTCCTCCCACGGTATCCTCCTGGAAAATGGCCATCAATGGGATTTTGCCAATGTATAAGTTGACATATATTAATAGGAACTGCCCCCAGAAATATGATAAAGTATGGCAGCCGTGGGTGGATGGTTCTTAGCCCTGTCTCGGAAAATGGACTGACTGCTGTTTCTTCCTGGAGATGATTGATGCCACTGTTGTGTCCCTTTGGAGACTGAGTAATCCTCTACTGTCTCATGTGTAGAGATGCCTCCGCTTGTTACCAGCACTATGTTATCATGTGTAACTGCTGATATTATTTGTTCTGCTTCTTCAATAAAGAGCAACTCTGTTTGTATGTATGTGTGTGTATATGTATGTAGGTTACTGTTAATTTTGACCCCTAATCCTGTTCAATCACAATTGCTTTTTATTAGCACTCAATCACGTCGGCAAGGCCTGTTGCTCCTCTGAAAAGCAATCCATGCTCAGATCTCTTTTTAGAGGAATTTGACATGCAGTGAAGAGGAAATATGTTGCCTCCTCACTCCTCCTGCTGTTTTAACCCCTTAAAGGCAGTGTCACAGTGCCGCAAGTGCATGCAATGCACATGGTTGCAGGTTGGTTGGCCCCATTCACCTGGGGGTACACTTCCTGCTGTGGCCACAGCATGTATATGACCCTGGCTGCTGCCTCTGCAGCTAAAGGGGGAGCAGATGAGGATAGGTAGTTAACAAGTGGCTCAACGACGTTGGTTTTACCTTCACCTAACATCACATGTCAACAAGCTCTAGGTTTAAATCTGTGTGGCTCATTTCAGTGGGCTGCCCTACCCACAGAAACACAGCGAAAATCCCTGACCATATTTTTAAAATTGCACCACACTGAAAATGCACCGCGTTTGCCAATGCGTGGGGGTACCATTAAGAATTAATGGAACCCCTGCATGTCTGATAAAGATCAGCACGTTTGTCTCTGTGTAAGGAGAACGTGTGATTTTGTGCGTTTTCCCCACATGCAGTAACGTGAACCAAGCTTTAGACTAGGGTGCCTTGAGAAAATGTTTTTCAAGGGTACCCAGACTGGAAAAACAGTTGAGAAACACTGCTCTAGACTATTGAGCAATCTGAAAGCCTGTGAAAATACCATTTGCCTGGCTGTGGGTGAAGGGGAAATAGGCCCATAGACTAGCAGCTCCTTTGGGAGTAGTACTACATTTAGAAGAGTTTCAAGAAGTGCTGTGCGGCTGTGGCATCCAGAACTACCCCGTATTCACCAGCAGGTGTGTCTAGACAAATCTTTCAAGTGGTAGTAAACCCATGCATTTAACAGGTTAAAAATCAGTCACATTTCCGGCATGTGCCGGAAATGTAACACTCCCATTGGTTGTGCTCTAAACCAAACTGTCAAACCATCCAATGGCTGGTGTCATAGCTGATCACATGTGCAGCATCATGGCAGTTGTAGATTAAACAGAGGCCAAGATGGCAGCTTCCTTGGCTGAAAATGATAGGAGGGTTTACTACCACTTTCAGAGTTCTGAGTTCAGTTGAAGAAATCCTATGCAGAAGGAAATAAAGAGGCTACTACTGATAACCTCCTTCAGTAAATGCTAGTTTACTGGCATTCTCTGGTTTCAGTACTCTTATGCTCCATACACACGATCCGGAAATCGGACGACAGATCGTCTGTTTTTTTTGTATGCTAATCTTAGATTGAATCGGAAGAGTGTACTAAAGTCATGAAAATTCTCGTACGACAGAATAAAAAATCTGAAGTGATGTCATGTGTTGTAGTGTATTTGTATTGTATTTTCAGATAACAACTGTACTGATTAACCACTTAAGGACCGGAAGGATTTCCAGCTTTAGGACCGGAGCCCTTTTTGCGATTTGGCGCTGCGTCGCTTTAACTGACAATTGCGCGGTCGTGCGACGTTGTACCCAAACGAAATTTGCGTCCTTTTTTCCCCACAAATAGAGCTTTCTTTTGGTGGTATTTGATCACCTCTGCGTCATTTCTGATCGCCGCTATAAACAAAAGAAGAGCGACAATTTTGCAAAAAAACCCAAATTTCTTACTTTTTGCTAAAATACAAATCCAAAAAAAAATATAAAAAAACATTTTTTTTCACCGTTTTTGGCCGATTTATATTCTTCCTCATATTTGCGATAAAAAAAATCGCAATTGGCGTTTATTGATTGGTTTGCGCAAAAGTGGTCGCGCTTACGGGTGATGAGAATTCATTTTTGGGGTTTTTATTTTTTTTTATTTTTTACTAATAATATCGGCGATCTGCGATTTTTTGCGGTACTGCGATATTTCAGCGGACATGTCGGACCATTTTGACACTTTTTTGGGACCATTGGCATTTATACAGCGATCAGTGCTATAAAAATGCACTGATTACTGTGTAAATGTCACTGGCAGTGAAGGGGTTAACCTGCAGGGGGCGCTCTAAGGGTTAAGTATGTTCCCTGGGCGTGTTCTAACTGTATGGGGACTGCCCTAACAGGGGAAGGGAAGTGGTCACAGCCTTCATGTACAGGAAGGCTGTGATCACAGCCCTTCCCCCTTCACAGAGCGGAGGTCCGTGTTTGCTTACACGGACCTCCGCTCCTTCGCTCCGGGGGGGGCCATCGCGGGTAGCCGGCGGCAATCGAAGCCGCCGCACCCGCTCCCCGGCCCTCCCCGGACACAGTGAGCGCGCGGGCGCGCCTCCGGCGGCGCGCGCGCGCTCACTAGGCGCGATCACGCAGCCGCCGTCAGATGACGGCGATCCGCGTTACAGAGCCACTTTGCCGCCGTCAATTGCCGATTGACGGTCGGCAAGTGGTTAAACGATAATTGTACGATTTGGTACCACGCAATCAAAATTTTCATGCATGTCCAATCGAATATTATCTGATGACCTGTCATGATCGGCTCTCGTAAGCTGTGTACTAATGATCTGATTATTGTACGATCGCATCGTATGCGGTATTTTTCGTCCGATTTTCGGATTGTGTGTATGGGCCATTAGTCGCTGTCCCAGAATGAGCAAGCAACAAAAGTCGTAACTCCAAAGTCAGTGTTTAAGAAGCCAAAGATACACCATGACAGCCAGCCAAATCATTCATCATACTGCCACCTTGATGACATCACTGGAGTACTGTAGGAGTAAATATATGCAAATATCTTTCAATGCATCACCATGGGGTTTGTCACCAAGTGTAGATGTACTCACCGTCACAAGTGATTATAAGTCTATTAAATTGTGTATCATTATGAGGTTTGTATCCATCCATACAGGGACATTGTGAAGGGTCATCACAGCTGTCATTTATTGGGCACTTCTTCTTACCAGGACACTCTTTTCCATCTACTGCAAGACAGAAAGATACACAGAGATAAGACAGAATACTTATTCTTATTTTATTTCAACCACTGACGTAGTCAATCGGCATTCTATCCAGTGCCATATATGGTAGAATACATTTGACACTGTAATTATTTCATCAGAATAGCTGAAATATGGGCTAAACAAATATTTTCTACATACAACAACCATAGGTATTCTTATTGAAACTTGTCCTTTGCGTATTTCTTCCAGATCCACACAGTAATCCAGTATGAAATCATACCTCCCAACTTTCTGAGATGGGTACCAGGGACACCTATTAGAAAAAGTATGTAGGCATAGGACACACCCACTGCCACGCCCCCTTAAAGGAGAATGATACCAAAAAAATGATTAGGTAAACCCACAAGTGCTTTTTTTACCACTACTATTCCTTTATATTGGCTTTTTAAATGTACAAATGCAGCAATTTAGAAATTGGATGAAAGGGTTAGCATTGTAAAACACTTTTTGATAGATAAATAGTGCATTTTATATATAGGTATATGCATCAGACCAAAATGAGGGACAAATGAAGAGTAATGAGGGACAGAGGGACATTGTTCCAAATCAGGGACAGTCCCTCGAAATCAGGGACAGTTGGGAGCTATGTGAAATCTCTCCTGTATGTTGCAGGAGCGTCCTGAACTAAAGAGCAGTCAGAGGCAGAGCTGCGCTCTGTTCTGTGCAGAGTAACTGGTCTTGTATCTGCTCCCCTCTGCCATTTTCTGTAGTGGGAAGAAGACCTGTTCTCTGTACAGATTATATGCAGCACAGTGATGATGCCACTGTTAAAAGGTAATATCTGAGTTTACAAAGCCATTGTGAATTTACAGTATATCCACTTCAGCCCTGGAAAGTTTTACCCCCTTCCTGACCAGAGCACTTTTTGCGATTCGGCACTGCGTCACTTTAACGGACAATTGCGCGGTCGTGTAACCAAACGAAATTTGCATCCTTTTTTTCCCACAAATAGAGCTTTCTTTTGGTGGTATTTGATCACTGCTGCATCATTTCTGATCGCCACTATAAACAAAGAGCGACAATTTTGCAAATAAAAAACAATATTTCTTACTTTTTGCTGAAATTTAAATCCAAAAGAAAAAAATATAAAAAAACATTTTTTTCATCGGTTTTGGCCGATTTATATTCTTCCTCATATTTTGGGTAAAAAAAATTGCAATCGGTGTTTATTGATTGATTTGCGCAAATGTTGCCGCATTTACGGATGACGAGAATTAATTTCTGGGGTTTATATTGTTTTTTATTTTTTACTAGTAATAGCGACGATCTGCAATTTTTAGCGGTACTGCGATATTGAGGCGGACATGTCGGACATTTTTGACACATTTTGGGACCAATGACATTTATACAGCGATCAGAAATTTAAATATCCACTGATTACTGTATAAATGTCATTGGCAGTGAAGGGGTTAACCTGCAGGGGGAGATCTAGGGGTTAATTGTGTTCCCTGGGCGTGTTCTTACTGTGTGGGGGGGGGGGGGGCTGGGCCACTTAAGGACCAAGCCTATTTTTGACACTTGTTGTTTACAAGTTAAAATCCGTTTTCTTGTGAGAAAATTACCTAGAACCCCCAAACATATATTTTTTTAGACACCCTAGAGAATGAAATGGAGATCGTTGCAATACTTTATGTCACACTGTGTTTGCACAGCAGTCTTACAAACTCAATTTTTTGGGAAAAATGTACCTTTTTGAATTAAAAAATAAGAAAGCAGTAAAGTTAGCCCAATATTTTTCTATATTGCGAAAGATAATGTTACACCAAGTAAATTGATACCCAACATGTCATGCTTCAAAATTGTGCAATGGCGACAAACTCTGGCACTAAAAAATCTCCATAGGCGATGTTTAAAAATTTCTACAGGTTACCAGTTTTGAGTTACAGAGAATTGTTGCTCTCGCTCTAATGATCGCGGTGATACCTCACATGTGTGGTTTGAACACCGTTTACATATGCGGGAGCGACCTAAGTATGCATTCGCTTCTGCGCGCGAGCATGGAGGGATGGGGCGCTTTCAATTTTATTTAATTTTTTTCTTATTTTACTTTTTTTGGATCACTTTTATTCCCATTACAAGGAATATAAACATCCCTTGTAATAGGAAAAAAGCATGACAGGACCTCTTTAATGTGAGATCTGGGATCAAAAAGACCTCAGATCTCACATTTACACTTAAGCCTAGGTTCACACTGGTGCGATTTCGCATGAGATTTGACATGTCAAATCGCATGCCAAATCAGTGGCAATTGTTGGCAATGTCACCATCCATTTGCGGCGCCGCACTGATTCCCAAAAGTGTTTCTGTACTACTTTTGGTGACTTCGGGGTGCGAATTTCACAGACGTGTGCAGCAACCCGCAAAGATGTCTCTGAAATCACCTATGAAATCAGCTGAGCTCGCACAATTTCATTCCCGCTGTCAGTGTGAACCCAGGCTTAAAGCAAAAGACTTTTCTTGTGTTTAAAAAAAATGGTCCCTCTAAGGCCGAAGGGCGGAAGTGACATTTGATGTCGCTCTGGTCCTTCAAGGGCATAGAGTTGAGTGGGGGCCATCATGCCTTTACTCATCTTCCTGCCCATCAGGCAAAATGACTGCATCATCTCCATCGCTTCCAACAGCTCCGCTAAGCGGCCGAGATGCCCAGAACGTGGCCAGAGGAGGGGGGGGCACCTCTTTCGCCACTGATAAAAGTGATCTTGCGGTGAATACGCAGCAGAGACCACTTTTATCTTAAAGTGGACTGCTGTGGTTAAAAATACCGGGGTTATAGCAGCTATCTGCTGCCATAACAACGTTATATAACGTCAAAGTACCAACGTAAATAAACTAGAATACCAGTGCAGTTCAGTGGCAAAATGTATGGTCTGTAAGGCCAATGTGACACATCAGGGCATCTGTTTATATTTTTCATACAAGCAGGTCAGTGTTCTCCCTGCACATTTTTAACCATTATGTTAGAGTCAAATTCTTACCACTAACAGGATCCCAAATGTGACATGGGCTTAATAATCTTTTCTCAAGTCAGGTGCATCAGATGTATACACCTAAATCACACGGGTGTGGAGGGTTGGCTTCACCCAGGTGGGATGTACAGGTGTTCCATGCAGTTGCGTGCAGGCAGTCTGTAAATTAGGGTGACCACGTGTCCCGGATTTTGCAGGTCTGTCCCGGGTCCCGGGCACCTTCATTCCCGGGACAATACAGTGTAATGGAATGAAACTGACATAGCCACCCTGCACAGTGCATTCTGCGCCCTGTTTGGGCAAAGCATGTTGATGGAGACAAGGGCCTCATCCCTACAACCCTGGCCGGTGGTTGTGGGGGTATGCGGGCAGGGGGCTTATGGGAATCTGGCGTGATTGTTGATGGATTTACATCTGGGGGCCACTGTTTTTTAATTTTTAATGAAGGAATTGTCAAAAACTGTTGCTGTGTTTTAATTACTTTTTGACACTTTTTTGGTGAATGGGTAGGGATACATACCCCATGCTCATTCACATGGGGGGGGGGTAGGGTGGGATATGGGGGCTCCCTGCCCGCACACAACCACAGCTAGAGCCCCCCCTGTCCCAAAGCACCCCCCATGTTGACGGCATGTGGCCTGGTATGGTTCAGGAGGGGGAGGGGGTTCTCGCTTGTCCCCTCTTTCCTGACCTGTCAGGCTGCTTGCACAGATAAGGGTCTGGTATGGATTTTGGGGGGAGACCCAACATCATTTTTATTTTTCAATTTTGGCGTGGGGTTCCCCTTAAAAGGGTCTGGTATGGAATGGACATTTCAATGGACATTTTTTTTTTCGTTAGCAATGCCATTTTTGATGCAACATGTTCTCTGCATGCTACAGATGTGCCACTTTACAGGCAGACAGAACTGGTTTCCACTGCCAGCGTATCTCCACTACCTCACTTCCAGTAGGGAATAAAACCCAGTCGGACACAAAGATTGGGTCTCATTGGGTCTCATACGCCCTGTGTTAACTCCTTCCGTTCCGTACCAATTCGTCAGGATTGGGATCTCTGTAACGCTGGTCTGCTCCTGGTTGCTATGGGAGACGGACCGCTATGTAGGGAACCCAATCAGTGCTCCCACACTACCAGAGGATATCCCACCTTCCCCGGGTACCATGCCTTGCATCGGAGGTGATTGCCAGCCAGCATTCAAGTTCTGGCACAGCAGGAGTTTGTGAGCCAGACTCCTCTGCAGGGACTCAGATAGCAGACTGAGGAGACTCAGGACTGGTAAGTCTGCACAGAAGCACAAATGAACCATGAGGATGTCAGCATGGATGAGGAGGGTGAACCTGATGTTGGATGTCAGCATGGATGAGGAGCATGAGCCTGATGTCAGATGTAGCATATATGAAGAGCATGAGGATGTCAGATGCAGGGCGGGGGGGGGGGGGGGCTCAAACTACATCATCTCCATCCAGAACACACAGACATCTCCATCCAGAACACACTCGTGTGAATCCAGCATTACATAACAGAAACAGATTATTGTATATTCTTGCCATTTTTACTATATAAATGTATGTTTAAATTATTCTATCTCTCTCTATAGAACAACCAGATGTAGATATGTTGTTTACCATCATCAATGTGTCATGGTAGCCAAAGCTCACCAGATGTTTTAGATTAAATACCGTTGGGGGTTCTGCGGAGACTTGGGATGGGCCAGAAGCTAGGGGATGGTGGGTGGAACGAGGGGATTGTTCTCAGTATTTTGATTGTTGGTTGTTGATACTGAATTGGGATGTAAAGACAGCACTGGTCTGGAGCTTTTCCAAGTGGATATACTTATTTATTTCAGGTACTTCTATAGCGCCGTCAATTTACGCAGTGCTTTACATATGCATTGTACATTCACATTAGTTCCTATCCTCAAGGAGCTTACGATCTAAGGTCCCTAACTCACATACATACATACACATACTAGGGGCAATTTTAGACAGGATCTAATCAACCTACCAGCATGTCTTTGGAGTGTGGGAGGAAACCGGAGTACCCGGAGTAAACCCACGCAGGCACAGGGAGAACATGCAAACTCCAGGCAGGTAGTGTCGTGGTCGGGATAGATATCCTCTTACACACAGACAGGCTAAGCATGACCAGTTTGTTCACTTAGTCCAAATCCTGTCACAGGAAATTATAGAAATGCAGGCAACTGTCCCCTTTTCTTGGCTTACTACCCTAAAAAAGGAATACTAAGAGACAGGGAGATGACCTTATCAATACAAAATTAGGCAAATTTAAGAGAGACTTACACCAACAACGGAGTGTTCTCTTGGAAAAAGAAACACCAGTTGCATCACTTACCACGCTGTCCCCCACCCCATCATATACCATCATTACCACCTCCTTTGATGTCCATGACTCCGACTTTATGTTCAAAGGGTTCTACATCTCATAATTTCAAAATAACTTCCCCTCCTCTCCCTAAAAAAACACCCAAAAAATTATTCCATGGTCTCAGCAAATTCTATAATAGAGGTAATAACATCCCTGACCCACCGCCCCAGGCTACCCCCTCTGTATCTGATACATCATCTCATGTGGATTCTTCTCTCTCAACCATAAGAAACTCCAATAAAAAATAAAAATAATGGGAAAAGCTCCAGACCAGTGCCGTTTTACATCCCATTTCAGTATCAACAAGCAACAATCAAAATACTGAGAACAATGTTCCACCCTCCATCCCCTAGCTTCTGGCCCATCCCAAGTCTCCACAGAACCCCCAACGGTATCTAATCTAAAACATCTGGTAAGCTTTGGCTATCATGACACATCGATAATGGTAACCAACATATCTACTGTACATCTGGTTGTTCTAGCCCTTGTAGCAATGTTGTTGAACCAAATTCACTCCATGATCCTTTTTTGTCACTCAATGCTCTATCAGCTATCAGATTAAATAAAGAAAATGCATTGTAGAGGCTATAGAGGATGAAAACAATCAACACCTACACAAATTCAAAACTCAAAAACTATAAAGATTTTCAACTTATGTCAATATAATTTGTCCTCTGCTGAAACCACGTTGCTAAGTCGGGGTTTAAATTTTGCTCCACCTTATAGACCCAACCTAGACCCAACCCTTGTTTATTATTCAACGATTTCAATAGATACATAAGAAGTCTCACACAAAAAAGATTTTTTTTCAAATAAAAGCTACAAAAAATATTGATACCTCCAATGCCATAGAGGAACCTCCCAGTACTATATTAGATACGCCAGAATTTAAGATATAATGCACACATTGGAACAATTCCCGGTAGTCCCGATGGCCAGTACAGGCCTGGGGAGAGCTAAGCCCAGCCCTGACAGTACCCTCTCCTCAACGACCCCCTACCTCAGGGGGCCACCAGGTTTGGGGGAAAACGTCTATAAAAAGCATGGAGGAGGACAGGAGCATGTACGTCAGAGGATGAGACCAAAGAGCACTCCTCCGGACCGTACCCTTTCCAATGAACCAGGCACTGTATGCGCCCACGGAACCTACGGGAGTCAATGATAGATTGTATTTCATACTCATCTTGGTTCTCAAAATGAACAGGATGAGGACGTGGTACCAAGGCGGTGAAGCGGTTGCATACCAAAGGTTTTAATAAGGAGACATGGAATATATTAGACATTTGCATATTAGAAGGCAGGTCTAAAGCGTAAGCCACTGGGTTGATCTTGCGTAGAATACGGAAAGGTCCAATAAACAGTGGTGGCAACTCAAGTTTCAGATGCATCAACCTCAAGGATGAAGGGCAATGTAGGATCCGGATGTGCCAACACAGGAGCAGAAACAAAGGCAGCCTGGAGACTTTCAAAGGCCTTAATGGACTCCGGAGACTAGGGATGGGCCGCACATACCCTGGTTTGGTTTGAACCAGAACATGCGAACAGGCAAAAAATTTGTGCAAACATTTGAACACCATTAACGTCTATGGGACCCAAACATGAAAAAACAAAAGTGCTAATTTTAAAGGCTTATATGCAAGTTATTGCCAAAAAAAGTGTATACAGACCCAGGTCCTGCCCTAGGGGACATGTATCAATGCAAAAAAGTTTTTAAATCGATCGTTTATTCAGGAGCAGGGATTTTAATAATGCCTAGGCCTCATGCACACAGGACGTTTTTTGACGTTTTTACAGCTGCTGTTTTTGGCTGCAGATGTTTTTTTCTACAGTCAATAAACTCTCCATCATCAAAGCGAAACAATAAAAATGAAATATTCCTTTAAATAATGTGCCTGGGGGGGCGTGTCCAAGATGGCGACCTAAGCAGACCTGTGTCCCGGAGCTCTGTGGCGGCAATTCGGCTAAATTATCCTGTGACGACTGGCGGACCTACACAACCGCCCTCTCGATCCCGCATGCCCAGCAAAACACCCCGGAGGGCTCCGAAGGGGAAGAAGCTGCATTTCTTCCCTGATATCACCCTAGATATCAGCCCCGGGCCTGTGGTCTCGCTGCAGCCTCATTGCAGCAACATGGCCTCCCAGACGGAACCTTTAGATTCTGCTGCTGCCGCAGCCCCAGGCATACCTGAAGTTATGGCGGCAATTGGCGCCTGCCAGGCGGCCATGGCGTCCTGCCAGACGACGCTGACCTCCAAATTCGAGGAGGTGCAACTGGATGTCGGGCTGCTCCGCCAGGACCTGGACAAGACCCGTTCACGTGTGGCGGCGGCGGAGCTCCGGATTGGCCGGGTGGAGGATCTAGCGGGGGAGACCTCCAATGCGACGCACACTATCCTGACCAGGCTGAGGGCCCTTGAGTACAGAGCCGAGGGTGCCGAGAACAGGAGCCCGTGCAATAACTTGAGAATCGTTGGCTTGGCGGAGGGGGCAGAAGGAAGGAACCCTACAGTGTATGTGGAGGGGTTGCTGAGGTCCCTCCTGCCGGCGACCCAATTCTCGCTATACTTTGCGGTGGAGCGGGCGCATCGGATCCTTCCGAAGACTGGCCCGGAGGGGTCGCCGCCACGTACGTTCATATTAAGGTTGCTGAATTTCCGGGACCGTGATGAGGCCCTGCGGGCAGCGAGGGCGGCGGGGCCGCTCACCCACCAGAATTCCAAGTTCCTGATCTTCCCTGACTATACGATGGAAACCCAGAAGATGCGCAGATCATTTTACTCCGTGAAGGCGGCTCTGAGAGCAAGAAACATTGCATACAGCATCATGTTCCCAGCCAAACTCAGGGTCGTGGATGGCGAAACAGTACGTTTCTTCACTAGTCCCAAGGATGCGTCCGCCTGGCTGGAGGCCCTGCAGCCGCGGGGTTGAGTTGTCACTACTACTTATCTGAGGACCTCTTTTATGGGTATGTACATCTAAGTTGTCTGCAATTTAAGGCCTACTGTCGCTTGTTACACTGAGGCTTTGACTGCAATGGTAATGCCTGCCTACCATAGTTTATCACATGGGACTGGGGTTGCCTGAGAGTCTTTTACTCCCCATTGTTGCGCTGGGCTCCTATGTAGAGATGCAGTATACTTAGCACTGCTGCGGGCAATTTTACAGTTTTACCAATATGCAGACTATGTAAGATGTTACAGTGTGAATGCCTGCCTATTATGAACTACCACGAGGAACCGGACTTGCCTGTGGGACCTCTAAATCTTATTGCTGGACCGGGATCCTATGTGGGGTCACAGGCTACTTTGATATGCTGTGGGCATTCATAAAGTACTAACCAAGTGTGGAATGTGGAAGTTAATGCAGGAAGTGCCTTCAATGTTGTTTTGGAAATGTGGACAGTGTTGGCTGCAGACACGGATGTACCTTATACCCCATACTGTTCCGAAGATCATTTATGCCTCAAAAAGCCCGCTACGCTGTTGTTGACTCTTGTGACTGGGTTTGGTTTATTTTTTTTAGTTCTTTAGCTTATTGCTCTTTATTGTACTTGACATGTGGACACAATTTTTTTTATATTATACCGATCAATGTGGAGGGCTGCGGGACCTGTGGACATGTTGGGTGTCTCCTCCCACCGATATTGTTTTTCCTGATTTACAAAGGTTACCTCACCCATTATGTTATATTCCCTACCCATTGGGATGGCTAACATTACGGTTGTATCCTGGAATGTGAGGGGGCTTAATTCAGCCATGAAACGAGCCCTGGTGTTTACCTACCTGCGTAGATTCTCCCCGCATATTTGTATTCTGCAGGAGACCTATCTGTTGGGGTCTCGTATTCTAGGCCTCAAAAAAGCATGGGTGGGTGCGCATTATCATGCCACCTACTCCAGCTATGCTAGGGGGGTGAGTATACTGATCCACAGGTCCCTGCAGTTTCAAATATTGGAGGTAAGGTCAGACCCTGGGGGCGCTATTTATTGCTGCATGCATTAATATGTAATGTACCCTTTGTGTTGGTGGGTCTGTATTTGCCTCCTCCAGCTGAGGTCACGGTGCTTGACGATATCATGGGGGTGGTGACCTCTTACGGGTGCTCCAATGTTTTATTAATGGGGGATTATAATCTTACTCCGACTCCAGATCTGGACAGACTCCGCCCTCCTTCGGGTTGGGTATCGGGCCTGCCTCGCTGGGCGGGAGTGTTCGGTCTTACGGATGTGTGGCGACACTATCATCCCTCGGACCGAGCCTTTACGTGCCATTCGGCAACCCATAGGACATTCTCGCGCATCGATCTGGCCTATGCCTCATCTGAAGCTCTGGGGAGGGTACGGTCAGTTGAGATTCTTTCTAGGGGAATCTCGGATCATGCTCCCCTATTACTTACGCTCCAAATGGCACCCAGAGTTGGTGTTAGGGTCTGGAGACTGTCCGGATATTGGATATCAGACCCTGGGATACAGGAGGGGATGCTGGAGGAACTGTGTAACTTTTGGCTCCACAATGATGTTGAGCCTGCTCCACTATTACTGTGGGACGCATTTACGGCATGGTTACAAGGGGAATACATCCGACGCATAGCCAGGATCAGGAGGGACTCTGTGCATAATCTGGAGTTGGAGGAAGAGGCACGCAGGAGGGAGGAAACTTATATAGCTAACCCGAGTGAGGCGCATTACGCCGCCTGGCAAGGAGCCCTCAGCCGCCTGGGGGTATTTCGCTCTGAACAAACCCACAAGTCGATGCTCGATGTGGCCCAAAGGGTTTTTGAGTACGGAAATAAAAACGGGAGACTTCTGGCGCGGTTGGCGAGGGGATAGCAGGTGGCTGCACATATTGGGCGACTGCGGAGTGAGGAGGGAAACTTATTAGTTGAACCCGAGCAGATTAATAAACATTTCCAACAATTTTATGAGGGTCTTTACTCGTCTAGGGTGTCATATAGTGAATCAATATGCAGCGCATATAGTCCTCTCATATAAATCCAGATGGTAAGAGTCCTTGGTAGATCACAGCAGTCATCAACAATCACCAGACCTCCACCGTGGAAACCGTCACCAATGACACCAACAATCAGAGCCGCTTACCAGATGTCACCGACCCCCCACTACAGAGGGTCAGAATCCGCTAGGTAATTATGGAAGGACCACAGCTACAGCCACACTCCCTCGGGATCAGTCACCGGTATGACTTCACAGCACAGGATATTAGACACATCAAAGGCCCAGATAACCCTGTGTCTCCGAGGCTGCCTCAGCTCCTGGTCACACACACTGAACCTTAAGCTGCCACGTGTGGAGACGGGAGACCTCGGAGACACAGGGTTATCTGGGCCTTTGATGTGTCTAATATCCTGTGCTGTGAAGTCGTACCGGTGACTGATCCCGAGGGAGTGTGGATGTAGCTGTGGTCCTTCCATAATTACCTAGCGGATTCTGACCCTCTGTAGTGGGGGGTCGGTGACATCTGGTAAGCGGCTCTGATTGTTGGTGTCATTGGTGACGGTTTCCACGGTGGAGGTCTGGTGATTGTTGATGACTGCTGTGATCTACCAAGGACTCTTACCATCTGGATTTATATGAGAGGACTATATGCGCTGCAGTCTGAAACCATACATATTTGTGTTCTACCCGAACTATCTGCTGGCTGCATAGACTTTTCTATTACATATTTGGTTTACTCATCACATAACATAATCTGTTTAGTCCCCTTATGCGCAGGATTGTTTTTTCTATATATAGTGAATCAACCCTGGAGTATCTTGACCAAATTGACTTTCCGGTTCTGGACGGGGGGGGGGGGGGCCGGGACAGATTGGACGAAGGTATTACACTGGAGGAGGTACAGACGGCTCTTGGTCTCATGCAGGCTGGGAAGGCTCCTGGACCTGATGGGATACCCATTGAATTCTACTCCTGTTACCAGGAGTCCCTGGCCCCTAGATTCACTAGGTTGATAGACACCTTCCTATCTTCAGCATCCCTACCTGAGTCTATGTCTGAGGCTCTTATTGTGTTGGTGCCCAAGCCTGGTAAGGATCCGCAAGACTGTGCCTCTTACAGGCCAATTTCCTTGATTAATGCTGATGCCAAGCTGCTGGCAAAAATCTTGGCCTTATGGTTGGCAACGGTTATTGAACAGCTTGTGCAAGGGGATCAAACTGGATTCATGCCGGGTAAAGGCACAGACATCAATATTCGCCGGCTATTTCTTAATTTAGCAGCCAATCACGATAACGCGGGGGAGAGGGTGGTGGCCTCACTGGACGCAGAAAAGGCCTTTGACTCTGTCGAATGGCTTTTTCTTTGGAGTGTACTGCGCAGATTCGGGTTCGGTACCAAATTTATCCAATATATACAGTTGCTATATGGGTCGCCCAGGGCCAGGGTGCGCACCAATGGCAGAGTGTCTGAGCCTTTTCCTCTGGCTAGGGGCACCCGTCAGGGCTGCCCCCTGTCTCCCAGCTTGTTCGCACTGGCCTTGGAGCCGCTGGCAATGCTGATCCGAGCATCCCGGCTTGTGGAGGGATGGAGGGTTGACACCTTGGAGGAAAAGATTTCGCTTTATGCGGATGATACACTTCTGTATCTTAGTAATGTGGGTTCCTCCTTGCGGGCTGCCCTGAAGATCTTCGATGAGTTTGGCTTGTTCTCGGGCATTAGGATAAATTGGAGTAAGTCGGTCCTATTTCCTCTGGACTTAGCAGCCAGAGGAGCGACAGAGCGCACTCCACTGGCGTGGGTGGATCAGTTTAGGTATCTGGGTATTCAGGTATCCAGGGATCTGCATAGATATCCAGAGTTGAACATTCGTTCAGTGATCGCCCAGTTGAAAGATAGATGTTCCTCCTGGGGCAATCTTCCCCTCAACCTTCTGGGCCGTATAAACATCCTTAAAATTATGTTTTTGCCTAAGTTCTTGTACTTATATCGTAACTGCCCAGTCATACTTAAACAGTCCCTCTTCAAAGAAATTGATGGGTATGTTAGCTCTTTTTTATGGGCAGGATCTACACCAAGATTGGCCCGATCTACACTCCAACTCCCTGTTGGAGGTGGGGGCTTGGCTCTTCTTAATCATAGAACCTACTTTTGGGCTGCAATTCTTGTGACCGTTCATTGGTGGCTGGTGGGATCTAGGGCTAATGCTGCGGTGTGCCTTGAGGCGGCCCTAGTGGGCTCCCTTAGGGGACTAGGGAATTTAATTTATAGAGGACTGGGGGCCAGTCGTGGACTCCCTGTCCCTACTAGAACTACACTGAAGGTGTGGTCGGTGGCTAGGGCACGGTTCCTTGTGCCAGGCCACTGGTCCCCGTACCACCCCTTGTGGGGTAACCCATCACTCCTGCATCTGGAAATGCTCCCGGACCCCCAGGTGTGGGCCAGATATGGTATTACCAGACTGAAAGATATTCTGCAAACGGGGACTCTCCTGCCCTATATGACCCTCTCGCGGGTCTTCCGCCTGCCGGGGTGGATGTATTTTAGGTATTTGCAGCTACGGCGTGCAGTTTGCCACCAATTTCCCGACCCCCCGGTACTGGAGGCGGACCCGATAGAGGAACTCCTGGCTCAGGAGAATTTATCCAAACCCCTATCAACACTTTATGTAGCACTCCTTAGACTACACTGTCCTAAAATTGACAAACTATGGGAGCAATGGCATCAGGACATCCCCTCGTTAGATAGAGAATCTTGGGAAGATTGCTTTGAGGACAACTCCAGGATTATGATTGCCTCCAAAGATAGGTTGATACAGACGAAGTTCCTTCACAGAGTATACTATACTCCACAGAGGTTGCACAGGGTCTATCCACAACATTCCTCGGCATGCACCAGATTTGGGACAGAAGAGGGTATGTTTATGCACATGTTTTGGTCTTGCTCAAGACTGCAGGAATTCTGGGGTGCGGTATTTGACGTAGTTGACTCCTGCTCACAGCTGTCGCTGCCCCGCACCCCTGAATTGGCCCTACTGGGTATTCAAGAAGATGAGCAGTGACCAAGATACACCAAATTGTTAGTTGCATATCTCTTATACTATGCTAAGAAGGAAATTTTATTTAAGTGGGTCTCCCCCTCTCCACCCACGGTAGCTTCCTGGAGGAAATCTGTTAACGAGGCTCCGCCTCTGTACAAATTGACATACATACGCAGAAACTGTCCTCGGAAATATTATAAAGTATGGCAGCCTTGGGAAGCTGGCCTATAGGGATGGGAGGTGAGCTAATTCCTTTGGAATATGGTTCTTTATGACGGTTGTGTAAATGTTTTGACCATGCTGCTGAACTGAGTGTACGATTGCAGAGGTATATACTTTATGCTATGTCTTTTACTCAAATTCGTTCCTTTTTGCTTGTACTGTAATTATCAATAAAGAGCTATTTGTTTTAAAAAAAAAATAATGTGCCTGGGGGGTCCCCTTAGTCTGCCTGTAAAAGGGTGCACCTAATCATGATTAGAACAGTGCCAGAGCAAAATGACATTTGTAAAGGAAAAAAATGTCATTTAAAATCATTTGTGGCTGTAATGTATTGCCGGCTCTCTGGTATAGATTTTAAGGGTAACCCCGTGCCAAAATTTAAAAAAAAATTGACGTGGGGTTCCCCCTAAAATCCATACCGGACCCTTATCCGAGCATGCAACCTGGCCTGCCAGGATAGTGGGGGGAAGAGCGAGCGTCCCCCTCCTGAACCATACCAGGCTAAATGCCCTCAATATGGGAAGTATGGGTGCTTTGGGGCAGGGGGGGCTCCCCACCCCAAAGCACCTTGTCCCCATGTTATGGGGACAAGAACCTCTTCCCCACAACCCTGGGCTGTGGTTGTGGGGATCTGCAGGTGGGGGGCTTATCAGAATCTGGAAGCCCCCTTTAATAAGGGCCCCCCCAGATTCCGCCCCCCTTGTGGATTAGTATTGGGTACATTGTACCCCTACTAATTCATCAAAAAGTGTCAAAATAGAAACAACCACAGGAGACAATTAGGGACAAGTCCTTTATTAAAAAATAATAAAAAAAAAGTGTCCCCCGTTGTAATCCATCGTTAATTACAGCCTGCGATGGACCCGAAAAAAGAAAAAAAAAAACAACAGTTCCTCCTCCATGGGAGGGCTCCCGCTGACTGACTGCTTTTTGCTTTGACAGTTTATTTATATGGAAGGGTGGGGCCACCCGGTGACGTACGCGCGTGACCCGTCCCCTCTGATGGCGCATGACGTCAGAAGGGGCGGGGTTGCTCGATTACGTCGCCGGGTGCCCTCACCCTGCCATATATAATAAAACTCTTGAAGCAAAAAGCGTGCAGACAGCGGGAGCCCGCTCCCAATGGGGAGGAGCTGTGTGTGGCGTCTGCGCACAATGCATTATTGAGCGCTCCGCTGCAGCGAAGTCGCTGCGAACGCCCCATAATGTTCTAAATTCGATGAACAGGCGAACACCTGATGTTCGAGTCGAACTTACGCTTGACTCGGACCGCGGGCCCATCCCTACCAGAGACCAACTCTGTGGGTTACCGTTCTTTCTGGTCATATCAGTCAGGGGCTGATATGACCAGAGACGAGAAGTTACAAATAAACTTCCGATAATAATTGGCAAAGCCAAGAAAACATTGTAGTGGACGTAAACCCACGGGTCGGGGCCACTGTAGAACTGCCGATAGCTTCTCTGGGTCCATTGACAAACCAGCAGTGGAAATAACAATGAATAAAAGTGCGAAGTGCAACAAACAGCGTATTTAGTCAATACGTCTAGAAAGCCTTATGTGTAAAACAAAAGGGGGTAAATGAACCAGTGTCTGTGTGTACAAATCGTACATATAAATGAGAACTAGAGATATAAATATACATATAAATATAAATAAATGACCTCAGATATAAATATAAATACAAATATAAATAAATGACCTCAGTGAAACCATTGAAATAAAAGTCCTTATAAAAGTCCTGTTTCCAGTTAGTAGTGCAAAAACAACGTGCAAAAGAGCTCTGTGCTGAGAACACATTAATAATAAAATTGTTTTAAAGGGGTTAATTAAAACAATCCACGGTAGTAAATTTCAGTAGATTGAATGATGATGTCATACGACGTATATCCACAGTGAGCCAGCAGTACAGGTAAGTAGATAAATAACTCCAAACCTTTCAGAATGGAGGCTTACCAGAAAGGTGGAGAAAAAACGCCTTTGGAAATGTGCTTTGAGGCCTCTAGGATGTCCGGACCAACGGTCGCGTCACACTATCCTCTGGTGTTCGCCTTACGT
>BLSH010472649.1:747453-785341 GCA_018402905.1 Glandirana rugosa
TAGTGTCCTGTGTCATATGTCGAGTCGTAGTGTCCTGTGTCATATGTCGAGTCATAGTGTCCTGTCCTGTGATGCTGAGCTGTATACTGTGTCCTGTGATGCTGAGCTGTATACTGTGTCCTGTGATGCTGAGCTGTATACTGTGTCCTGTGATGTAATGCTGAGCTGTATACTCTGTCCTGTGATGCCAAGCTGTATACTCCTGACACAATATGTGGAATACAGGGGATGGAGTGGGTGGATTCTATAAGGGGTGTGGCTTATAAGTAGGAGGGGTCAAAAAGGAAGTGCGGGGCCTGGCGCCCCCCCATCCTAAAAATTCACCAGGCGCCACTGTATGTGAGCCCCTAATGCAGAGTACAGTGCTCAAGGGCACATTGCAGGCCGTCTCTTCATCTTCCTCACAGCAAGGTCCAGGTATAGCCTTTAATGCTATGCCATGTACCTGCTGTTCCAGAAGCGGCAATTTGAGCACCAATGGTTCTGTAGCAACTGAAGAACCTTACTAGTAGAGATGAATATCTCGATAAAAGGTAGAAAGTAGTAAAATGCTACTTGCTTCTCTCAGAAGAAAGAAGACAATTGAGAAAAAACACACTGATATGAACTGTAATTTTGACGTGACATTTTTATTTAGATGCCACTCCATTTGCTTCAACAGAATATGAAAGGTTCCCTAAGCCTCTGATTTTAGCAAAAATGTATCAATCATTGTGGACAAACTGAGAGAACTGAAAAAGAGCAATGAATAAATGACCCGGTATTGTTATCTGGCCACTGCTGTAAATATTCTATTGAGGTACCTTTTCCTTAACACAAAAATGATCAGTAGCTGTAAACTAGGCTTGTGCAATTTGTTTTGTTCCAGATTTTGTTTTTACCAAATTTTGCAAAATTTGGCAATTTGGAGGAATTCTGAATTTCCGAATTATTCTGAATTTACATTTTTCCGATTTGAAAATCCGGCAATTGCGGTAATTTGGCAATTGCACTAATTTGGAAATTTGCAGTAATTCGGCAATTGCGGTAATTCGGAAATAAGAAAAAACATATGAAATAATAATAAATAACTATTAAATTATAGGTATTGGAATTTCCTTGAAAATTTGGCTGTTAGTGTTAAATATGAAATTTATCACCAACAACCATATTTTCAAGGAAATTCCATTACCTATAATGTAATAGTTATTTATTAGTTAGTTATTATTTCAAATGTTTTTTGTTATTTTAAAATATTCCGATTTCCGAATTTTCGAATTTCGGATATTCGACTGTTCTGATTGCTGAATTTCCGAATTAGCGCAACTGCAGAATTACCGCGAATTTCCGAATTTCGAATTTCCAAATTCTGAATTTTTTGCAAATTTCAGAGTTTCCAAATTCCCGAAACAATAAAAAGCGGAAAAAAAAACAAAACAAACAAATTTTTCAGCAATGCACAAGTCTAAAGGAAACATGTATTTCTGAAGATTAGTGAAAACATGCATTTTAAAACATCCTGGTCTTAAAGCCTAGGTTCACTTGATAGTCTGCCCCACTCCAGCAGACACTAACATTTTGTTTCCTCCCTGCCTCTCTATTGGTTCTCTGGAGCCCCATTTAGGAGAATTAGATTTGTCCCCCTTCCTTGATCTACTGGTCAGTGCTCTAGTGGCCATTTGCTATGATAAAGCACTGACCGCCATGAGGAGGCAAAGGGGGAGAGCCAATACAGAATTTGCAAATAACTTTTTCTTAAAGTAATATTCAAACCTCAGAGTTTTTAACACATACTAGGAACAATAAAATAAACATTCCCCAGTAAACATTTTTTTAAAATTCTTACCCCAGCAATTGCAGTTTACAGCCTTTAAAAGAGAAGTATTGGTTTCTGTTTTTTTCCCCCCATTTATACTTACCTAGGTGGATGCTGCATCTGTCCCCCGCCACCTCTACACTGAGAACCGAGCGATCGAACACCGCCAATCACTCGGTTCTGACAGCTCCCCGAGCAGAGAGCTGTAGACTGTCAGTCACAGCTCTCCGCTCTTCCCCCCCCCCCCTGGGCTGTGGAGGGGGCGGAAGCACCTGGCTCAGGCTCTCAGTGGCTCGCTGAGAGGCTGAGCCGGGTGTCGGTCCAGGGATCTGGCGGATCCTGACTCCGTGGTTGTGGTGACGCGGAGCACTTCTGAGACATCAGAAGACAGTGGAATTCAGCCCGCTTTCTGCTGAAAACGGGTCACAGGAGTGCAAAACGAACTGCACTCCTGTGATCCATAGGAAAAGTACAGCCAAACAAGCTTTGGCTGCACTTCTCCTTTAATGCTGCTGGATTCTGCTCTCTCACTGCTACTTCCCTGAACTTCTGGTTTTCCCATGAAAGAGTTAGCAGTGGACTGTGCAGTCTCCAGACAGTCTGTTAGCTTAGAGAGGGAGGAGGAGGGAGGATCAGGGGAGTGCCTTGCCATCTTAGGTTATGGGGCTGTGTGCTTCTATTGATGCACACAGTGTAAGGAGATACAACTCTAGTCCCTGCATGCAAAGGTGACTCCATATGACTCCATAGGACGCTGCAAGAGAAAGGAACCACCCTGAAACAGGAAAATGTTGGAAGTAGTCATGGATCCAACTTAAACTGGAACATAGGCAAGGACTAATAGATAAAGAATCTGCATTTTTTTGTGATTTTAGTGATTAAATCAGCTGATAAAAGTGCCTAAAAAACAGAGTTTAATATCACTTTAAGGATTTGGTAGGCGAATAGGGCAATGCTAGATTATAAGGAAGGTCAGTATCGTTAGGGGAGAGGCTGGCCAATTAACCTTATATTTTGGACCCCTTCATTTAAACAACCCTGCCCATGTTACTTACTTGTTTTTTTCTGACACGAAAGGCTTGCGTTTCCCTCTGTAATAAAAATTAAAGATTAAAAATTGTATCACACATTCTATGATAGACAATGAAAAAAAAAAAATAGGCATAGAGTATTTATGGGTTAAGGAGTTTGCGTAAATTGTAATTTGAAAATGATACCATAGGAAGCATGGAACATCACAGTGTGTTAGTCTGTACAATAATAGCTTTAATATTACGCTTAAAAGATGTCTAAACCAAAAAATAAAAATTATAATATATTGCAGTTTATTAATTCTTAAATGTGGTGGTTGCTTTCATTTTCATTTTCAGGTAAGTACAATATCAGCAAGTAAAATCAATCTTGTCAGAAATGCAAATGTGAGAAAAAAAAAAAGAAATGTGTCCTTGTCACTTCCTGTGAGCTGAATTGAAAGCACAAACAATATTATCTACCTTACCTATGAATCCCTCCACCCCCTGTAATGAAGATGAAGATAGGGAATCAGGTTTGTGATCCAGCCTGGGTGACAACCATGGCTTCCTCCATAGATACTACAGAGAAGTAAGTGTAGCCACCCAGAGACAGGATTTCACAGGATTACCAAGTAAAAATAAAGGCAACATGGTCTTTAACCACTTCAGCCCCGGAAGATTTCCCACTTTAGGCCCAGAGCACTTTTTGCGATTCGGCACTGCGTCGCTTTAACTGACAATTGCGCGGTCGTGCGACATTGTAGCCAAACAAAATTTGCGTCCTTTTTTTCCCACAAATAGAGCTTTCTTTTGGTGGTATTTGATCACCGCTGCGTCATTTCTGATCGCCGCTATAAACAAAAGAAGAGCGACAATTTTGCAAAAAGACCCAAATTTCTTACTTTTTGCTAAAATACAAATCCAAAAAAAATTATAAAAATTTTTTTTTTCCATCGGTTTTGACCGATTTATATTCTTCCTCATATTTGTGATAAAAAAAATCGCAATCGGCGTTTATTGATTGGTTTGCGCAAAAGTTTCTGCGTTTACGGATGATGAGAATTCATTTCTGGGTTTTTTTATTTTTTACTAGTAATGGCGGCGATCTGCGATTTTTAGCAGTACTGCGATATTGCGGCAGACATGTCGGACCATTTTGACACTTTTTTGGGACCATTGGCATTTATACAGCGATCAGTGCTATAAAAATGCACTGATTGCTGTGTAAATGTCATTGGCAGTGAAGGTGTTAACCTGCAGGGGGCGCTCTAAGGGTTAACTGTATTCCCTGGGCGTGTTCTAACTGTATTAGTGTTTGACTGGCAGGGGGAGGGGAGTGATCATGGCTTCCATATAGAGGAAGGCTGTGATCACAGCCCTTCCCCCTCTCACAGAACGGAGATCCTTGTTTACAAGGCCCTATTGCCGGGCCTTTGATGGGACATACAGGGCGCATGCGCTGTAACGCCGCAACAGCTTAGAGAGGGAATATCTCTTAAACCGTACAGGTTTAGGAGATATTCATTTTACCTACAGGTAAGCCTTATTATAGACTTACCTGTAGGTAAAAGTACAAAAATTGGGTAGACAACCGCTTTAAGAAGCCCTATTGTCTTCTTACACTTCAATTGACTCGGAATAACATCTGTATTGCACCTTTCAGAAACGAAATTGCGTTTGGGGTGGTTCTCTGTATTACAAGTATAAGGCGTCTGGCTGCACACAGGATCAGCAAACTGTAAAGCTAAATTAATACAGAATAAGGATTGGCCCCAGTTCGGTCTCCGCCTATAGATGACCCCGCTCCCTTAATGCATTTCACTCATGTGGAGATTAATCACAGGGGCAATTATAGCTGCAAACATTTAGGGTCCTCTGTGTTGTTGCAATCTGTGCATGATCCTGTGTACACTGTTTATTATAATCTGGATTCTGTGTAGCCTTTTGCCATTGGTCATGATCTAATGTCAATAGCTGTATTTTCCTTTCTTTTCTATGACCAAAAAAATCTTAAATAAACACCTATTTAAGAAAAGAAAAAAGTAAAATTGTGTTAAATACAACATCTGTGTGATATAAAGGCCCATACACATGATGCAAATTTTGGTAGGGAATTTTCGTTTGACGTCCTGTTGTTTGAAATTCTTACCGTTATTAAGATTTCAGTAGGTTTCTAAAGTGGTTCTATTCTATGCATGAAGTCAAAAAACCTTCTGTGTGCAGCAAGCCCCAAGCCCGCCCTAATACTTACCTGAGCCCCCTCTCGATCCAGCGATGTCCAGGAGAGCCTTGCCTCTCTGGGGACTCGCACTCCTGATTTGCTTTTGGCAGCAGCAGGAGTCATTGGCTCCTGCTGCTGTCAGTCACAGCCAGTGAGCCAATCAGGAGATGGAGGGGGCAGGGCACACAGAGCCACAGCTCTGAAGCGCGTCTGCTTGGGTGCCCCAATAGCAAGCTGCTTGCTGTGGGGGCACCCAGCAGGAGGGAGGGGTCAGAAGCGCCGGCGAGGGACCCGAGAAGAGGAGGATCTGGGCTGCTCTGTGCAAAACCATTTCACAGAGCAGGTAAGTATAACATGTTTGTTAGGTGTTTTTTTTTTTTTTAAAAAAAACAAGACTTTAATATTGCTATATCCACTTGCTGACCAGGCCATTTCTGGAACTTTTTACTCAGGATTTTTCTGCAAGAAAATTCCTGCATATAAACATCAGTAAAGATTATGGCTGTGTGTCCTTAAAGTGCTTTTACTGCTTGCTGAAAACGTGAATATTTTAGGGTGCATGATCTGAACACAGGTTCTCTTTAATACGGCTACATGCACAGAGCTGTGTGAATTTTACTGATCATATAGGCATGGTTTTCTGGCACAGAGGTTCCTGTGTACAGTAAATGATCAGTAAAATGCTTGCCTTTAGATACCTTTTTAACCATTTGCCGACCGCCTCGCGTACTTTTACTGCTGCAGAGTGGCTCTGTAGATCGAATCGCCGTCTATAAACGGTGGCTCGCTTGTGCGCGGCTAGCCCGCCGCACTCTGCGGTAGTATGTCTGCAGGTTCAGCGGACTCGGTGTCTGCCGGCTACTCGCGGTTGCCTGGCAGAGAAGAAAAACAAGGAACCGCGGATGTAAACACTGCGGTTCCCCGTTCTGTCAGGCGGCATGTGAGAGATCTACTGATCACTGGGATCAGTTAGATCTCTTATGCCCCTGGTAGCCCAGCCCCCTCACAGTTAGAACACGCCTAGGGAACACAGTTAACCTCTAGATCGCCCCTGCAGGTTAACCCCTTCACTGTCAATGACATTTACACAGTAATCAGTGGACATTTAAATTTCTGATCACTGTATAAATGTCATTGGTCCCAAAATAGTGTAAAAAATGTCCGACATTTATTTTTTTTTTTATTTCAGGTACTTATACTCATGGTTTGTAAACGCGGAAACTTTTGCGCAAACCAATCAATAAACGTTGATCGCAATTCTTTTTACCACAAATATGAGGAAGTATATATATCGGCCAAAACTGATGAATCATTTTTTTTGGATATGTATTATAGCAAAAAGTAAACAATATTTTTTTTTTTCAAAATTGTCACCCTTTTTTTGTTAATAGCGGTGATCAGAAGTGACGCAGAGGTGATCAAATACCACCAAAAGAAAGCTCTATTTGTGGGAAAAAAAAGGGTGTCAATTTAGTTTGGGTACATGCCGCACGACCGCGCAATTGTCAGTCAAAGCGACGCAGTGCTGAATTGAAAAAAGTGCTCTGGTCCTGATGTGGGAAATCCTTCCGGTCCTTAAGTGGTTAAATGCATGAAATTGTAATTCTATATTCTTCTTTTTTTTTTTTGTTTAATACCAGAATACACTTTTTGCATCATACACATATACATGCATTTACACATCTAAGTTTAAAAAAAAAACTTTTCAGATGCAGATTTTTCGTTTTTTGATTTCAGATCTCAATGCAGTGCATGTTTACAGACCTGTTAATTTAGCCACAAGGTGGCAGTATATACATTATTTAATATATTAGTATACAGTGGAACCTTGGACTATGAGCACAATCTGTTCCAGAAGAATGCTTGTAATCCAAAGCATTTGTATATCAAAGCAAATTTCCCCATAGGAAACAAGGGAAACTCAGTTAAATCGTTCCACAGCACTGCTTGTCAATGCAGTACTGTATGTGGCCAGAGTTCCGGGGTCGCCTGCTGCATGCAATACCGTATGTGACCAGAGGTGTGGTGGTGCTGGTGAGGCTCGGAAACGGCCAGAAACATTCGGGAATGCTTGGGAACTGTTTACACTTTCAGAATTTCCAAGTATTTCCGAATGCTTCCGGCTGTCTCCGATGCTTACAAGCGCCCCCACACTTCTGGCCACATGCGATATTGCATGCACAGAGGCTAAACTTTGCTCCTTATGCGAGACAGCACTCACAAACCGAGTCAGAGTAAAAAAAAAAAAAAAAAATGCTGATTGTGAAACAGTCGTTAACCGCCTAACTCGCAATCCGATGTTTTACTGTATATTGGAATCATATTATTATAGGTAGCGCTTCACTATTTTATACTTTAGTTTTCATAGTTAGGTCGGTACGCTTTTAGGTGTTAAGCCGTAACCTGATTTGGCACAATTATCACTAATTATCACGCGTTTTACATAGTAGAGCATAAGTTCATTTACCATAGTAATGGCAGTGTGTGTTTTTTCAGCAATATAATCTCCAAACACCTTTTCCCAGCAGTGCTTCTGTGCAATCACATGGCTTTCTCGGGTCTATTAAGGATCATACACAGTATAAGAAACTGTGTTTTAGACGCCGGTTTCTAGCTGTCAAGATAAAACGTTCAGGAGAGGTTGACCCAGCGTCGCATGTAAATGGAGCCTTAGTCGTACAAGAATTTTCATACGAATTTTCATTCATTTGCTGTGAAACAAGGAAAATCGGACGATCATTCACCCAATTTTCTTATAATGTGTACTCCCAAGTAGAAGGACTCCAGTAGGAGGGGGCTCACATTCCTCTGTTGGTTTAGTTTCAGGAGGGGAGGGGCAGGGAGATGATCGGTTTCACACAGACCACAGAAATGACAGGAAGGGAAGAGGAGAGAGGGAGATACAGATGCTGCAGAGAGAACAGGATGACCTAAATTCTGTTTACTAACAGGAACACAGGAATAGGCAGGATCAACCAGGTATTATACTATAGGGAAAAAGATAAATAACATTGTGAAAAATTATTAGCACAAAAATAATAAAGGAAGAATCAATCGAAGGAAGCAATGATCGAAGGATGGAAGGATCAATCGATCGAAGGAAGGATTGGTAAGTCGATCAATGGAAGGATCAGTCGGTTGTTCATAGGACGGATCAAAGTAAGGAAGGATTGGTTGACCGATCGCAGGAAGGATCAGTTGATCAATCGAAGGAAGGATTGGTTAATCGAAAGAAAGCTCAAAGGATCAATCGATCAATTAAAGGAAGGGCTGATCGATAGAAGTAAGGATTGATCAATGTCACCGTATAGCAATAATAAAAAAGTTTATATATAAAAAACACTTTGCAGAAGTAATTTATTTAGTATTTTTAAATTTTACTTGAATAAAATATAACTCTTTAACTTGTTGCAAAAGATTTCCATGTGAAAGCATAGAAAACTGTCCTGTTAGCTGCTGTCTCCAAAGATAATAAACTCTGGGAGACACTGCAGCTTTAACAAAGAGGAGGGGAGGAGTAGCTTCAGGGGAACAGCATTGCTCTATCTAGGCAGGAGGAGAGGGCAGGGGCGGGGAGGAAATCGGCTCTCACTCTCAGACTATGGAAGTGACAGGGAGAGAGGGAGGGGGAGAGAACGGGATGATGGAGGCAGGCAATCTGACCACGCAATCTTGCATCAGCAGCCATTATATATGTGGTCAGTTTAAACAGGGGAAGACAGGAACAGGCAGGATCAGCCCATTGTACAAAATAGAAAGGGACAAATGGCTTGGTAAAAGCACTGTGCTATATCTCGTGCTTTAAAGGGACAGGGGCATGTTTTTTTTTCTTGTTTTTTTTTAGGGTTACAATCACTTTAATTTAAGGTGCAGATTCTACTCTAAGCAAAGCAATAGTATTGCAAGAACCCATGCAGCAGCCCAAGCACAATTTGAACAAGTATGATAACTTTCAAGAAAGTATCCAAATTTCTACTCATCACAGACCAGCAATACGATGCAGAGACAAACCAAAACCAGAATCTACAAAGACTAAATTTGTGGTGTTGTAAAACAGAAACGCTGCAAGTAAAGCTGGGTATACATTAATATGAACTCAAAAGGGAATTCATATGACAATTCTCAGCAAATTTGAATTTTTGAAAGTAGTTTTGTTTGCTTTTAGGAATGAATGGACTTTACCATATGAAAACCAAATACACTGTTAGAAATTTTTAGAATTTAGAAAAAATTTCCATGCTTAAATTTTTCTTGTCACTGTGGTCAAAAATGAACACTGATTTGACCCACTAATGATTAGAAAAAGTAACAAACATTCTTAGAATGTTCTTACAATGAAAAATGTTGAATGAATATATATATAGTATATACTCAGCTTAACACAATTTGGTCCAGTAGTGAAGCCACACAACAGAGGCGTAACTGGAACCTTCAGGGCCCCGGTGCAAGAAATTATGAAGGGCCCCCCTGACCCCTGGCCAAGGCCCTTGCCTCTTCCCACTGATCCTGGGGCCCTTTACTCACATCGCGGGTCCCTTTATTACGGTACAGCAGCAGGGCCCTTTCACAAGTTCTGCAGCTGGCCCCCTTTCTGCCATCTTTGGGCCTTCCCATGGTGGTGAAATGCCAGGGCCCAGTCACAATTGCAACCTTTGCAATCCTGGTCTCAGTAGTTTTTCATTTTATTATTTTTTTTTTACCATTTCATTTTATTTCTTTTACAATTTTATTTTTACAATTTTTTTAGGAGCTCTGTTGGGGGGCTTTGATGAGATATCAGGGGTCTAAACAAACCTCAGCTCTCCATTTCCATCTGTGTAGCCTCAGCTGCACAGAATGAATGGACAGGAATAGCTGTGCACCGAACCTCACATTCATTCAGAAATGGAAGTATAGTAAAAAAGAGTTTACTATGCTTCAGTTATGAATGAACCAATTGGTACCAATCACTGACTCTGTCCATTTAGAAAAGGAAGGAGCTGGTAAATGACAAATTCACTGACCCCTTCCCATCTCTCCATCATGACACATCTTCTACAGCAGCTGGCAGGGGAGAGGAGGGGGGAAGACAGCAGCTCTGTGGGGGGGACCAGGGAAGCACACAGGGACCCTGAGAACAGCAGAAGACAAGGAAACTGGATAGAGGAGATTGGGTCCTCTAAATACCACCCCCACTATCCCTCCTATCCAGGTGTACAAGGGAGACATATGGGCCCCCTGGACCATGGTGCCCGGTTGCAATTGCAACCCATATCGCTATGCCCCTGCTCCACAATATTTTGATTTATGGACACACATCACACTGGGCCTTATGTATGAACATTATGTATGTACCTAACCTAAAAGTCTTGAAGAGACATCTATCATGGAAAATAGCAACAAAATTCGACAATTCAGGTTGCCTCTCAATTAGTAAAGTATATGGCTTTATTGCGTGGCAATATGGCAATTTTGGGCAGATTTGCTCAAGTCTGTCACAGAATATCCATTGGAAATGAGACAGACATTCATCAAGATGAGACATATACTAACACAAAACACACACACCCAATTCAGGTTCACAATGGTTGCCCCATAATTGTGTCTTTAGTACAGCTACTAATGAATGCCCCCACCCTCTTAAAGTGTTACTAAACCCACAACAGTAAAATCAGTCTGTATACGCAGTAATGCATGTTTGTTATACTCACTATGGAACCTAAGGGATTAATCCTCCACATTGTGTATAAAGGCTGTGTGATCCTGCATGCACAGATCCTCCCCTTCCTGCACTGTCCCCCTGGACAAGTCTGGATATGACAGAGCCTTTGGAGTCAGGCTGCACATGCTCAGTTTGGTGTGTATTGCTAGAGAGTTTTTTTTTCTTAGAAGAGTGCATGTGATCAGCACAGAGCCAATCAGCACTGTCCAGACAGAGGGTCAGGGGTCTTGCATCCTGATAGGACACCTAGTGCAGTATGAAAACTCCTCCTACAAGAAATCAAAAGACTGCTATATACTGCTGATGAGAAAAAGGATTTAGCCGTTTACATTTACTAAAATAATTGCATTTCCATGTTCTGTGTATTGTGGGAGACCAAATACACTGAATGCAGGGTTATGGGTTTAGTAACACTTTAAGTGCAGATAAACTAGTAAAATATTTATCTTTCTCCCCTCCTTATAAGGCATCTGCATAAAACGGATGGGAACATGGTGTGCAGGGGCAGTAAGAAGAGGACCCCACGATGACAATGTTGGTGGAAATGCCCTAGAAAACTGGGCAGGGCTGTATTTAACTTGATGGGCTGCACTCAGCGGAGTGAGACCATTAGTTAAAGGGTAACTGTACTAATGGTACAGTTGTCCTTTAACCACTTAAGCTCCAGAAGGTTTTACCCCCTTTATGACCCAGCCATTTTTTGCTTTTTGGCACTGCACTTCTTTAACTGACGATTGTGCGGTCATGCGATGCCGTATGCAAACAACATTTTTATCATTTTTTCCCCCACAAATAGAGCTTTCTTTTGGTGGTATTTGGTCACCTCTTGGTTTTTTATTTTTTGCCCTATAAACAAATAAAAGCATACATTTTGAAAAAAAAGCAATCATTTTGACTTTCTGTTGGGCTTTATAAAACATATCCAATAAAAAAATGTTAAAAATCTAATTTTTTTTCATATATTTAGGCCAAAATGTATTCTGCTACATGTCTTTGGTAAAAATACATTTCCAATAAGTGTATATTGATTGGTTTGCATGGAAGTTATAGCGTCTACAAACTTTGAGATATATTCAGAAATTTTTATTTATTTATTTTTCTATACTAGTAGTGTATACTAGTCAGCGACTTATAGCGGAATGGTGGGGCAAACTGACACTAACTGACACTTTGTGGAAACTGACTAACTGCCACTGACATCTCCAGTGACACTAATACAGTGATCAGTGCTAATAATATCCTCTGACACTATACTAATAACACTGGATGGGAAGGGGTTAACATCTTGGGCATTCAAAGGGTTAATTGTGTGTGTAAAGATGTTTACTATGTGTAATGTGTGGTGCTTTTACTGAGGGACGTGCAGGTTTTTATTCCCTGCTTTAGGGAAACAAAAATCGGCACATTGCCGCTGTCAGAAGAGCTCTGTATAGATCATTGGCCAGAAACCGCTGATCAGAATGTGCTGAAGCCAGTGACAGCCCTTGTTAGAACATACACTATATTACCAAAAGTATTGGGACACCCCTCCAAATCATTGGATTCAGGTGTTCCAATCACTTCCATGGCCACAGGTGTATAAAATCAAGAACCTAGGCATGCAGACTGCTTCTACAAACATTTGTGATGGAATGGGTCCCTCTCAGGAGCTCAGTGAATTCAAGCATGGTACCATGAGAGGTTGCCACCTGTGCAATAAGTCCATACCTAAAAAATTTCGGTGCTACTAAATATTCCACTGTTAACTGTTAGTGGTATTATAACAAAGTGGAAGCAGCTCGGAATAACAGCAACTCGGCCACAAAGTGGCAGGCCACGTAAAATGATAGAGTGAGGTCAGTGCATGCTGAAGCTCACAGAAGTCGTCGCCAACTGACTGCAGAGTCAATAGCTACAGACCTCCAAACTTTGTGAAGCCTTCAGATTAGCACAACAAAAACCATTGCACTGTAGAGCAGTGTAGATGTGTTCTCTAGAGTGCCGAATCATTCTTCTCTGCCTGGCAATCTGATTGGACATGTCTGGGTTTGGCAGTTTCCAGTAGTACAGTTCTTGCCTGACTGCATTGTGTCAAGTGTAAGGTTGGGGGAGGGGGGATTAGGGTGTGGGGTTGCTTTTCAGGGGTTGGGCTTGGCCCAAGTGAAAGGAACTCTTAAGGAGTCAGCATACCAAGACAGTTTGGACAATTTCATGCTCCCAACTTTGTGGGAACAACTGGGGGATGGCCCCTTCCTGTTCCCACATGACTGCACACCAGTGTACAAAGCAAGGTCCATAAAGACATGGATGAGCGAGTTTGGGGTGGAGGAACTTAACTGGCCTGCACAGAGTCCTGACCTCAACCCAATAGGGATGAATTAGGGTTGGGACTGCGAGCCAGTCCTTCTTGTCCACATCAGTGCCTGACCTCACAAATGTACTTCTGGAAGAATGGTCAAATATTCCCATAGACACTCCTAAACCTTGTGGACAGCCTTCCCAGAAGAGTTGAAGCTGTTATAGCTGCAAAGGGTGGGCCAACTCAATATTGAACTCTATAGACTAAGACTGGGATGACATTAAAGTTCATGTGCATGCAAAGGCATATGAAATACTGCATATTATGCTAAAATACCACATGCGGTATTTTAGTAGCTTTTTTTTTTCAAATATGAATTTTATTAAACTCCAACAAGGGCAAAGCCAGTTCATTACATTGATAAAATATTAACATTGATGATTTCAATCACAGAATGTAAGTCATATACATTTAGTAAATGGGGAGCACGGGCAGAGTGGTATATAACATGTATCAGACAGAAAAACAATAGACAGTTCAGGCCAATGCATCCATCTGTGGCATCTGACATATTCGTGGAGTGATCGTGATTATTGATGTCTAAAGAGGGTTGCCCTGACTCCTTTTTCTCATTTTTGTTTTTGTGAATTGCAAAGATTTTTGAAAAACGCTATGAGCTATTTTACAGCAAATTTTCAAGAGGAAAATACCGCTTTGTGAATGGAGCCAAATAAATCCCAAAAACTCTTTCTGTCTGGTTATTGTGTGGAGAGACGGAAAACTGCTGTGTGCCTGGCTTCTGTGACCCAGAAGGGAATAGAACTTGGGACAAACAGTGAATCTGGCTTGGGGTCTGCACTACAGATTATTGTACCCCTGAATCGCTCAGTTGTCTATGAAGGAAAAACATACTAAGAAGGAAAAATTGGCCTGGTTGTGCAAGGATTTAAGGATAACCATGCAGCCATCACTTAGTCTTCCTGTTCCAAATCAGATTCTATACCACTGATTTCAGCTGCCAGACAGAGTCTTGCCACCTTCAGAAGTTTTCTGATGACTCTGGGGTAGTGGGATGTATCAGGGATGGGAAGAGCCTGAGTATAGGACTGTGGTTCAGAACTTTGTCACATGGCGTGAGGATAATCATCTGTATCTAAATATGGCAAAGACAAAGGAGCTGGTTGTGGATTCAGAAGCCAACAGTGGCCCCAATCTCCACCTGAGGAGTGGATGTGGAGGTAGTAGAGAGTTGCAAGTATCTGGGGGTGCACACAGATTATATGCTGGACTGGAGAAAGAACACTGAGGTGCTATATAGGAAGGGCCAGAGCCACTGCTGCATCTGTCCCCCGGCGCTTCTACACTGAGAACTGAGCGATCGAACATTGCTGATGGCTCGGTTCTCACAGCTCCCGAGCAGAGAGCTGCTGACTGTCAATCAGCAAGCTCTCCACTCTGCTCACTGGAGCGTTGAGCTGTAGAGGGGCAGGGCGGCCATCTCAGGCTCTCAGTGGCTTGCTGAGAGGCTGAGACGGGTGTCCATCCAGGCACCTGGCAGATCCAGACTCTGAAGTCCAGATGACGCGGTGCCTGGACGGACATCCGTGACGTTAGCAGAGAACGGGTCACAGGAGTGAAAAACGAATTGCACTAATGTAATCCATAGGAGAAGCCCAGCCAAAAAAGCTTTGGCTGGACTTCTCCTTAAATTCTGGTTTATGATCAGGATTTTGTGCTGCTTTTATAGTATGTTGCTATTGTGTTGGTTATTATTTTGGGTGGTCTTAGAGAAAGTGGTGTATTATTTGCATTTGGAAGTTTGATTTTCTGTTATTTTAATCTGTGTTATTTATTCTATGTTTTATTTTAGTTGTATGGATGTTTTATTTGTAGTGTACAGTGGAACCTTGGTTCACGAGTAACTCGCATTTTGAAAGACGAGCATTTAAAAAAAAAATTGTGACTCTGCGAGTGCTGTCTCGCAAAACGAGCAGAATTAAGCCACTGTGCATGCAATACTGAATATGGCCAGAGGTGAGCCTCGGAGACCCTCGGAAGCCATTGGAAGCATTCGGAAATACCGAAAGTGTAAACAGTTCCCGAGCATTTCCGAATGTTTCCGGCCGTTTCTGAGGATCACCAGCACCACATACGGTATTGCATACACCAGGCGCGCCTGGACCTCTGACTACATACAGTACTGCATTGACAAGCAGTATTGTGGAACGAATTATCTGAGTTCCCATTCTTTCCTATGGGGAAACATGCTTTGATATACGAGTGATTTGGATTACAAGCATTCGCCTGCAACAGATTATGCTCGTATCCGAATCCGAGGTTCCACTTTAGTTTTAATTTGTTTTATCTGGTGCTAATAGCTGTTATTGGTAATGTTGTTGTGCTTTGTATTTTGTTCAGTTTATTGTTGTGATCTTGTGTTGTCTTTGTTAAAGCGTTACTAAACCCACAACAGTAAAATTTGTTTGTATGTTTAAAATAACACGCTTGTTATACTCACTGTGGAACTTAAGGGGTTTATCCTCTGCATTGCGTAAAAAGGCTCTTTAAACCTGTATTGACATATCATCCCCCCCCCCCCCGCAGGGTCTCTCTTGGCAAGGCCAGATAAGACACAGTGAGAGTAGTCCTGCTGCACATGCTCAGTTTGGTCTCTATTGCTGGAGAGAATATTTCCTGTTTAAGTTGAACTGTTCAGGTCCCATGATATTGACATCACACATTGGGAGGGTACATGTGATCAGCACAAGGCCAATCAGCCAGAGTCTGGTGTCCTGGATCCTGATAGGACAATCATGGGAGAAATGAAAACTCCTCCTACAAGCTTTACTAGGAAGTGATAGAAGTCACATGATTGCTATATACAGCTGATGAAAAAAATTATCAGTTTATGTTTACTAAAATTATTGCATTTCCATGTTCTGTGTACTGTGGGAGACCAGATATAGTGAATGCAGGGTCCTGGGTTTAGTAACACTTTAAGTGTGTCTCTGTCGCAACAATTTCCCAATTTCCCTTTGGGATTAATAAAGTATTCTGTATTTACTCCCATGGAGAAGTATTTGACCATTGGGAGGCATAATAGATGGCCTCAGAAGAACTCCCAGCAAGCAGTACTCTGTTGCTGTACTGAGGACTACAAGAGGCTGTTATCAAAATAATATCAGGTATTTATATTAGCTGCATTTAAAAATATGCACATTGAATACTGTTTGAACATGTCTTTTAATATCTGTCTGGAGTTCAACTTTAACCATTTGAATACCATAGCATATTCTGACATTAAAACTTGAATCTGCCATATCTGGCTGCTGTCCCAGACTTTAAATAGCCTTTTCCTATGAAATCCCTCCATTCTCTACAGGGAAGCATCATACAATATGTCCACTAATGATCCCCAGCAAAACAGGAAAGGAGATGCCATACTGTAGTGTTATGATATCCGGCTCTACCTTTGTTTTTCCTATACATAGTTCAGCATGTAAGACAAATGAACATCTAGATGAATGTGTTATTAAACATGTATTCTCTGTAATAGTGCTGCTATCAGAAAGAACCTTTACAGCTATAGGAAAGGGCAACTATTGTAAAATTGAGAATGTAAATATAGATTTTGGCCACATTTAAAAAATATTTAATCTGTTATTTTTCATTAACCTATATGATAGATTTGTATAGTTCTCGGTCCTAATTAGTATGGGCCATCACTGTATTATAAATACCCCAAAAAGTGCATTTGCTTGCCTTTAGTACTTCAAAAGTGGTTTCCCCTTATGTGGTAACATTGTGTTTTCTTGACTTTTCAGCATCAGTTCCAGACCCTCCAAGGGAAGGACATTTGCTCCTCGTACACTTATACTTCACCAAATGATACGCTCATAGACATGTGAATGGCCACATTAAATAACACGCAGCTGCGTTCTTGGGTATAAAAAAAAATGGCAAATGCCCCTAACAGCAGCATTTTTTTCTGCCCATGTGCATGAGCCCTAATGAATGGGAGCTTCCTCAGGGCAGGGATAAACAGGGGCGTAACTACAGGGGTTGCGAGCATGGGGTCCGTGTGCCTCCCTTGTACACCTGGATAGGAGGGATGGCGGGGGTGGCATTTAGAGGATCCTATCTCCTCCATTTTCCTCTATCCAGTTTGCGTGTCTTCTGCTGTTCCCAGGGTCCCTGTGTGCTTCCCTGGTCCCCCCTACAGAGCTGCTGCCTTCCCCCCTCCTCTCTCCTGCCAGCTGCTGTAGAAGATGTGTCATGGTGGAGAGATGGGAACCTGTTGCTAAATTTGTCATTTACCGGCTCCTTCCTTTTCTGAATGAACAGAGTCAGTGATTGGTACCAATAACTGAAGCATAGTAAACGTTTCTGAATGAATGGGAGGCTCTGTGCACAGCTATTCCTGTCCATTCATTCTGTGCAGCTGATGTTACACCAATGGAGATTGAGGGCTGAGGTTTGTTTAGACCCCTGATATCTCATCAAAGCCCCCCAACAGAGCTCCTAAAAAAATTGTAAAAAATTATAAAAGTAAAATAAATAAAATGAAATGGTAAAAAAATAATTAAAATAAAAATGAAAAACTACTGACACCAGTGAGGGAACTATCAGGATTGCAAAGGTTGCACTTGTGACCGGGCCCTGGCATTTCACCACCATGGGAAGGCCCGAAGATGGCAGAAAGGGGGCCAGCTGCAGAACTTGTGAGAGGGCCCCGCTGCCGTACCGTAATAAAGGGACCCGCAATGGGAGTAAAGGGCCCCAGGATCAGTGGGAAGATCAAAGGGCCCTGGCCAGGGGTCAGGGGGTCCTTCATAATTTCTTGCACCGGAGCCCTGAAGGTTCAAGTTATGCCTCTGAGGTGGAATAAAGAGAAGCAATGCTGTTTCCACACACACAACTAACTCCCCATCTAATAATCCCATAGAGGACTAATGCCTGGCATTACAGTGTCATATTTTTGCCTAACATGTCAGCATACATACAGGGGTGGGAATTTTAGTGGACATATTTGTGTCCATAGTGCTTTTATTTGAAGTGACTTGTTTTACTTGCCTGTAATGGGTGTACACTCAACCATAACCACTTATTTTAATGATAAAATCACAAGCTCAGATCTTTAAGCAGAAATTTCCTCAGGCAACAGGAAACTAGTGAGGCAAGCTCATGAATCTATGGACTTGATCTAGTGCTTAACATTTCCTTTCCATACATGCTAGACAGAGATAAGTTATTGGCCTTGAAGACAAACCAAAACTAGAGATGACACTGAGCAGTAGCTCCAGTCACTTATCTAGTCATCAAAATGTTCATCTTTAAACTTAATCTGGTTTTAGGACAGCCCATTCTTCCTTCCGCAGAAATGTTTTTAAACGCATTGATACGAAATTCATTATACAATTCATTATACTGCCTACCTAACCGCTCCTTCTGCAAAGGGATCGTATTTCTCACATAACATGCCATGCTACCAAGTTGGTATTATTGTTGTTTGTCTGACTATTTGTCCTTTTATACTGTGATCTAAATAAAGATTATATAAAAAAAAACAGATCCCTCTTTGGTGGGCAAGCAGTGCTTTTCACACATGATATGTGCCACTGGAGACAAATGCTGCCATTAAATGGAATATATGAATCTTTCAGTGAATTTTAGGTAAACTTTAACACGTTCCCGACCGCGTGCCGTGTTTTCACGGCGGCAGTCTGGATGCTGAGCGGAAATCGCCGTAAAAAGACGGCGATCTGCAATCAGCCACTAGGGGGCACGCGCGCGCCGCCGGCGGCGCGCACGCGCACCCGCCGCACTCCTGAGCGATGAGTGGCCACAGGGAAAGAACGGGGAAACGCCGATGTAAACGCGGCGGTTCCCCACTCTGTTAGTAGGGGCATGAGAGAACTACTGATCCCTGTCACTGGGATCAGTTAGATCTCTCATGCCCATGGTAGCCCAACCCCCCACAGTAAGAACACACCCAGGGAACACAGTTAACCCCTAGCTCTCCCCCCCAGGTTAACCCCTTCACTGCCAATGACATTTATCAGTGGACATTTAAATTTCTGATCGCTGAATAAATGTCATTGGTCCCAAAAAAGTGTCAAAAATGTCCGACATGTCCGTTGAAATATCGCATTACCGCTAAAAATCGCAGCTCCCCGCCATTACTAGTAAAAAATAAAAAAAAAATAAAAACCCCAGAAATGAATTCTCATCATCCGTAAACGCGGCCACTTTTGCGCAAACCAATCAATAAACGCTGATTGCGATTTTTTTATTCACAAATATGAGGAATTATATAAATCGGCCAAAACCAGTGAAAAAAAATTTTTTTTATATTTTTTTTTTTTATTTGAATTTTAGCAAAAAGTAAGAAATTTGGGTTTTTTTGAAAAATGGTCACTCTTCTTTTGTTTATAGCGGCGATTAGAAATGACGCAGAGGCGATCAAATACCACCAAAAGAAAGCTCTATTTGTGGGAAAAAAAGAATGCAAATTTGGGTGCAAGGTCGCATGACCGCGCAATTGTAAGTTAAAGCGACGCAGTGCCGAATCGCAAAAAGTACTCTGGTCCTAAAGCTGGAAAACCTTCCGGTTGGTAAGTGGTTAAAGCTGAACTATAGTCAACTCTAAAAAAAATCACAAGGCAGTGCCCCCTTCACTTGCATTGCAAGGGTTTATTGCTTGTTTTTTCTAGTGGTAAGAAATAAAAGCAATGCTAAGTATATTCCTAGCTCCAACAGCAATCCTCCCACTGTATGACCAGTCCAACAAAGCCACTTCTCTTTGCTGCTAGACTAGTGACAGCCTCTCTGACGTCAACCACTATACCATATTTATGGTGGAGCACTAGGCTAGTCACTTCTGGTTTGGAAAACCACCTTTCCTCATCTCTATAACATTGGTGGAAAGGTGTTCTATAGTCCAGAGAGGTAACCTCGGTGAAGGCTCTGTGATGTTGGCTCAGTAAAGTTAGAAACTCACTAGATTTCTGGTAGGATCAACAGTATGTTTGCACTTACAGAACAGCTTTAACAAAGCACTTTCAGTTATATATTTAACAGATCAAAAGGGGAAAATATGAGACATTCATTGTTAGGGTTTACATATGATATGGCAATTTTTACATAGCTACATTGATCCAGCTTGGACCAATGTAAGTATGTGCCATACCTGTGGGATGCCTGAGAAAGTGGAAAATCACGGTAATAGGCACCACAACTACAGTGATCTCCACTAGCTTCTGGGTCCTGTGCTGAGTGACTGCCCTGATGCATTGCAAACACAAGAGGTCCCTCAGTTGACATGGGCACCATTCTGGAAACACTTTGCATTTTCTCAGGGAATGCAAAGTGTTCTCTAATTGAATGAGATGAAGAGGTGAAGCAGTGACATCACAATCTCCACCTTGTGCCATTAGAAAGCACTTTACATTCATTGAGAAAATGGAAAGTGTTCTCTGAATGGCGCCTGAAAGCTAGCAGCAATTACTGGAGTACTGGTGTCTATTAAAGTGATTTCCAGATTCCAGAGGATCCCACAGGTATGACGCATACAGTGCTCAGCATAAATGAGTAGATACTGTTTGAAAATTAAGATTTTTTAATCAATATCTCAATGAACACAAGAACAATTTCCAAAATTTTGACAATACTGAGTTTTATAGAACAGTTGTTTAGCTCATTACATGAAAGTAAGGTTAGTAATATAACTTAGATTACAAAATCTTCAGTTTTACTCAAATTAGTTGATGCAAAAATGAATACAATCTACAACAAAAACTACTACATCTAGTATTTTGTATGCCCTACATGATTTGTAAGGACAGCACCAAGTCTTCTAGGCATGAAATGAACAAGTTGGCGACATATTGCAACATCAATCTTTTTCCATTCTTCAAGAACAATCTCTTTTAGAGCCTGGATGCTGGATGGAGAGTGATGCTCAACTTGTCTATTCAGAATTCCCCATAGGTGTTAGATTGGGTTCAGATCAGGCCACTGAACTTGGCCACTGAATCACCACCACTTGGCCACTGAATCACTTTCACCCTGTTCTTTTTCAGAAATGCAACAGTGGCCTTAGATGTATGTTTTGGGTCAAGTTGGAAAAGTATAGGAAAAGCAAGAAGCAGCTGCTCCAGGTGAATGATCAACAAATTAAATTCCCAGTTCCTCCTGCACAGGTGCTAGCTCCGGTCTGCCAACCGCAAATAAAATCAGGGAAAAGATCAGCTGCACACTGACATGGAGGAAAGTTCTTTATTGAAGCATCAAAGGATAATCCAAAGAGACATGACACACTGCAAGTGCAGAAAGCCTAGAAGAGTGGACGCGTTTCACACATCTGTGTGTGCTTACTCATCACTACCCCAACAACTGCGGACTGAGCCTAAATACAAAAGTAAGCACCCCTCCATAGTATACACACCTGTGTACAGGTGTGGGAAGAGACTGCAGGTGGTGGGGCTGTTCGAATAGGCTAAAACGGACAGCATAGGAAATCCAATGGAGTGTGCAGCATAATGACCCTTGCTGGAACAACGGGGCCACAGTGAGCGACAGAGAAAAAATGAAAACTAAAAATAAAACAACATAATTAATAATATACGCTCCAGCCGTTGCACACTCCAATGGCACCTAGGCAGAAAAAATCCCAGAAGAAAACTTAGCAGAAGGGGCCAATGTCCAATATAATCAGTGCAATGTAAAAACAAGATATGTACCCATAAATAAAATATCAGACATAGACAAAATATATATACATAACGTAATAGAAATATAAGTAAATAAAACAATCACATAGTATGACAAGAGAAAAAGTTGACGAGAGCCCAAGGGAGGCTAATATTGGCAGCATAATGCTGAAGAAACTAAGCATTACCGTGGATATACAACAAGTCTCCATATAGCCAAATTTATTCAATACATTAAATATATTCAATTATGTATATACACATGCATGAATAAACACCCCCTATGGAAGGGTCCATCCTGAATGCAGAGTCGGATGTGCCGCAGAGAGGTGCCCAGGTACCAATATCTTAATCATAAAAATTACTCATATCCCATTCAAAGTTTAAACCTTGAGGGATGCCACTCTGTAAATGGAAAATCCAAAACACCTCCCTGCGGCACAACAACCGAAAAGAGTCTCCTCCCCTCCTAGGAGCACAAACTTTCTCAATAACCTGCACCAGAAGAGTGGAACTGTCACCCCCATGACAGGAAGAGAAATGTCTGCCTACATTTGTGGTCTTAGTTTTGCCAATACTGTTCATATGCTCGTAAAACCTGTCTCTTAAACGTCTCGTGGTTCTCCCGATGTATTGAACCTTACATGTGCTACACGAGATTAAAAAAATAACAAAGCTAGCATTGCAATTATAAAATGAGTTGATGGTAAACTCCTTATTTATAGACATGTAGACGAATTTGGTGCCACCTAATATGTGCTTACAGCATGGGCACTTTTTCGCTCCACATCTATAATTCCCTTTGCAATGTAACCATGTTAAAGATTGTACTGGTCCCTGATCCAAAGTTGCGGGACCGCTCCCACCAAAAGTGGCTGACGTTGGAAAAGTGCCCGATGACAAAAGACACGGAGTGATAGTAGCATCTTCTCTTTCAATATAGAGTAGCACATCTGTGAATTACTAATACTATCAATGAAATGCAGCTCCCCGACACTAGCAGCACTCATGCAGCCCCACAGAAGGACACTGCCACCACCATGTTTAACTATAGGCACCATGCATTTTTCTTTGTACTCCTCATCTTTTGTGACGCCATACAGTTTTGAAGCCATCAGTTCCAAAAGCATTTATTGTGATCTCATCACTCCAGAATACAGAGTCCCAGTAGTCTTCTTCTATTTTAGCATGGGCCCTGGCAAATTCTAGGTGGGATTTTTGTGCATGGGTTTTAGGAGATGCTTCCTTCGTGGACAACACCCATGCATGCCATTCCTCTACAGTGTATGCTAGACATGTGCAGAATGGAAAAATTTGTTTAGTTTCAGATAGATTTGTTATGTTACTAATGTTTTGTTATGGAATTTGTTTAGTTTGGTTTTAGAATTCGTTACGTTTAATTTTCATTGAATTTAATTTCGTTATCGTTAAAATTCATTTTGTTAATTAATTTTCCAATGAATTCCAACTTTTCAGAATGATTAGAATTTGGATCGGTCGAAAAACGATAGACCGATTCAAATTCTGTGTAAAGAATAGCTGGTTGCTAAGTAGCGGGCCGGAAAGCCGGCCACCCGCATCCTAAACAATGAAACATCACCTGTCAGTGGGCTTCCCCATTGACAGATGAATGTAAAGAAAAGAATGCCGGCAATTGCCCAGCAATAGAAAAATGTTTTAAAAAAAAAAATAGCGTGGGGTCCTAGAATCCATAACAGACCTGTATCCGAGCATGCAGCCCGGCAGGTCAGGAGGGGGGGGTGAACGAGTACCCCCCCCACAAACCATACCAGGCCACATTCCCTCAACATTGGGGGGTGGGTGCTTTGTCTTGGTATGGATTTTGGAGGGCCCAACGCCATTAAAGAAAATGTTTTTTTTTTTGCATTTTTCTATTGTCGGGCAATTGTCGGCATCCTTTTCTTACATTTTTCTTTACATTCATCTGTCAGTGGGGAAGGTGGCTGAAGGTGGCTTTGAAACGCGTCCCTATCACCCAGTGCACTCCCAGTGGTGTCAGGCATCCTCTCCATCCAGGCTCCATCCCTGGTTGTCTTCCTGCAGCAGCGGCTCCCTCCTGCCTGCGCTCCTCTCCCCTTGCTCACGGCCAAAGCAAGGGTATTCCACAGTGGCTCCAGGCTCCAGAGACTTTCACTGATTCTCACAAGCTTCTCCTTTGTGAGGGTGTTTTTAATCATTAATAAATATTCTTCACCGTGTTTACTACACTATAGAGGTTTTTTCACGTTTTTATAGATGAGTCAAGGATGCGGGTGACTAGCTTACCTGCCCGCTGCTTAACAGCCAGCTATTCTTTATTAGGAATTCTAATTGTTCTGAAAAGTTGGTTAGAAAATGAATAAACAAAACAAATTTTAATAGATTTCAACTAAACTATTAGTTAATAATTACTATTTCATTAGGAGATTTAGATATATCCGAATCTCTGAATAACCAAAAATTTGTCTGAATTTGTATTTGGACCAAAACAAATTGCACATGTCTAGTGTACATCGTCTTGTGTCACGGGAAACAATCACCCCAGTTTGGCTCCCTACTTCTTTAGCTAACTGCAGTGAATTTGCATGGCGATTTTCTCTAACCCTTCTCATCAGAAGACACTCCTGTCGAGATGTTAGCTTCCGTGGCCGGCCTGGATGTCTCTGTGAGATGGTTGCAGTTCCATCTTTGTTAAATTTTTGTATCACTTTTGCTACAGTATTCTGACTGATAAGTAAAGCTTTGCTGATCTTCTTGTAGCCTTCAATTTCTTTCCCATGCCTTGTGACTTTTCTCTTCCATGTGATGCCATTGCTAACAGCATGAAATGGGAAGGGATTTTCTTAGTTAACCACTTACCAACCGTGGCCCTTTTTTACATTTGTTGGTTACACACTAAAACTTGTTTTTTTTTTGCTATAAAATTACTTAGAACCCCAAAACATTATATATATATATTTTTCAAACACCCTAGAGAATAAAATGGCGATCGTTGCAATACTTTTTGTCCCACGGTATTTGTGCAGCGGTCTTTCAAGCGGGATTTTTTTGGAAAAATGTCACTTTTTTGAGTTAAAAAATAAGACAACAGTAAAGTTAGCCCAATTTTTTTGTATATTGTGAAAGAGAATGTTACGCCAAGTAAACAGATACCATACGTGTTACGGTTGAAAATTGTGCGCATTCGCGGAATGGCGGCAAAGTCCGGTACTTAAAAATTTCCGTAGGCGGCGCTTTAAAAAATTTTAACGGTTACCAGGTTAGAGGTGCAGATGAAGTCTTTTGCCAGAATTATTGCTCACACTCTGGCGATCACGATGATACCTGACATGTGTGGTTTGAACACCACTTTCATATGCGGGCGTGACTTACATATGCGTTTTCTTTGCTGCGCGAGCTCGCGGGGATGGTGGCGCTTTCAATTTTTTTTTTAATTTTATATATTTATTTATTGTTAGCACTGTTCCTTTAAAAAAAATCCCTTGTGATAGTAATATGTGGTGACAGGTACACTTTTTGGAGGGCTGTGGGGTCTAAAAGACCCCCCATCCCTCCTTTGCACTTCTCAGTATTCAGATCGCCAAAACCGGCGATTCTGAATACTGTCATTTTTTTAAAACTGGCGCCGTTAGCCGCTAAGTAAACCGGAAGTGACCTTACGGTGTCGCTTCTGGAATTTGCTGAAGGAGACCCGATCAGAGCCGATTCCGGCTTTTATCAGGACTCCTTCTAGCCGGCGGATGCGCTGGATCGTCGCTCCGGTCTCCCGGTGGGACGGGAGGCCAGAGAGGAGTGGCGGAAGGTGGCGGGAGGGAGGGTGTCTCCTCCCGCCCCCGGGGATGATGGCCGAGCAGCTCCCGAGCCGGATCGGTCATCATCCCCGGATAGCCAACCGTCCACTCTAAAAAACGATACTGGGATATAGCCTGCAGGCTATATCCCGGTACAGCCACTCAAAACCAGCCACCGCCTATTTACGGCGCTGGTCGGGAAGTGGTTAAGTAACTACCTTTTATATTCAACTGTGTGCTGGACACCTGTTTAATGAATAATTAGACTCACCTGTAGTTGAATTCTTGTTAATTAGGATTTCGTTGTCTAAAATTTTGCTTTGCGCCTAAGATTTTCATTGGGGTTTATTCATTTTTGCAACATGGTCTTGAATGAATTTGTTAGGAATAATACTTTTTGGGGGGTGCATATTAACAAATCGTGGTTGCAATCAATGGCCTGCGTTTGTGGCAGTATTTTGTACCATAGAAAATGTTGATTCTGAAAGGAAAGGTTTTATGATAAATCTGTTGGGATGTACTGATTTATGCGCAGCACTGTACATACTTACATTGGTTCAAGCTGGACCAATGTAACCATGTAAAATTACCATACCTGGAATTCAGCTTCAAACGTAATGTACCATCTTATCAATGTTGCTGTAATATAATATCAACCTGTATTAATCTCTTAAAATTCATGTTTCTAAGTATAATTAATAATTGTGTATGCACAGAGGGCCAGCCACATTTGCTGGGTACATATTCATGTTTGCTATCTCTTCTGAAGTGCTATACAATGGTTGTCAATATTAATTGACCCATTGGGAACAATGTACAATCTGTGTTGCTAATAATTTATCTCAACAGTTGTCAATAGGACAGCATCATTGTGGTGGATAATACATAGATTATCTCACAAAAGTGAGTACACCCCTCACATTTTTGTAACTATTTTATTATATCTTTTCATGTGACAACACTGAAGAAATTACACTTTGCTACAATGTAAAGTAGTGAGTGTACAGCTTGTATAACAGTGTAAATTTGCTGTCCCCTCAAAATAACTCAACACACAGCCATTAATGTCTAAACCGCTGACAACAAAAGTGAGTACACCCCTAAGTGAAAATGCCCAAATTGGCCCCAATTAGCCATGTTCCCTCCCCGGTGTCATGTGACTCATTAGTGTTACAAGGTCTCAGGTGTGAATGGGGAGCAGGTGTGTTAAATTTGGTGCTATCGCTCTCACTCTCTCATACTGGTCACTGGAAGTTCAACATGGCACCTCATAATAAAGAACTCTCTGGGGGATCTGAAAAAAGAATTGTTGCTCTACATAAAGATGGCCTAGGCTGTAAGAAGATTGCCAAGAGCCTGAAACTGAACTGCAGCACAGTGGCCAAGACCATACACTGGTTTAACAAGACAGGTTCCACTCAGAACAGGCCTCATCATGGTCGACCAAAGAAGTTGAGTGCAGGTGCTCAGCATCATATCCAGAGGTTGTCTTTGGGAAATAGATGTATGAGTGCTGCCAGAATTGCTGCAGAGGTTGAATGGGTGGGGGTCAGTTTGTCAGTGCTCAGACCATACGCCGCACACTGCATCAAATTGGTCTGCATGACTGTTGTCCCAGAAGGAAGGCTGTTCTAAAGATGATGCACAAGAAAGCCTGCAAACAGTTTGCTGAAGACAAGCAGACTAAGGACATGGATTACTGGAACCATGTCCTGTGGTCTGATGAGACCAAGATAAACTTAATTGGTTCAGATGGTGTCAAGCGTGTGTGGCGGCAACCAGGTGAGGAGTACAAAGACAAGTGTGTCTTGCCTACAGTCAAGCATGGTGGTGGGAGTGTCATGGTCTGGGGCTGCATGAGTGCTGGGGAGCTACAGTTCATTGAGGGAACCATGAATGCCGACATGTACTGTGACATACTGAGGCAGAGCATGATCCATTCCCTTCAGAGACTGGGCCGCGGAGCAGTATTCCAACATGATAACGACCCCAAACACACCTCCAAGATGACCACTGCCTTGCTAAAGAAGCTGAGGGTAAAGGTGATGGACTGGCCAAGCATGATTCCAGATCTAAACCCTATTGAGCATCTGTGGGGCATCCTCAAACGGAAGGTAGAGGAGCGCAAGGTCTCTAACATCCACCAGCTCTGTGATGTCATCATGGAGGAGTGGAAGAGGACTCCAGTGGCAACCTGTGAAGCTCTGGTGAACTCCATGCTCAAGAGGGTTAAGGCAGTGCTGGAAAATAATGGTGGCCACACAAAATATTGATACTTTGGGCCCAAATTTGACATTTCACTTAGGGGTGTACTCACTTTTGTTGCCAGTGGTTTAGACATTAATGGCTGTGTGTTGAGTTATTTTGAGGGGACAGCAAATTTACACTGTTATACAAGCTGTACACTCACTACTTTACATTGTAGCAAAGTGTCATTTCTTCAGTGTTGTCGCATGAAAAGATATAATAAATTATTTACAAAAATGTGAGGGGTGTACTCACGTTTGTGAGATACTGTATACTGTATATACATAAAATAAAGATATGTTGGTTGAGAAGGATGTGAGATGCATATTGTCCATGCACCCGGCCAATAATCCACCTGCGGGGTGCCGGACGCATGGATTCCAATGTTTTTTTTGGGGTTTTTTTTTTAAGCACATGATGCCTGAGGCTTAGGGCGCAGAGCACTGCGCCCTGAGTCCACCCACTTGTGTGACAATAGCAAATTAATATTCGCTTTTGTCTTCCTGCTTCTCCTCCTGGCCAATCAGGAGGCAGGAGGAGCATGATTGGCCCAGAGGAGAAGCGATTGTATTGGCTGGTACCAGGGGTGGGGAGGATGTACAGGGCGATCCGGAAGATGGCCGCCGGCATCGGCTCTGCATCCGTCATCTGCTCTGCATTGTTGCCAAGAGCCCGACCGCGTGAGTATCACCCACTGGGGTGGTCCGTTTGCCACCCCCAAGTGGGGGTTGGGTGGTTTGTTTGCCTCCCCCTCCCCCCCAACAGCCACCACTGGAGACACACAACTGCCAACTGCTGAGTTGTCCTGTCCTAGCCAGTAATAAAGCTTTTGACAGTCTTCAACAATACTAGGCACTAGTTGGTAGATATAATCACAGAGGGAGGATAGAAACTGTATCTATTACAAGATACTGTATATACAATTCACAAAATGATACTGAACATTGAGAAAACTATAAATGGGGTAAGAAGGAGTGATGGGAGAAGGAAGGGGTAGGTAAGGTTGTGAATGGTCCAAGAAACATTCATACAATGTAATAAATGAGAAAAGTGTGAAAGAAAATGAGATATGTCTATAGGTCAGAGGCAGAGTGGTAGACTAGAGTTGGTTTTCTGGAAAAGTGGATCCAAACATTCCATTGGACAATAAAATGTTCTTGTCTACATTGTTAAAGGGGGTGTGGAAGTGGACTTCCAAAAATGGGGAAGGTGTGGCTGTGGAAATAAAGTGGCGGAGAAATTGTTTCTTTTTTGTGATTGCTCCAGGAAAAAAAGATAATAGAGCAATATTAGGGAGGAAGCTAAAGTCTTCATTAATATCACTGTATATGGGGAATATATTGGTTCAGAATATCCAGATGTGGTGGGGAAACCGATAATCCCACTATGTGTGCAAGTAACCTATTCTCTCCCATCATATTTTACATGTCTCTGGGAAGATCTGGTGTTGTGGCATTGGCTCTCTGTACCAATGTAAAAGAATTTGGATTTTTTCCATAAGTGTAACAGGATATTGAGGCTTTACACATGAAAATTTAAGATTTTTGCCACTCCTCATCAGAAAGAATTCAACCGAGATTTTAGTGACACTCTCTGGTATAGAGAATAAGTGGCTCATCCTTCCTTGCCTGTAGAATCCCATTTAATACAATACAAATATGTAAGAGCAAGGATGTAGAAATGTAAACATAGCAATAATAGCTCAAAATGGGTCTTCATTGAAAATACTCTATGCTTTTTATTAAAAATACAACTGTCACTGGACTATACACATGCTGGCAACAAAACCACAGAGAGTCTTGTCAATTCTCTTAGCAGCCCTTCCTTTCTTCTACATTTTTTCTGGTTGAATTACACACCTGTTTTTCAAAAATTGTCAGAAAATATTAAACTCATAGGCGTGCACAGCTTATTGCATTGGGGAGTGCATCCCCAAGCGCAGAGAAACAGAGGCAGTGCCTAGGGGTATACACAGGGGAGGGCTGTGATGATATGCCATGGCAAAAATTATAGAGAGCAAATCAATATTTTTTTACATTTTTCTTTTTCTTTACCTTTTTTGTTTTTTAATTTTTTTTAAAATTTTAATTTATTTACATTTTTAAGTGCCCTATTAGGGGGCTTTGGTGAAATATCAGGAGTCTAGACTTCTGATGTCTCACATTTAAGACTAAGCCTCAGTTGCACAGTTGAATCAGAAAAGGAAGGAGCCAGTAAATTATGTATTTACCAGTCCCGTCCCCCCCGATCCCCCTGCAGCGCAGCTGGAGGGAGGAAGATGAGGAGAAGCTGGCAGTGCTGCAGGGGGAGGAACAAGAGGATCGATGTCTGCAATAAGACAGTACAGCCAGTACTCCTGCAGCAGGGGCCTGATTCCTCCTTTTGAACTGATAGGACCTGGGCCCGGTACAAAAGTGCCAGCTGTACTGCCTTATCAGTGGCCCTGGCATGGGGTGATTATGGTGTGCCCAGGCATACTCGGCACACCCCCTGCACACGCCTATGATCAAACCAAACAATGGATCAAAATTCAGAAAATTTGTAATTTTTAAAATATTGAGCTTTAATGTGCTTTATTTCACTTAACATTTTAGACTATACTTTAAAAGCACAAAGTAGCATTAATACTAACAATGGCAGGCACCTACAGCATGTTGTATACATTCATTTAAAGGAATGGTTAAGACAAGGTCTCTGCAATATAGCATACCAAGAAGAAATGTATTACATTGACAATTGGCAAGTAATGACATTACTGAAGGCCAATGTTAATTTTGATGTAAAAATTTAGATTCAGCTTTAGTCATATTTTAGTCATTTGAATGTATTTTGTCAAACAAAAGATTTTTATTGAGCATAAGAAATAAGGCATACAAAGACCAGAGCACAAAAGATATGTAAAGGCTGCCAGTAGTAACATTTGTGTATTAAAAATAATGTGTACCACACTACACATCTGAATTGTTTTAGTTTTAGTCGTATTTAGTCGATTAAAATCTCCAGTACATTTTAAATCTAATGGGTTTAGTTAAATTGTAATGCATTATTTAAGCATTTCTCTAGAATTTCCAAACTCCTTATATACTCCTGGAGTAAACATCTAATAACATGTTATTTATGGTATTAAAGGAGTTGTAAAGTCAGAAGGTTTTGTTTATCTTAATGCATTCTATGCATTAAAATAAAAAACCTTTTTGTGCAGAAGCCCCCCTTAGCCCCCCTAATACTTACCTGAGCCCCATCTCTGTCCAGCGATGTACACGAGTGTCTGAGCTGTCCGAGACTCTCCCTCCTGATTGGCTGAAACACAGCAGCGGCGCCATTGGCTCCCTCTGCTGTTAAAGTCTGTCAGCCAATCAGGAGAGAGAGAGGCTGGGGCACAGCTCCATGTCTGAATGGACACAGGGAGCTGTGACTGGGCTCGGGTGCCCCCATAGCAAGCTGCTTTCTGTGGGGGCACTTGACAGGAAGGAGGAGCTAGAAGCACAGAAACGGGACCCGAGAAGAGGAGGATCCAGGCTGCTCTGTGCAAATCCACTGCACATAACAAGTAAGTATGACATATTTGCTATTTTTATTGAGAAAAAAATGAGACTTTACAATCACTTTAAGGTTTGAACATTCACTACAGACACAGATTTAGCCGTTGTGATATAAAACCAGTGTTAATTTTGACATCAAATTTCGATTCAGTTTTAGTCATAGTCTTTTGATTAAAACGGCATTTTAGTTTTAGTCGTATTCTAGTTAGTTATCTGAATTATTTTAGTTTTAGTCGACATGGCATACATGTAAAATAATATAGCAATTGGTTATGAAAGTCTAAACCAAAACTATTTTGTGTTGTCTCAAATGTAGGGATATTTGGAACTTAGCAGTACCTCTAGACATACAGATCACAAATGAGTATATGGCACAGCATCTTGTGTACACCAGATCTAATCACATAAGAGCCACGGTTTAAAATCAAGCAGAAGCTGCATCTCTTGGACTGCAAGTACAAGATTCCACCTGTCACATACCCCATATTTTTACATATAAAAAAATCATCTATTTTGTTGTGTCTACCACTTCACATTAGAGATCTGAAAGTGTTGGGAGGCATACACAGTTGTCACTCCATATACGTTGATGGTAGAATTTAAACCTTAGTAGTTAATATTATTAGGAGAAAAAGTTTACCTGGGCTGCTGGTACTTTGTGTGAATGGTACTGTAAGAAAACAAAATGGTTATCAGATGATTTGTTGCGATTTAGGATTACAGGGTAAATATGGATGCTATTTTTCTATTATTTAGCTCAGTTACACACAGAACATTTTTTCAATCAAGCAGAGAGGAGAAGCAGAACATACAAAGAACATACAAAGTAACATAATTATCCTGTACGTGTCTGGAAAGCCAAAATTATTTTTTCAAATATTGAATCCCTGTGTCTTTCAAGCCCAGCAAAACACTAAGGCCCCTTTCACATGGGCTGTCTGATCGGGTCCGTCTGTCAGTTTTTCAGGTGGACCCGGCCGGACCCTCCAATCTCTTCTATGGAGCAGTGGATGTCAGAGAACATATCCTCTGACACCCGCCGCCATGCGATCCAATTCTGTCAGCCAAAAACAGATGGATGGTGGTCCTATTCCCCATCCGTCCGGCAGATTGGATAGGGTGGAAATGGACAGGAGGTCCATTTCCATCTGATTGCCCCATAGAGGAGAGCGGGGCTGTGTCCGTATTCTCTCTGCATAGCAAAGCAGACATGGACCTGTCATCCGCCTGCTCAGCAGGGATCAGCAGAGAGATCCCCCACTGAGTAAGGGGATTCCGCTTAGCGGAGGCACCCGTGTGAAAGGGGCCTAAGACTAAAGCTTGTATATCCAAAAAAAATCCAAAACCCAAATACAAGAAAAGTAACTTGGTTTATGCAGTGCAGGGTATTGATAAATGCAAGACCTGTACATTGGGGATAAAAAAAAAAATAACCTCAACTAATAGATTGCCCAGTGTAGAGGAATGAACTCTGCAGATCAGTGCACAGAAGGCCTCCTACTCCTTAGGAAATAGGGACATTCTTTCCAGGACAGCGAGGTGCACATTTTGGTCTTAGGGACAACTGGTTCACATGAGATGTGAAAGAGGTAAACAGAGGTAAGGGCATTTAACAACATCTGTCACTCACATGTAATCCTATTTTACCAAATCTACTTTGACTATTCGACAAAATTCACACTTTCAGATGTAAATTAAACAATTAATTTGGGATTAAACCCTCCTATCGTTTTCAGCCCAGGAAGCGTGGCTCTTGTTTAATCTTCAACTGCCATGATGCTGCACATGTGATCAGTTATGACACCAGCCATTGGATGGTTTGACAGTTTGGTTGAGAGCACAACCAATGTGGCAGTTACATTCCGGCACCTGCTGGAAATGCACACTTTTTTTAAACTATTCGACCGATGGGTTTACTTCCGCTTAAACACTTGTCCTGGACTTGGCTCCACAAACTTTCACATGTTGAAACCATCATGTTCATAGACAGTCAAAACCTGCCTTGACACATTTTTTGTGACTAAATGAAGATGAGTCAGAACTCACCATAATCAGCAGTCTTTCTACACTTTGAAATGACCATGGCAATTACTAAAACAAATTCAGTTAAGAGTTTTTCAGTAAAAGAGCTTTTAGATTTACGTCTCCCCTTGCAGGTGGATTTACTCACCAATTTCCAGAAACTGACAGACCAACCAAACAATAAATACAAATGAAAAATATTGAGCTTTGATGCAGTTTTATCACACCCTGTTACTTATGGGTTCATACACGGGTTGGCATGTATAATGTAAAATCTGTACACAATCAGTGGTGGACACAACAAAATAGATGGACCTTTTGTATTCTAGCAAATATTTGTGAAAAAAAACATTTCTAACCATTGGTAAACCTCTTTTTCCTCTAAAAATGTTAGTTATTTGTAAAGCCCTGGTCTAGGACATCATGTGCTAGTGATACTATAAGTGATCTATTTACCATAAGCCTATTCTGGATCAGAATCTAAGGGCTCGTACATACAAGCGGTTTGGCTCATATAGCATTAAAAAAAACAGATGTTTTTGGGTGCAAGGGAGACACAGGTCGGCGGCACCGGTGTCAACCCCCTGGCGGGTGTCACCCGGTACTAACCGCACCCCCCCCTATAGCGACGCCACTGCACAGGAGTAACATACAGCCCACTAACAGCAGCCTGTCAAAACCAATGATAGGCTGAATATGTGTTGGCTATGAAGGGCTAAACACTGGGAACACATCTGGGGCCATCCTTATGCCCTGAATGCTGGCACTTCATGCTCATTTTCTCTAAAGGCATATGGCCTGAAATACGCGTTCCACTCATCAGTTTCCAGCCACCATGTATTTTGACCTGTCATTGATTTTGTCAGGCTGCTGGCAGCAAGTTCTACACTGTATGTAACCCTGCTTCCCTTGTGCCCCAAAACACCAGTTTTTATGCTATATGTGCCAAACTAATTGTGCGCATGATCCCTTAGGTTCTGATCCAGGTTCAGCTCACGATAAATAGATTACTTAAAATATCACTAGCAATGTTGTCCTAGGTCAGGATTGTGCAAATGTGTAACATTAGACTATATTTTTGGGGAGAAAGGTTTACTAATGTTTTTATCATACATTTCTGTAATAAAAAGGGTTCACTACTGGTTACGTACAGTAAATAAAAACATATATTTTCACTTATTCAATACATAGCCAGGGAAAGATCAAAGCTGGACTTAACAATCTTCACATTAAAGATCTGAAAGTGTTGCAAGGTATAAGGTAGAGTTATCACTTAGTGCACATTGATGGTAGAATTTGAACCTTAGTTGTTCTGGAACACTTATAGTGTATCTATCACCTTTACAACTAGAGAGTGCAAAATCTGGTGCAGCTGTGCATGATATTCAATCAGCTTCTAACTTCAGCTTGTTCAATTAGGCTTTCACAATATAAACTGGAAGCTGATTGGTGTCTATGCATAGCTGCATCAGATTTTGCACGCTCCAGTTTTAGTTAATCAACCCCCTAGTGTCAATTTAGTGTAGCTTCAACTGTATTTCTAAATGGTATTTTCCAGTTTACCTGTATGTTGAAACTAGTTGATTTAGTCCTTACATAGATCCCTCCCTTCTTCCTTATGTTCCCTCAGTTATTTAGCAGTCTTCATAGAGGCACAAGGTACATTTTGCCTTGACCAGTGACCTGTTCACTGTGAACATCCCATAAACTGTATTGTAACAAGCAAAACTAAATACGGCCATAGATGGCTTGAATCTTGGCACGTTCAGCAGGGACAGGCTGAGATTCAAACCATGTATGGGCAGGCTGATTGCACCTAAGTTGATTGATTGATCAACTTGGGTACAACAAGCCTCTCTGATTCTTCATGTGATTATTGTCAGTGGCTATAGCTGCTGGCAATAATCACTGTATGTTCTCTTGGCCCGATGGCTCCTCCTGCCCCTCCTGCTGGGAAAGCTTAATAGCTCCACGGAAGGGATTTCCCCATCAACACTGACTGTGTTGATGGGGGAATCAAGCAATTTCCTTTCTTGCAGCCCATGGATTGCAGGAAAGAAAATCGCTCCTTCTATTGCCAGCTTAAGTTGGATTAAACTGCTGTGTCTTATTGGAGAGTTGAGCTGTCTGTGGAAGGAGCTTATTCAGTAGGTGACCAGACTGGCCAGATGGACCAAGGTCTAAAGGAGGTATGTCAATGTTTGACACATTAGTGATGAATATTTTTAGATTGTATTTGGAAAAAAAAAGTTTACCTTGGGTACTGGTAATTTCTGTTTTTTTATCTGTAAGAAAACAAAATAGTTATGAGATAGATATGTAACTATGTATAAGAGTTAGGTGCTTTTGACAATATCTGTCACCCTATAATGCCGTTTGGTGCTCAACTGCAGCAGCATTGCAGAGGAAGAGGAAGTCAGGAGGAACATGCTCCTCTATGCTTTCCTGGGTCACAGGGGAAGCGATCTGGTTGGATGCTGCTGCCCCGTGTGACTCTGGCAGCCATCTTGGGTCAGGCAGAGTCTATTTAAGACCCTGGCTCCCAGGCTTGGTGCACAGAGTGGGCAGCATAGGGACAGGTTTGACAGGGAAAGTGAATAGTGGTAGGAAACGGTTGCAGTCAAGTATCGACAGGCTAGGGACATGCCATCCATTCCTGGATTCCTCCCATTGGGGCACAGACCAGCCAGGCCACAATCCACCCTCAGAGACAGACTCTGTTGGTATATCTAAGAGCTGCTCCATTTCACATTGCTGTTGAAACACCATGCTGCACTCACCCACAAAGTTACTAAAACAAATTCAGCAAAAAAAGCATAATGTGAACATGTTCCACAGGAAACCATGTTAAATAGACTGTAGTGCGTTTCTGCAAAAAGCATTAAAAATGCATAGATGCGAACCTTTAGTTGCTAACAACTTATAAGCATCTGCTGTTTGTTTATATTGAAGGGCTGGCAGGCTGCCAAGATCCTGCAGTAGAAAATAAGAGGAGAGGGGCTGGGGTTTTAGTGTCTCTGTTGTGAACTTAACCACTTCAACCCCGGAAGGATTTACCCCCTTCCTAACCAGAGCACTTTTTGCGATTCGGCACTGCGTCGCTTTAACTGAAAATTGCGTGGCCATGTGACATTGTACCCAAACAAATTTGATGTCCTTTTTCCCCACAAATAGAGCTTTCTTTTGGTGGTATTTGATCACCTCTGCAGTTTTTATTTTTTGCCCTATAAACAAAAACAGAGTGACAATTTTGAAAAAAAAACTATATTTTATACTTTTTGCTATAATACATATCCAAAAAATAAATAAATAAATAAAAACACAAATGTATTCATCAGTTTAGGCCAAGATGTATTCTTCTACATATTTTTGGTAAATAAAATCGCAAAAAGTGTTTATAGATTGGTTTGCGCAAAAGTTATCGCGTTTACAAACTATGAAAATTGATATATTGCGGTTGTATTATTTTTTTTTACTGGTAATGGTGGCGATCTGTGATTTTTAGGGGGGCTGCAATATTGTGGCGGACAGATCGGACATTGTGTTCTAACTGTGTGGGCTGGCTTGGGCATGACAGATCTAACTGACAGTAGATCACTGTCATGTCCCCTGTCAGAACGGGGAACCGCCGTGTTTACATCGGCGGTTCCCTGTTCAGGCTCTGTATTAGGCGATCGCGAGTCCACCCGACCCACGGTCTCACTCACACAGCGTGCGGCGGGCATGAGACCACAACTGCGGCTGCGCGAATCGCTGTCTAGAGGCAGCAATTTGCGCAGCGGAGCCAATTTGCCGCCATTTATCTACGCCAGGTGGTTGGCAAGTGGTTAAAAATAGAGGTGTTCCCAAAGCTTTATTGGCTATAGTTCTCCCATGGATCACAGGAGTGCAGTTAAATTTGCACTCCGGGGACCTGTTTTCAGCCTCAAGCACATTGTCAGCGGACATAACAGAGCTGGTCCAGACTTTGGAAAGATCCTGACAATTTGGCCGGAATCTGCCCAGAAGCCTGGAACGGCAACTGGCTCAGCCTCTCAGCTGCGCCACTGGGAGACTGAGCCAGCTGCTCCCGCCCCCTCCACAGCCCAGCACTCCAGTGAGTGCAGGAGGGACAGAGCAGAGAGCCAGTCCCCATTCCCTGCTCAGAAGGTAGGCGAGAACTGAGCGATCAGTGGTCTTTGATAAGTTCTCAGTGCAGAGCCGGCGGTGAGAATAAGGCAGGCCATAGATGATACAATTTTTTGTTTCCTGCAACCACGGGTTGCAGAAAAAGAAAATCGCTCGATTCCTCTATCACCACTGTCAGTGTTGATCAGGGAATCCCTCCCATGGAGTCCCTGCTGAACCAGCCGCAATTCAAACCATCTATGGCCGACTTTATTATTTTTGTTTTTTAAACCCAGTACTTCTCTTTTTAAAAAGTTCTATTTCAGGATGCTGAAATCAATTTTTTTATACATATGATTTTAACATTTATACAGTTAAGGGATACAAAAATAAAAAATGTATTCTTTTAACAGCGGTTTGTTCATTTTTTGAGCGGTAAGACCTTTAGGCATCATGCACA
>BLSH010472649.1:864023-880723 GCA_018402905.1 Glandirana rugosa
TGGTCCAAAAAACGTCTTATGTCTTTCCTTAGAGTATCACTCATACTTGTCGTACACTATGTCGTAAGTAACTATCAAAAAATACTACACCCAAATCACTATGAAATTGACCTTTCGTTCTCCTCCGACACTTACGGATAAATTATTCCCTACATGATAGATTGTTTCATGTCATCCTCACCCCCTCCTAGGTGGTCGGATCCAGTGCGTTAATTGCACTTTAACATGTGATGCATTAGGGCAGCCCATTTGAATAGGCTGCCAATGCACCAAATGGGAAAAAATATTTTTTTAGAAATCATGATCTGCTTTATCTGTTAATCTCAAATAATGCAACGTTCATAGTGCTGCCAGAGCAGTCTGTTTGATTATTTATGTTTGTGATTTGGTATTTTCTCCTGCTCCCCCACTCCTACTGTACTTTGTTAGATAGTACATCCCTTATTAAATAGGCATTCACAGCCTCCTCTTGCTTTCCAGTTAAAGTATCACTAAACCCACATCATAAAAAACTATCAATGAATGCTGTATCACATGCTGTTCATACTCACTATGAGATTCCTTTCTGTATTCTGCAAAAAACCTGGTTGATCCTGCTGCTCTCTGTCTCCCCCTTCTGTCCATGTCCCCAATTCAGCAGTGTTGGCAGCTTTGCACATGCTCAGTTTGCAGTGAGTTTCAATGCTGAGAATCTCCTCCCTATCACATCTGAGCAGCCCATTGCACTATATAGTCACACATGTGGGTGTATACACAGAGGTAAATGACAGTCCACTCCTTCCCTTCTGCCCACTAACCAGCTAAACACAATGGGGGTGGGATATTACATGTAGATTAATGGAGGTTTCACCTCCTTCTTATGCTAAGACATACATGCTGGAGGGGCGTGACACAGCCTGTGACTGGCAGAAATCCACCCACACCATATTATTGCCAAAAAATAATGAAGATTTGATTTTAAATATATATTTGTATGCCAATTTAAATCTGTTTATTTATATTATTTATTTATTTTTACTCTGTATTCCAAAGGCAGTTTTTTTATTTTGAACATGTGACCAGCAGCAGATGACTACTTATCTGGGTCATGTGACAGCTGTATATTGTTTAGGAAAAGGGTACTTGATGTTTTTTACTCTGAGATTTCCTGATGAGTTGAAGCTGTTTGTTATTTTTGTTGAGTCGGTAGGTTGCCTTACTGTCCCAGATAGTGAGCAATTGAGCTGCAAGTTTGAAAATGACTTGCTAAGCTATTCCTAGACTTGCCAGGCTTCTCAAATTTGCTATACAACTGCAGCAAGTCTGCATTGCATGACTCCAAATCAACTTTCTTTGCAAACATTCTGCAAGTCTGCTGCAAGTTCTGGTTCAGATATGTTGTACAATATTCATCCCACCACATTGGTCACTGTGACTGAATTTTCATGCTGTAGACTTGCAGAGCTCTTGCTGTAGACTCACCACTGCAACTTTGCTCTTGCTAGAGACTTGCGACACAAATTTGCTACAAATTGGAAAGTGTCAAGTAGAATGTGTGCTTTAAGTGCTTTGCAAGTGTAAAACTTGCCAGTGAAAGTGTGCAGCAAGTTAACAATTTAAAAAAAAACTTTATTCTATACTGCCACATATATGCATCACTGTTTTGTGCTGGGAACCCAATCATGCACCCCCAGCACTGTGACTGTGCAGTATAAAAAGTCACAATGTCCACAGTGTGAAAGAGATGCAGTGTACCTATGCCTCATTATATCATGTGTCCCTATCAGAGTCCCCTCTGACATCAGGGGCAGGGGCGTAACGATAGGGGTTGCAGGGGTTGCAATTGCAACCGGGCCCCATGGTCCAGGGGGCCCATGTGCCTCCCTTGTACACCTGAATAGGAGGGATGGCAGGGTGGCATTTAGAGGACCCAATCTCCTCCATTTTCCTCTATCCAGTTTACTTGTCTTCTGCTGTTCCCAGGGCACCTGTGTGCTTCCCTGGTCCCCCTGGGGCCTGCTGCAGAACTTGTGAAAGGGCCCCACTGCAGTACCATAATAAAGGGACCCACGATAGGAGTAAAGGGCCCCAGGATCAGTGGGAAGAGGGAAGGGCCCTGGCCAGGGGTCAGGGGGCCCTTCATAATTTCTTGCACCGGGGCCCTGAAGGTTCTAGTTACGCCTCTGATCAGGGGCCCTCATCAGATTCCCTCTTTATGTCTGGTGTCCCCATCAGCATGCCACCTTGTACCAAATGTCCCCATAATAATGTCCCCTTACATCAGAGTGCCCCTTTGTATCAACTGTCCGCATCATAGTACCTCCTTACATTAGACATCCACATAAGAGTGCCTGTTTACAGGAAATATCCCCTTTAGAGCCTCCCTTACATAATTTGTCCCCATCAGTGCTCCCCTTGCATCAGTTGTCCCTATCAGAGTGCTCCTTACATCAACTGTCCCCATCAGAGTCTCTCTTACATGAACCCTCCCCATCAGAGTTCCCCTTAAATCAATTGTGCCCATCAGAATGCCTCATGGATCAGTGGATGCACTCTTAGAGGTCTGGAGGGGGGGCCCAACTAAAATCTGGGGGAGCATATCCCAGACCAGGACCTCCCTAGACCTGGAACTAACATTATGAGATCTTATAGGGCCAGCTGGAGGGGGAAATAAGATACGGTAAGTGCTTTTCCCTCACTGCAGGTTACATAGTTACATAGTTAGTCAGGATGAAAAAAGTCCATCTAGTTCAACCAAAGTCCATCTAGTTCAACCAAAAAAAATAAATAAAACAGAAAAATGATATACAACCATACAATCCCTTATACAATCCTTCACCCACAGTTGATCCAGAGGAAGGCAAAAAATCCCAGCAAAGCATGATCCAATTTCCTATAGCGGGGGAAAAAATTCCTTCCTGATCCCCCGAGAGGCAATCGGATATTCCCTGGATCAACTTTATCTAAAAATGTTTGTACCCAGTTATAGCAATCTACCGTGCTGGCCAGAACCACCTCTGGAGGGAGTCCATTCCACATTTTCACAGCTCTAACTGTGAAGAAACCTTTCCATATTTGGAGATGAAATCTTTTTTCCTCTAGTCGTAAAGAGTGCCCCCTTGTCCTTTGTGATGACCTTAAAGTAACTAACTCCACTCCAAGTTCACTATATGGACCACTTATGTATTTGTACATGTTGATCATATCCCCCCTTGATCTCCTCTTCTCAAGAGAGAATGCATTCAGTTCCTCTAATCTTTCCTCATAGCTGAGCTCCTCCATGCTTCTTATTAGTTTGGTTGCCCTTCACTGCACTTTCTCCAGTTCCCCGATATCCTTTTTGAAAACTGTTGTGCCCAAAACTGAACTGCATATTCCAGATGAGGTCTTACTAATGATTCGTGCAGGGGCAAAATTCTGTCTCTATCTCTGGAGTCCATCCCTCTCCTAATACAAGAAATGATTTTGCTTGCTTTGGAAACCGCAGCTTGGCATTGCATGCCATTATTAAGCGTATGATCTACCAAAGGTCCAACCCTCTGTATCCCTATAGGAGTGCTCCTTACATTAAGTGTCCCCATCAGTCTACCTTACATTAAATGTCCCCATCAAAATTCCCCTTACATGAATTGCGCCCATCAGAGTGCCTCATGGATCAGTGGATGCACTCTTAGAGGTCTGGTAGGGGGAGCACAATTAAAATCTGGGGGAGCACAGCCCACCTCAGCACCCCTCTAGACCTAGACCTGGTAATATGAGTTATTACGGGGCCAGCTGGAGGGGAAAAAAGATAAGTGCTTTTCCCTCACTGCAGGTCCAACCCTCTGTGTAAAACCTGCTTGGTTGAGGACAAAGCTGCTCCCAGGAGCCACTAAAGGTACCATGGGCAAGATCAGATATTGCTCATTCAGCCTAAAGCAGACTCCATCTCTCTCTTTTCCCATAACACTAGTGGCTCTTGGGAGCCTTCTTCCTTAGTACAGGATGATGTATACGATTAAGTGCAGACCATTTAGTCTCTTTCACAGGCTGCAAAGACAAAAAAACATACATTTTATGAGTAAAAATTTCCCAGTGCTGTGGGCAGCTCTTGAGCTCGTAAACTGTCAATAAGAACACAAGACATAAATAGAAGCGTATGGAATTATTTTTGTTGTAAATATATTGCACAATTTATGCCTATGAGCAACAAAACTCCAGAGAGAGAGGAAGTTTAAATTTGGACGCTGGTTCATGAAAATGACGTCCTGGAACTGGAAAGAGCACAGAGAAGGGCAAAGTACTAAGGGGCATGGAGGACCTCAGTGGTGAGGAGTTAACTGAGCTGAATTTATTCTCCCTTTAATCCCTGAATGGGCCCTCACCCCCACCGCCCTGCTCTCCTGCAGGGGCCATGAGTCTAATCCCATTGTAAGAGAAGACAGTGATTATTGATAGCAGCTATAGCAGCCGCTAGCGATAATAGCAAATTAATCTGGCAGGCTGGTTTTTCCCAAGTTGATTGATCAATCAACTTGGTGCATTCAGCCTGCCCATACACAGTTTGAACCATCTATGGCCAGCCTAAGTCCCTGTCAGTCTGTGTGGGAGATGATCTGGTGACTGTCTACTTAGTCTTACTCACTGCATCATGTATGAAGAGAAGACAATCACGTGGCACCCCGGGAATGATTGGGTGTTTTGGACTATGACAGACAAAAAGAGCTCCTGGAAGGTGGTGGCAGGAGGTGTGGTGGTTTTAATAAGAGACGTATAATGGAAAGTGGTTCATGGGTCAGGAGAGCACTCCTCCATGGGGCTGAAAGAAAGACTCCATATATTTCTAATACATAGTAAAAGTTGACCCAGGGAGTGCCATTAGAGGTAAGGGAATGACGTGTTTTTTTGCTTTTCTCTGGTTAAATTAAAGTATATAGAAGGTGAAGCCGAGCTGTGGAACACAGCTTCAATGTCACCTTTGCTTCTTCTGTAAACGTCTATCACTGCCCTCTTCATACATCAGTGGCCACTGGGAGTGGTTAGAAATGAAGATGAGGACTTAGCAAAAAGACAATATTTGCATATCAGTAATAGCACTATTTATTCAAATCAGATTGCAAGTTTGGGTAAGGAAGGAGTACTTTTGAAACAGCTGATGAGGCACGACAATATTTTACATGAATGAAGAATGGCAAAGTTCACATTAAAGGATATCAGGTTTCAGTTTTGACCAATTTATTTAATAAAAATTACCTACTTATTTATCAAAAGTGTCAACCAAGACTATGAAATGTTATTAAGCTCAGACTATAAAAACCTCTTGTTACATGCTACAGTATATAACAGGGTGTGCATACTCACAAAGCCACTAAAGCATTTGTTTTGTGGAGAGTTAAATATACCTGGTTGATCCTGCCTTCAGCTGTCCCTCCCATCTTCTCTGTATCCCCACTGCAGCCTAAGATTTTGTAAACCAGCTGTTGTCATCTACTGAGCATGCTCATATTTCAGTTATTTTCTAAGCTGTTCATTTCTTCCTTTATCCTATCTGTGCAGCCCATGTGACACATGTGGGTGTATACACAGTGGTAAATGACACTCCCCTCCCTTCTTCCTCCTCTATGTCCTCCTATTAAAGAGGTTGTAAACCTTCCTGGCATGTCTATACCTATAGGTAGGCCTATAATAGCCGTTTGGGAGATATTTACTGTATGATGTGCCGTTTCTTCAGAAGCCTATGCCGTGACCCGTGGCTCCCGTGCGCATCACGTGTGTCACGCGGCTCCGGCCAGTCACAGAGCTGGAGTCCGCGGCCCCAGAAGGAAGATGGCCAAAGATGGATGCGGCCTCAGCAGGGACGACGAGGACTTTATTTGCAGGTACTGTAAGTGTCACATAATGTGCTAGTATGCCTTTACTTTGCAGGGAAGAAAACAAAAAAACAACCAGACTTTACTTCTTCTTTAAACATTGTGGGAATGGGATATAGTATGCCGATTGATTACATTGCTACAAAATCACTTAGCTTTAATATAAATCAGTATTACATGTTCAGTATATAATATAATTGCTAATACCTGTTAAGTAAAAAAAGAGCCTTGGGTGCAGATGCCATCTTAAAGTGGAGTTCCGCCCCCCCACCAGCAAAAAATTAAAAGTCAGCAGCTACACTTACTTGTCCTGGAATCCAGTGATGTCGGGACCCCAGCCGATGTTTCCATCAGCTCTCGAGTGCTTCCAATTTTGGGTGGAACTTCTCTTTAATAAAAATAAAGCTAGTGCCACTCACCTTTCACTCTGTCTAGTGTCTACTAAATATTAATGCACACAAAATACACATTTGATGTTCAATAAAGATTTATAGGGTGCCATAAATCAGTTATTTGATATATACACTCTAGTTTGACATTTTTAAACTTTTTTTTTTGTGACTTGCACAGCACCAATCAGCAAGACGTAAAGGTAGGGAAGGCAGCGCAACAATACTTAAATATTAACTATGTGCCAGATAAACCTATTTGTGTTGAAATCCTCTTAGTGATTCCTAAATAACCAGAGTCAATATAAATGGGGTGTGTGATGATCACAGAAAAACTCCTGTGACTTTCCCCAACTTACTGAACAAAAACTCTTATAAACAATTGATATGTGTTATATGTTGAACGATTTGAAAAGGTGCATATCAAAATGTGCAATCCTATGCAAAGAAAGTGCAAACGTGCTCAAAATGACAGAAATGCCAACTCTATATAAACAAAATATTATAGTCCATGAACATAAGTAGATCTTTCATGTACATCATTCTTGGATCAAAATCCATGCAAGAAATCTTAGTGTATAAGTGGCTCTTCTATAAGCACCCAGTGTGATCCTCCACCAAGCTCACTAAATGAACTCACCAGACGGAATGGCTGGTCTTAATATGAACCAGCAATCTCGTTTCATTTAACCATTCGCCAGGTCTCCAATGATCACTGTGCACTCCAGTGTGCTCCAACCATCATATGAAAAAAAGAGGGAAGGAAGCCCCCATAGCGTAAAACCATACTTTAAAAATGTATTGAAGTAATAAAAACAGATTACACTCACATGTACAAAGTGTCCAACCCGACACTAGGGATTATTCACAGAAAAACATGTCCCCGACCGGCTCCGGCTTGTCTCGGGATCCCACAAGCCACAAACGGACGATCGTGGGTGGTGTGGTATTGGGACAGCACCAATCAAGGCTGTGCAGACACAGACTCATACTGTATAGAGCATACATCAGCAGATTAATAAAAGTCCCGCCCAAGGATTTTTACCTGCAGATGCCAAAAATTACATGACCACACAATAGTGCTGCAGGAATAAGATACTTAGAGTCAGTGGCAGCCAGTAGGGGGCGTCAAACAGTGCACATCCCCCCCGGTCGGTCGGTCAACTCGGCCGCCACACTTACTCCAGGCAATGAATGGGCGGCCAGCTTGCTTCCCCTGCATTTCGTCTCCTCTCCTTGCTCCTGCTCCTGGCGGCCAGTGTAGCGTTTCCTCGCGGCCAATCGTGGAACGGGTGTCAGACTTGCTTTCTGATTGGCCATGAGGAGAATTCGTGTGACAGTAGCGAATATTCATTTGCTAGTGTCACACAACTGGGTGGGCTCGGAGCACAGTGCTCTGTGCCCTGAGCCCACCCTATTTTGAAGCCTATTACAGCCTCTGGCTCTAATCACGTGCTTCAAACAAAGCACCCCCCCATTGGAATCCATGCATCCGGCACCCTGTATGTAGATCAGGACAGCCCCCGTGCACCCCTTATGGACGGGCCACCGATGCTTAGAAGATTTAAAAAGAAAAAAGAGAAAAAAATAAAATACAGTGCCATGATGTACTGTATATGATTTACAGTATGTGAATGAATTATGCCAAATAACCCTTCTCTGTTTAGTAACTCAAAACTTGCATTGACCTATTTAGAAACCCATCAGACGAGGAATTAGTAAATCTAAAGGAAACAAATACAATTAGTATGCAACATGTGTAATGAGCTCCGATAGATATGGAGCCCATCATTTAGTCCTATAGATATTTAACCAGGGGAAGGTAAAAGTTTGTTGATTTGTATGTAGATAAAGTCACATAGAAACAAAACAATGTCAACGTTTGTCACACATACACCACAGGAAATTAGAAGCACAGTAATAGCGGGCTGTAACTACTAATTCTCTAGCCACTGTGTCTTCAGGTTGACATGGGTTTCCTCCAGTCTTCTGGTTTCTACTTACCACTTACATCTTTTTTATAACAAACATTTTCACATACATTTGTTTTGTATCAATAATTGAGCGTATTTCATCAAGCGGAAAGAGCCATGCTAAATAGTGTCCAAAGCACCCTAAAGTAGCATATGACAATATTTATTGAAAGACAACTTTAGCATACATTAACCTCTGTGGCGGTAAGATTATGTCAATACTTACAATTAGATGTAGACCGATATGGGTTTTTCTCTGGCCGATGCCGATATTTAGAAATCGGGGTGGCCGATAGATGATATATGATGCCAATTTTTTGGGCCGATGTGTTAGGCTGATTTTTCTTGTTTTTTTCCCTTCATCTCATAAAATCTAACAGTTAATTGTGCTTATTCATTGTATGTATATGGTTCACTTAAAAACCCTTTCACACTAGGGAGGGTGGGCGGTGTTCTAGCGGCAGTGGCGGGGCGCTTTTAACCCCTAAGAAGGGGTAATTTAATCGGCCCAATTTGCAGCACAATCGGTCGATGTCGATTAATTAAAAAATGCCAAAAATCAGCCAGATATTGGCCGGCCGATATATCAGTCAACCTCTATTTACAATGTCAAAGTGGTACATTGTTTTGCATGGAAAGGTGTTGTTTTATATTATAGGCCTGTAATTCTTAGGAATAACTCACTTAAATCTGTCCAAGCGAAAGTGTAGTAGACATCCTGGGAATAATAAAATTTGAAACACGAAATCAAAAATTATTATATAATAAATAATTATACAAAAACAACAATATAATAATAATACATTTTATTCAATAGTGTAATCAAACCAAAAACAATGAAATTTGTCCAAACACGAGTGCAATATTACTAGTCACTGTAATACTAGACACTGCATATTGGTTTGAACTGTTTTTTTTTTAAATTTCAGGATTCCAAGCCTAGAGGCGAGATCTGGGGACTTATAGACCCCAGATCTTGCTGTAAAGAGGACCTGTAATTCTTGTTGCAAGGGATGTTTACATTCCTTGTAATAGGAATAAAATGGATAAAAAAAGTAAAAAGAAAGCGTCAAAATAGAAAAATAAAAATAAAATAAACAATAAAAAAGAAAATCAAAAGTGCCCCGTTACCGTGTGCTTGCTTGTAGAAGTGAACGCATACGTAGGTCATGCCCGCATATGCATTCAAAATAGCTGTCGTCACTTTCAGTGTCTGATGACGAATTTCCCCATGAATCACTATCGCTACATTCTACAAGTGATTCTAATTCACTGTCACTGTTTTCTAGCTGGTCCAAAAGCACTTTTGACGTAGAGGGACGCTTTTTGGATGCTCTCAATTTTCCAGGCAGAAAGAATGGTAAAAGTGCAGACAGGGCACTGATCAAAGGACTAAGGACACATCTGAGGTGAAATGATTTGATACAGTAATGTAATCAACAGATTACTATGTATTGTATGTGTGTTTGTATTTACTACTTTTTGAATTTCCTGCCGACTCCACCCCCATGCGTCGCGCCACTCGCAGGCAATGGAGCCCGGCACCCTGATACATCAGGTGGATGATCCAGCCGGAGGACACCGCCAAAGGACATTGTGGGATTGCAGGGACAGGTAAGTACATTGGAGGACTTGTAAGTGTAATCCAGAGTGTGGCTTGGGGTTACCACTTTTGGCACTGAATATTAACCCAGAGCCACACTCGGGATTACCGCTAGGGAGGTTAAAGGGGAAGTGTAGGGTTTTTGTACATATTTTAATTCTTCATAGGTATGGTTGGGATTTAAATTTAGATAAATAATCAATCTTAAAGGGTAACTCCACTTTGGGGAGTTAAAAATAGTGGGGGAAAAAATAGCAAATGAAGAAAAATAATATACCGTATACAATTGTGACACAAGTCATATTGTAATTGAGCCCCAGCCGCCACCGATTTACGTTGGTACTTTGACATGGAATACCGTTGTTATGGCAGCAGATAACCTCGGTATCCCCCCTCCCGCCGCACTCTGGTTGTCTCCGCTGCTTACCGAAAATGGTAGCGGTGGAGACGATCGCGTCCTTTCCCCTCAGAGTCTGGATGCCGACTGAGGGGAAGAAGAGCTCCATAACATTGCAGGTCGGAAGAGACGTCAAAAGTCACTTCCGCCCAATGCTCTTGAAGGGGAATTTTTTTTTCCCCAAATGACATTATTATTTTTTTTTATTGCATTATAGTGTAAATATGAGATCTGAGGTTTTTTTGACCCCAGATCTCACAGTTAAGAAGTCCTGTCATGCTTTTTTTCTATTACAAGGGATGTTTACATTCCCTGTAATAGGACTAAAAGTGACCAAAAACATATTTCTAAAAGGAGAGTGTAAAAATAAAAAATAAAAAGTAAAATAAATAAGAAAAAAAAAATGTAAAGCACCCCATCCCGCCAAGCTTACGTGCAGAAGCAAACGCATACGGAAGTTGCGCCCGCATATGAAAACAGTGTTCAAACCACACATGTGAGGTATCGCCACGATCATTAGAGCAAGAGCAATAATTCTGGCACAAGACCTCCTCTATAGCTCAAAACTGGTAACCTGTAGAAATTTTTAAACGTCGCCAATGGAGATTTTTGAGTGCCAAAGTTTGTCGCCATTCCACGAGCAGGCGCAATTTTGAAGCATGACATGTTGGGTATCAATCAAACTTGCACTTGTCTTTCACCACCATTGCTGTATATTTCATGCTTCACCGACAATAAAGAGATTGCATTGGAGTGCGACCATCCAGCCAATTAAATTTTTATTTTATACAAAAGAGTATAACATCATGGTAAATCCATATATTATAAAATACATTGCATATCATATGTGCAAGGTCAATGAATGGAATGAAAAGATCACCTCTAGGACATCCCACATGGAATGCCACAAGTATGCTGGGATAAGGTTGACACGTTTCACGGAAATACCATTTCTTCAGGACCTCTTTGACCTCGCTTGTATCCACATAAGACAAAATATATAATGAAAACGAAGGAAAAACAAAACAAATATGCTGGGATAAGGTCAACGTGTTTCATGGAAATACCGCTTCTTCGGGACCTCATTGACCTCTCTTGTGTGCACATAAGACAAAATATATAATGAAACAAAAAAAATGTTTTTGAAACGCGTCAACCTTATCCCAGCATACTTGTGGCATTCCATGTGGGATGTCCTAGAGATGATCTGTTGATACCATTCATTGATTTTGTACATATGAAATGTAATGCATTTTATAATTTATTATGGTTTCATACTCTTTTGTATACAATAAAAAAATGTATGTTTTTAAAATAAGCTTTAATTACTTTTGGAGGTATATACAAAGTCCCAAGCATACTTTTTGTACTGTATTATAGTATTACTCTTCTTTATTTTACAGGCTGCCTTTAGTTTAATTTAGATATAGTGATAGGGCCACTTGAAGTACAAAGTTTAGTACTGAAAATGAAGATAAAAAAAAGCAAAACCTCAACATCCCTTTTCAGACCCAAAAAATAACTAGCTTTACCTATATGTGTGTATCATGAATGCATACGGTATATATAATAAAATATCCCGGCACTCCAAAAAAAACTGTGATTATTTTATGATACAATGAGCATAAATACTACCAATTGTATGTATAAATTAGATATATGGATGCATGGATAGCAATATATTCTTCACATCTTGTTGCAATTGCTGCTTTGGTTGGCTGGGGGGTGAAGATAATTTATGCCAGCCTTTTTCTTTTTCAACCAGGGTGCCCAGGCACCCTGGGGCGCCTTGAGGTTTCTTCAGGGGTGCCTTAGCAAAATGCCTAAAAATTGATCAAAAATTGTATACAAGCCAGCAGGTGGATCAAGCCTGCCTTTTAGTTACACAAAGCCACGGGTTTTCAATATGCACAATTATGACTTTCTAGACACTGGCATCCTAACAACCAATAACGTCATCAGTTAATAAGGAAGATGTCTGTTGCCTCCACAGCAACCTTGTTTGACCCACTTGTGCCCCTCTTCCTCAGCACTGGGGTGACATTAGCTGACTGATGGAGAGAAATTGAGGGAGAAGAGAAACATTGGAATATTAGTCAGAGCCAGTGTGCAAAAGTGTATTTGCTTTAGAAGAATAAATCCCCTCTAACGTTGGGTGTCTTATATGTGGTGAAGTTTGCTGCTGCATTATGTAAAGCTATTAGAATTGTTTTTTTTACATTTTAGAATGGGGTGCCTCGAGACTGTCCATAGTTTTAAAGGGTGTCTTGAGATTGTCTATAATTTTAAAGGGTGTCTTGAGATTGTCTATAATTTTAAAGGGTGTCTTGAGATTGTCTATAATTTTAAAGGGTGCCTTTACTGAAAAAAGGCTGAGAAACACTGGTTTATGCTTTGGGTAATATGAGTGCCCAACTTGTTGCTGAAAAAGTTGCTACTTAATAAAGCAGTTGCAATATATGACAGGTGGTGCCAGTACACTAGAAAATCTTTTTGACCAATCCTGCAATGGAAATCAGGTGATATCCCATACACCATTCAGATGTCACAAGTAATACTTGGGTATTTCACATTTGCCTAAATGCTACTTATTGTATTACCGGCCTTAGAGGTTTTTTTTTCCTGTTTTTGGACAGACTGTACTTTTCTACCAGGCTACTGGCACATAAAAAGAATACCACAACTCTTAAAATGACTCATAAAACAGCTAAGTAGTGAATACTTGTCCACAAAACCTATAATGTAGAATGACTCATAAAAGAATCACAACACAATTGTACATTGCATGCATGTACTGCTATGCTTCGAGAGAAGGCAGAAGTTTTATAACTGTTATTCTTATTTTTAGAGTCAGGCCACCCGGATGTGCATTGCAAGCCCATTGGACAACAAAAGATGAGATATTTAACCACTTAAATACTATGAACTTAGAACACTTTACTACCAGACCAATTTTCAGTTTTCAGTGCTGTTGCGCTTTGAATGAGAATTGCGCGGTCATGCGACGCTGCACCCAAACAGATTTTTTTTTCATTTTGTTCCCACAAATAGAGCTTTCTTTTGGTGGTATTTGATCACCCCTGCGGTTTTTATTTTTTACACTACAAATAAAAAAAGACTGAAAATGTTGAAAAAAAAAAAATTCTCTATTTTTGTCACAAAACTTTGTAAATAAGTAAATTTTCTCCATCACTGGTGGGCACTGATGAGGCTACACTGATGGGCACTGATGTGGCAGTACTGATTGGCACTGATGAGGTGGCACTAATGAGGTGGCACTGATGATGAGGCACTTATATGCAGCGATGATGAGCACTGTTAGGCGGCACTGATAAGCAGCACTGACGGGTACTGAGAGGTGGCACTGATATACAGCACTGATGGGCACTGATATGCAGCACTGACGGACACTGCTAAGCGGCACTGATGGGCACTATTAGACAGCACTGATCGGCACGCATAGGCGGCACTGGGCACTGATAGGTGGCACTGATGGGCACTGATAGGTGGGCACTGGTAGGTGGCAATGGTGGGCACTGATATGTGGCACTGGTATGCATTGATAGGGGCACTTGTGGGCACTGATAGGGGCACTGGTGGGCATATACATTGATAGGGGCTCATTCCCTGGTGGTCTAGGGTGGCATCTAAAGGTGGCACTGAGTGCCATCCACATTGGGCAGTATGTCACTTACCTGGTGGTCTAGGGGGGGTCTCCCTGGTGGTCTAGGGTGGCGATCCAAGGGAGGGCTGTGCTGATAAATCATCAGCACCAACCCTCCCTGTCAGGGATGCAGCTGATTGGCTCTCCCCTCCTCAGGTCTGCAGACCTGAGTACAGGAAAGCCGATAAACGGCTTTCCTGTATTACACTGTGACCAGCCATGATTGGTCACGGCTGGTCACATGGTAAAGTGCTTCGGATCGAATCGCTTTACCGAGATCGGTATTGCGGGGGGTCAGACTGACCTCCCACACCACCGATCGCCGCGATGCGCGCGCGCCCGGGCGCGGCGGCTTGTTATCCTGAGGAAGTCATATGACGTCCAGTCAGGATAACTGAGCCACTTCCCGGCCGTCATTTTGCATACGGCGGTCGGGAAGTGGTTAAAGAGTAATTCCTTTCTGTAAAGATTTAACAGTGGGTTAAATGTCTCCTATTTATATTTACTACACTGTGTGCACAATTATTAGGCAAGATGTATTTTTTTGGGGACTCATTTCATCATTGAACAACTACAGTGTTCTTGGTCAATCCAAAATGTTAATAAACCTCAAACCTGAATATGTAAGAAAGGAAAAATGAGGTTTTGGCTTTCTTAGGAAAATATCTATTTGTGCACAATTATTGAGCAACTACAGTAGAGGCCTGGCAGAGCATCACCAGGGATGAAACCCAGCGTCTGGTGATGTCTATGCGTTCCAGACTTCAGGCTGTAATTGACTGCAAAAGATTTGCAACCAAGTATTAAAAAGTGAAAGTTTGATTTATGATTGTTAATCTGTCCCATTACTTTTGGTCCCTTAAAAAGTGGGAGGCACATATACAAACTGTTGTAATTCCTACACCGTTCACCTGATTTGGATGTAAATACCCTCAAATTAAAGCTGAAAGTCTGCAGTTAAAGCACATCTTGTTCATTTCATTTCAAATCCATTGTGGTGGTGTATAGAGCCAAAAAGATTTGAATTGTGTCGATGTCCCAATATTTATGGACCTGACTGTATTAGTGTGCATAATTATTATGGAACTAAATTGAAAATGAAAATTTTTCCATCACACTATTTTCATCTGTCAAAGTGAGAATAATAAACAGACAACTTAAAATTTACAAATAAACATTTCTGACCTTTCAAAAATAAATACATAAATAAAATCAATGACCAATATAGCCACCTCTCTTTTCAATAGCAGACTCATAAGCCTTCCATTCATGGAGTGTGTCAGTTTCTTGATCTGTTGACAATCAATTTTTGTGCAGCAGCAACCACAGCCTCCCAGACACTGTTCAGAAAAGTGTACTGTTTTCCTTCACTGCAAATCTCCCATTTAAGAAGGGTCCACAAGTCCTCAATAGGGTTTAGGTCAGGTGAGGAAGGGCCATGTCATTATTTTCTCATCTTTAAGGCCTTTACTGGGTAGCCATGCAGTGGAGTACTTTGATGCATGCGATGGGGCATTGTCCTCTATAAATATCATGGTCTTCTTGAAAGATGCAGACTTTTTCCTGTACCACTGCTTGAAGAAAGTGTCTTCTAAAAACTGGTAGTAAGTTTGGGAGTTGATTTTGAGTCCATCTTCAACCCAAAAAGGTCCAACTAGCTTATCTTTAATAATACCAGCCCATACCAGTATCCTACACCCCCACCTTGGTGGCATCTGAGTCAAAGTGGAGCTCTGTGCCCATTACTGATCCAGCCACAGGCCCATCAATCTGGTCTGTCAAGAGTCACTCTCATCTCATCAGTCCATAAAACCTTAGAAAAATCTGTCTTCATATATTTCTTGGCCCGGTCTTGACGTTTCAAATGATGTGCCTTGTTCAGTGGTGGTTGGGTTTCAGCCATCCTTACCCTGGCCTTGTCTCTGAGCACTGAACACCTTGTACTTCTGGACACTCCAGGTAGGCTGCAGTTGTGGAATATGACAGCACGGGGGGATAAAAGGTTCCTGGTAGCTTCAAGTTTGATTCTTCTCAAATCTTTGTCACTTCATTTGCACTTTTTTTTCTCAACACGCTTCTTGTGACTTTGTTGACTATTTGCAACAAAACGTTTGATGGTTCAGTGATCACGCCCCAATATCTTAGCAATTTCTAGAGTGCTGCATCCCTCTGAAAGACTTTTTTTTACAAATTTTGACTTTTCAGAGTCAGTTAAATCTCTTTTTTGGCCCATTTTGCCTGAGAAAAAGAAGCTGCCAACACCTTGATATAGGGTGTTGATCTCCTTAGGCCACACCCTCCCTTGTTACACAAATACACATCACCTGATATCAAATAGAGATAAACCGCGCTATAGTTCTAATTAATGAGCAGCAGCTAAAATGAGGCATACAATACATATAAAAATAAAGCTGCGCTAGAGAGTAGAGTTGAGCGAACTTCTAGAAGTCCGGGTTCTGCTGGTTCTGCAGAACTTCGGGACAAAGTCCGGGTCCGGGTCCGGACAGAACCCGAACTTTGTCCCGAACCCCGAACCCCATTGAAATCAATGGAGACCCGGACTTTTAGGTACAAAAAGTGTTGTAAAATAGTCCTGGAAGGTCCTAGAGGTCTGCAAAAGGAAGGAAATGTGGGTAAGGGTGGGACAAGTGACCTACAAAGAAATGGGGACAGGAAAATAACTTTAAATATTTTTAAAAAAATAAAAACTTAAAAAATGCAAAAATGGAGATCATCTTCAAAATGGGTCTGAAAAGTATAAATTAACATTAGAGGCCATAGAACTGTTCTAAAATCATCTTCAAACTGTGTCAAAAAAGTATAAATAAGTCGGGAGTACCCATATC
>BLSH010472649.1:890278-902968 GCA_018402905.1 Glandirana rugosa
TTTTACTCTAGATCAAAGACTAAAGAACGATGTTCAATCGTGTGAATCCCCCCCCCCCCCCCCCATTTCCTCCCTCCCTGAAACACACAGACCTCAGATGCAGCAGATGGCTGTGTGATGTCCTTGTCCTCGTAGGTTCCTCCTCATATTGACATGTCAAACTTAAGGAGGAGCCTAGGACAAGGTGACTTTTAACACTTTTGCCAGGCAGCTGGCAGGGAGAGATGCTGGCTGCTGAAGGGGTATGGGATGGTGGCTCAGGGACACCACTTACTTTACAGAGTTTGCTTGCCCCCTACCCACATTCTCTGCTGGGGTGAGTTGGGGGTGGGTAAGCAAATCTTGCACAGACTTGATCTGACTGTGGCCCTGCTTGGCATAGAAGAATATGCAAAGTGTGCTAACTTGTAGCAAGAAATCAGAAACTAGATCTCATTTTTTTTGACTGAATGGATGAACACTTATGGGTTCCAGTGTGTTACTGCACTTCAAGTGTCAGTAGGCTTTAGTCTTGTGTCAATAGAAGGCCAACTTTAATTTTAAATCATGTAGCGCCCCCATAGTATAGGTGCATTTTTCTAGCAGGGTTTGCTAGGTAAGGTAAAATTTAGTAAGGCCTGAGTGTAAAAGCAGGCCTGAATGTTTTGATCTGGGCCTGGAGGAGAGGCTCAGGGAGGATTGAGTGGACTTGACAGATGAGGTCACCAGAACCTCCCACTTCTTTCTAGAAACCTGGAGGAGGGTTTCTGGTCAGAGAGCTGGGAGATAAGTGGAGCCATCTGGAGTGTTCTAAGGAGCCCTGACCAATCCCCAGGCAGGATTGGCAGGGGCCAGGCCTCCTTAAATACTCTGAGTCAGCCCAATCTGGGAGGAGTGTTAGGTGGAAGTCTGGAGATGTATCAGAGGTGCTGTGGAGGCCCCTACCCGGGAGGTCGCCCCAGTCTGGGGAGGATGACTGTGGGGCCTGGAGGTTCGGGTGCAGCCAAGAAGGTGGTGATTTCTGGAGTTGCACAGAGAACAGGGGAACAGCGGAGGGGGTACACAATGAGAGACTTTAAAGTGATCCACCGGTTTGGTGAGTGACGGTCCCTGGGAACTGCAAGAGAAAGTGCTGGAGCAGGCTGGGAGAGGAATAGTGGACAGTCTGTGGGAGCCTTGGGAGCTAGTTCAGGGAAAGGAGATTCACTGAGGAAAAGCAGGTCGGTGGGACCTGGAAGAAGGATGGGCTGGGAGTTATAGTCCATCAAAGGCCCGGCTAGCACTCAAGTACTTTTTGCTACACATTCAGGTGCCCGTGATCCCTGGCCTGTAATGGGTGTTCTGGAAGCTCTGCTGAGAGTAGGCCTTGCCATGTGCTAACCGTGGTGAAGAGAAAGGAAGAGATAAGAATGATAAATTTCCTTTCAAGCAGGAAAGTGCAGTGCTGGAGAGAAGTACTGTAATCAAGTGATGATTTACTAAGTTCAGTGCTGGAGAGAGAACAGTAGGAGAAACGGTCAGCAAGTTGAGTGCTGGAGAGTTGTGAGGAGTAACAGTCTGCAGAGGGATGGTCTGCAGGGAAGTGCGCATATACAGGAGTGTATATGGACTTCATGTATCATAATTCTTTGGGCATCCCACAGTCATCCCATCCAAGTTATTTCCCCTAAATAAAACAACAAAAACAAGAGCCGGCCTGGTCAGTGTCTACGGATGTGTGATATATGGTGTGATTGAGGGCAGCTATAAGGTGAACCACTACTACCAGCCAAGCTCAAGGGAGCCCATGGCTACAATCATTAAATCTATATAGTCCAGCGCAACTCAGTAAATATATTATCCACAATATGTGACAAAGTTAATGAAAATCCATTAATCATACACAGCGCCTTGAAAAAGTATTAATACCCCTTGAAATTTTCCACATTTTGTCATGTTACAACCAAAAACATAAACATATTTTATTGGGATTTTATGTGATAGAGCAACACAGAGTGGCACATAATTACGGAGTGGAAGGAAAATGATAAATGGTTTTCAAAATGTTTTTACAAATAAATATGTGAAAAGTACCCATGTGGGGTATATTTGTATTCACCCCCCCCCCCCGAGTCAATACTTTGTAAAACCCCCTTTCACTGCAATTACATCTACAAGTCTTTTTGGGGATGTCTCTACCAGCTTTGCACATCTAGAGAGTGACATTTTTGCCCATTCTCTTTGGGCTTCTTCAGTAGGTAGGGGAGTCGCACTGCCCAAACCCTTAAATAGACAGAGGGTAATCCTACATCATTTTCTGGCTGGAGGACATCCAGCATCATCTAACCCTTTCGTCAACCGCATGTCTGTTCCTGGCCCAACCCTTTCATTCATTGGATCTTACTGCAGTTCTTTCAATCATGGAGGCTCAGCATCACATGTGGCCATTACTTAGGACAGTCTGCATGCAAATACACCCTGCCTAGTTACACCCACCCACTCCAGACAAACACCCAACCATCAAAGTAATTTGATATTTGCATAACTCCTCCGAAGAGCCAAACAGCTACATGCATTAGGGCTAAGGGCTTTTGAAAGAAGTACTGAGGTAGGGTGCTGTGATGTTTTCAGGAAGTAATATACAGCATCCAGCCAATCCCACCAACTAGCTATGATGTTCCTGCTTTGCATAGAGAAGCACGATGACCCAGTGATGCCAGCACTGGGCCTAAAATAAGCTATATAATGAAATTAGAATCATTGTATTTACAAATGTAATTTGCATGTGTAAGAGGGGGTAGGGAAGAACAAGGGAAGGCAAAGTCTGAGCAGATTAGACTTCAGCTGTAAGCAAATTTGCCACACTGGCTGCAGCTGAAGGTTCCATTTTAGAGCTGGCATTGGCACTTGGAAGTGGTGCTGTTCTAGGGCAGGACACACCTCCTGTATCATTCCAAATAGAGCATAAGGCCTGGTTCACACTTATGCATTTTTAGTGCATTTTCAGTTTTGCAGAAACACACTACAGTTTATTTAACGTGGTTTCATATCTGTGCATTTTATGAAAAGGGCCAGGGACTTTTTCTGGTTTTTGGTTCTATAGACTTCAGTGGATCAAAAACGTGTATTGAAAAGCACAAAATGCACCTGGAATATGCAAACTGCAACCTGCATAGCTGTGAATCAGGCCTTATGTATGAAACATGCAACAACAAATACATTTCTTGCTGCCCATAGCAACCAATCATCTTACAACTTTCAATTCTAATTGAGAAAATGAGACAGAGATTTTGACTGGTTGGAAAATTTCTTGGTCACTTTTCATACATAAGCGCGGTTTTAATTTTGCTTATTTACATAGTCTATTTAAGACCCTGGCTCCTGGGCTTGGTGCGCATTTCACATGTGGCTACAGTAGGGACAGTGCTTAGTGTGAGGGAGAGGTTCCAGAGGAGTAGGGAAGGAGCAGGGACATGCTATCCTTTCTGGAAGTCTCCCCACTTGGGTACGGACTGGCCAGGACGCATTCCACCCCTCAAAAAAAAGTTGATGTCGGCACACCTGAGACCTACTGCTACTACTCATCGATGTTGCATCCTGTGAGTGCTCCTGGTCGGGCTCCCTTCCCGCTGGGCTTGTTGTGAATTGCTGAACTTTAATTTCAATAAACTTCTGTTTTCTGCATTTGATCTCCGAGTGTTCTCTGCCACCACACCATGCTGCCCCTACCCACAGGTACAATGGCCTATACTGAGAGAATATTACTCTTTTCCCTTTTTAAGCATAAAAAAGATGCAAGGGTATGTTTTTCTACTTCCAGGAGTAGGCTTTAACCACTTGGTTACTGGGCACTTAAACCCCACTCCTGCCCGGACCAATTTTTAGTTTTCCGCGCTGTCGCTCTTTGAATGACAATTGCGCAGTCTTGCGACGTTGTACCCAAACAAAATTGATGTCCCTTTTTCCCACAAATAGAGCTTTCTTTTGGTGGTATTTGATCACCTCTGCAGTTTTTATTTTTTGCGCTATAAACAAAAAAGAGCGACAATTTTGAAAAAAAGAACAATTTTTGCTGTAATAAATATCCAAACATAAAAAATAAAAAAACACATTTATTCCTCATTTTAGGCCGACATATATTCTTCTACATATTTTTGGTAAAAAAAAATTGCAATAAGCGTATTTTGATTGAGTTGCGCAAATGTTATAGCGCCTACAAACTATGAGAATTGATTTATGGTGTTTTTATAATTATTTTTTTTTCACTGGTAATGGCAGCGATCTGCAATTTTTTTTTTTTTGAACAATTGTGTTTATTAAGTTTAGTACATCATACACAGAATATGCAGTCACATATGACATGAATGAATGAGCGAACATGACATTAGGTATCGTCACATAGACCCATCGTAGGTATAATCAAGACTCAGTCAAATAGAGCATGTAAAAGAACAGGACTTTATAAGAAGAGAAGTGGAAACATGGAGTGGTAATAATACATCTCTGTATTTCGCCTTGTTCTACTAGACCCTAGGAGTCCCCGCCCATCCCCCAAGGTGCCCCCATATGGAATCGTGACATTTTCCCTGGGGGGGGGGGGGGGGGCGGAATGGTCCTCTGGGTCCTTCCAATATCAAGGTACATCTGGTCTATTCCCGTCTCGGGGTTACTTCCCATGTAGACTGCGTTACAATTAGTATATGTTAAACGTAGTAAGTCAGTCAAGGATCCTATATCTATGGATCCATAAGTCTGGTTCATAAAACCTATGTGAGACTTTGACCTGCTTGCGTCATGGTGCTATTTCGGTGCGTCAAGTGGTCAGTTGTAAGCGTAAGTTAAATACTAAGCCCCCTTGCAAATGAAGATGTTAGACAATCAATATGCAATGCTTCATGGACCTCCATCCTGTTATGTTGGGTTGCAGTTACGATTACTGGTTCATGCAATGTTTGTAAAACGGTCTGAGTATTTGAAAAGTATCCAGGGCATCCACATTTTATGAAATCTGTCGGAGGAGTCCCCGGCTATTGCCACAGACTCTTCCATCTGATACAGGTTCTTGATTTCTTGGAGCCATTCTGCAGTCGTCGGTGGTCGGGTGGATTTCCAATGTCTGGGGAACAGTGATTTGGCCGCATTGAGCATGTGTCTAGTCAGTAAGTTTTTGTATCTTTTCATAGGGCCATTTGTTACATGTAGTAAACAGCAGGCTTGGTCTAGGGTTATCTGTGTTTTGGTTATTTGGGTAATTAGGGTCCGAATTGTCTCCCAAAAAGGGGCTATTAGCTCACAGTCCCACCAGATATGCAAGAACGTACCCTCAGCTTTCTTACATCTCCAGCAACAATCAGACGCTGTGGCATACCACTTACGTAGTCTGGACAGGGTCATGTACCAGTGTGTGAGCAGCTTGTACGACATTTCTTGTAGTCTGGTACTTATAGAGCATTTATGTGCAAAGGTATTTGCTCTCTGCCATTGATCCTTGGAAAACCCTACCTGTAAGGCAGTTTCCCATTTTTTTGTGCGTTAGTAGGATCCGAGGAATCTGTCTCTTGCAACCATGTGTAGGCTAGGGATGTGGTTTTTGTGATCGGAGTACCCGCCAAACAGGTGGCCTCAAAGGGTGTCCGTGGTCTGTAAAGATTTGTCTTGTCTAGGGTGAAAAGGTAGCTGTGTATCTGGCTGTATGACCAGAACGAAAGGGTGTGGCAGGGTCCTAGTTTTTCAGCAAGAGCGTCAAACGGGATTATTTTATTGCCTTGTGTACAGTGGCAGGCCAGTAGAGAGCTCGGCAGTTGGATCTCCAGTCCTGGGCAGAACGTAATGTTAGATGTAATGGGGGTCAGAGGACCTGGGGTGGAGGAGATGAACCTAGCTTTGGATATTACATGAAATATCTCAAGGGTTGCACCCAATAATGGGTTTTGTCTGAGTGATTGTGGCAGTGTTTCAGGGGGCACCTATGGTAAGAAATTCAGGGGAGTAGATGCCATGTCTTGCTCCAAATTGACCCAGTCCTTATTGTGGCCATGGCAATGCCAGTCTATGATTCTAGCGAGATGAGTCGCTTGATGGTAGAGCCTGAAATTGGGAAGATTAATTCCACCGTTAGCTTTGGTTTTAGTAAGGGTTTTGAGGTTAATTCTAGGTCTACAACCTGCCCAAAGGAACTTACGGACAATAGAATTCAATTGTTTAAAAAAGGAATTGGGTAGCCTTATGGGCAGTGTGTGGAAGTGATACAGGATTTTCAGTATAGCTGCTTTCCCGAACCAGGAGAATGGGCACAGGGACCAGTTATTCAAGTCTTTTTGTACCATTGACAGGAGCGGTCTGTAGTTTACGTCAAAAATGTTGTCTAGGGAGGGGGTGAGCCGAAATCCTAGGTACTAGAGTGCTGAGTGTTTCCAGGGGAAGGAACAGTTGGCACGTGTGAGCTCTACCGCTGCAGCGGGAAGGTTAATGTTTAAGACTTCAGATTTACTGTAGTTGATTTTCATATTAGAAATGTGTCCGTATATTTCAAATGCATGTAGTAGGTTTGGGTTGAGTGCCATTGTGTATGTTCACTGGTTCCGAAAGAGTTCCATTCATTTTTAGATTGGCCTTTGGTTCTTGATATAGGGTAGAAATCCAAGCTTGCATATGGTTCTGCAGACCAATATGAGTGCATGTCTCTAGCAGATAGTCCCATGAGACCCTGTCGAAGGCCGTGGATAGGAGAAGACCTTCAATTTTCCTGCTTTGGGCACTGTGGATGAGATTTAGGGCTTTGGTGACGTTGTCGCGAGCTTCTCTCCCTGGCATGAACCATACTTGTTCTGGACCTATGAGTTTTTGCAGATGTTCTCTCGAGCGATTTGCCAGGATCTTTGCCAAAATTTTGGTATCAAGGCTGAGTAATGAAATGGGTCTGTAGCTAGCGCAATTGTTTTGGTCTTTACCGGGATTTAATATTAAGGTAATGTGAGCTATGTTAAATGAATCAGGGATGGACTGTGGCTGTTTCAGGCTGTTTAGCGCCTGTAAGAGTGGGTTGTGTAGTAGATCGAAATAGGCCTTGTAATAGTGAGCCGTAAAGCCGTCCGGTCCTGGGCTTTTGCCTGGCTTGAGGGCTTTAATCGCTAGATATAGTTCATTTTTGGTGATGGGGATCTCTAAAGATTCTACTTCTTCCAAAGTCAGTGTGGGCAATCCGCTTTGCTGGAGGAAATCTTTAATTTCTGAAATGCCTCTGCTATCTGGTAAGTCCTGTGTACAGTGTTGCCTTGCTCGTTCTTTATTGATAAGATGGTATTTGTGTGTGTCAGCGTTTTCAGAGTCCTCGCCAGGAATTTCCCACCTTTGTTGCCATGCTCATAGTAAAATCCCTTTTTTAAGAAAATGGTTCGTTTCGCTTTAAGGTTCAGTAAAGAGTTGAGCTTCTCCCTAGTGTCAGTGAGTTCTTTAGTCACCTGTTCTGCTACTGAATGTTTGTGTTGGGCTTCTAGCTTAGCTATTTTCTGAGCAAGTGTCAAGATCATCTTTGCATGTTCTTTCTTTTTATATGAGCCTAAACGTATGAATTCTCCCCGCAGGACGCATTTGTGTGCCTCCCAAACCATGAGCGGCGACACTTCATCCGAGGAGTTCAGTTCGAAATATGTCTTAATTGCATTAGATGCTTGTTGGGATCTGGAGGTTTCAAGGTGATAGAGACTGGTGCGTGGTCTGAGAATGGTTTTATTCTGATCTCTGCAGAGTGTAACGTGGGTAAATCTCTTTGGGTGATGAAAATGTAGTCAATGCGTAAGTGTTTTTTATGTACATTGGAATAGAACGTGTAGTCCCTGGTAGTGGGGTGCGTCAAACGCCACAAATCCACCAAGGTTAGAGATTGTAATTGTTTATTGATTCCTTTTAGAATCTTGTAAGTCAGGGTCGATTTACCATTGGAGGTGTTCAATATCGGATTGATGGGAATGTTAAAGTCCCCCCCCCAGTAGGATGCATCCTTCTGCAAAGCCTTTCAATTCTTCGACGAGGAGGCGAGAGAAAGTTAGATGTCCTGTGTTGGGAAAGTAAACGTTGGCTAACATCACTTTCCAGTTTTTCCACGTTCCTTTCAGGAAAATTAACCTACCTTGAGTGTCAGCATATTGTTGTTTGAGCTCAAGTTCTGCATTTTTGTGGATCAGGATTGGCACTCCCTTGTTTTTCTGTAGCGGGCTCGTGGCATGATACATCATAGGATATTGTTTGTCATGAAAGGTTGGGATAGCGCCTGTTTTGAAATGTGTTTCTTGTAGTAGGGCAAAGGAAGGTTTGGATTTTTTTAATTCACTTAAAAGGAGGGTTCTTTTTTCTGGGGTATTTAGTCCCCTAACATTATGTGAAACTAAAGTGGAAAATTTATCGAGTGCCGAGAAAGCCATTTAGGTCGTTATATGCGAGAAGTTGTGTCTGATAAGTTGGAGATTCCTGCATCTTTTCCGCAGGTCCTGCTGTAGGTGTATGTCAGCAAGTGCGTTTACTTGTCTTTTTTTTTTGTGTCTTGTTCAACAGTGCAGTATGATCAGAGGTGTTCATACTAGAATGCCAGTAGTGGTATTATGCTATCTTTGACTGAGCGATGGTCTATAGGTTATACATGACGGAGTGGGTGGGTAAAGGGGAGAGGAAGGAGTGTCGGGGTAATCGGAGGATACCCCAGAGGGCTGTATAGGAAGCCCAAATGGTGTTCAACCCTAGGCATCACTATGTGCGCCTTGTTCACAAAGCCTTGTGGGGGCCGAAGGGTATAGTGGTAATTTATACCCGTGTACTATGTGATTGTTAACTTTGGTGAGGTGCTACCACTCTGTGGGAATGTGGATAGGAGTGGAGTCGGTGTTAGAAAGCCAGAAGCGGGATGTATCCCGCCATCAGAGAGTGACGTGTCATTGGAGAGGATCTGCAATGTATTCAGAGAAACTGTGTTCGCCAGAGGTCGTGCCCCTGGAGTGTCAGCATGTGGAGATGATAGTGTTCAGCGCTCGGCATGGGATATGTTTGTTTAGGTAACTAAGTGCGGGTGAGTGCCTCCATAACTTTGTCCGGAATAGAATAAGTCGCTGTTATAGTAGTATAACATGTCAGTCTAAACTGTCTTTGACAAGATTGCTACCCGGACTCTCATATCATAACAAAAACAACATAACAGCATTGCAATGCAGTAAAAACATTAACAGATAGAACCATAATGACTGTGCCCCTAATTAAGCATACAGGCTGTGCGGTTCAGATTTTCAACTTGTAACATTCTGTGAAACCATAAGTGCCTATAACTTGGCCTCTGTTCTAATCCTCACAAGGTGATGTATTTGTCAGGCCCCAGGGAAAGGGGGACCCCGTACTAGCATGCCTGAAGGGGCAGACTACGTTGGTTTAGTAAGGTGCCCCAAGCTCTCCCAATCCAGGGGAGTAAAACCTTGATGGGACTGTCGATATTTTAATCGTGGGATGATGAAGCTCCTAGGAGTATCGCTACATTATGGAATTATGTTCCCTACTGCATACATTCCCCTAAGCAATCATCGCACCCTGTGGACTCTTGTGCCATAGTCAGGAGTATTCTTATATCCAGGTACTAACTATCCGGCAGGGAAGTGCCCTGCCCTGATGTCTCAAGGGATCTCTGAACGACTACGAGGGACAATCGTGGTCCAATGCAATATGAGTTGCCTCTGGGTGTCCTATTATGGCCTTAGTATCAAGTACCTAGCTGAGGGTGGTCATCGGTTTGAGTGGCGGCTCTCTCAGAGACTGGAGAACTCCTAGGAAGGAACACAGTGGACCCTTGTTTTCACCCTAGACTGGGCGGAGCCTGTATGGGGACAGACATGTCGCCCGTCCATGATATGTATCCAGAGAGGCTGTGGTGTGAGCCTGTCCAGATGGATCAGGGCAAAGAGACTGCCTACCTGTCTTTGTCGATCAGAGAGAAGGGGTCATCTGTCATTCACTGAGACGGTGCTCGTGAGCACAGCCGAATTGCAGGGTCCTATAACTCACAGTATCATTCTGTAGTTCATCAGGTAATTATATGAATTGTTCAGACCGGGAGGTGGCCCGCAAGACCCACTTTCAATGTGTGTAGGCTATGTCTCTAGAGGACCATGTGGAAGAGTGTCTCATGTGCCCTGTGTCAGAGGCCGCAAGGGCCTTAAAGACCACGCGCCCTCCACAGTACAATCACGTAAAGTATACAAACACCGGAGGGAGCAGAGATCCCCTATCCTGGAGGGGGAGACCCAACCATGAATGGATTCCAGCAGGAGCAAAGTATCTTCCAGTCTCTGCGTCATGCAGGATAGAAAGAAGTGATTTCCACGGGCTAGTCTTACCCCATCATGCAGCCTCGGGTGATGTACCAATATTTACGGTTCAGTGTTACTGGGGGTTAATGGGTGTATTGCAGCCACTCTCCTGGCTGTCTATGTGCAACTACCCATACCAACTTAACCCCCTTATGAAAATAAGACACAACACCTCCACTGGAGTTAAATGGCCGCAACTGCCTTTTATTAATACACACAAAAATTTAACAATAAATCTTTTATTATTATTATTACCTTCCTTAAAACATAACTATTTCCCAGCTAACTGTGCAACAACTTGGTACTTGTAAACTCCATGTATTTTGTAGGTGAGCATGGTCTACCGGATTGGCTGTATCAAACGCCAGGTTCCATAACACGGCCCCCAGCCGCAATTACACAGACCAATTAGTTACCATCCGATATAGCCCCAAGACAATTTACGCCATACTGACATCACATCTACTAGCAGGTACCCATACCCAAGATGGGCCCCACCAATATTTCTCCACCAACCATATTTATTACCATGCCCACCTTCAAAAACCTGCGACCCCTGCCACAAACTATAACCCATATCAACCTACAGTGAGCACAATCATACTCCATCCAACCCACCAAGGCCAACAAGAGAAATCCCCACCACCAGTACCTGATAGTAAACTAACATTACCAGCTACCACTAGGGGAGGGAGGGCGGGAAATGCTTCCTCACTGGGTGCCTGCTCCTACTGACCTCATCCTGCCACCCTCTACTGACCAAACTCGAAACTTATCCCCACCCTGCCACACCTAGCTCCTCCCTGACTCTGTCCAATCCTCAAATACCCTTAAACTGCCCGACGACAGCCTGGACTGCGCACACAGTCATGTAGGCCCTCCACTTAATGCTGTGCATAACTTTCCAGGCCTGTTCTGTCCAGGGGCCATTTGTAAAGGTAACAAAAAAAAGAAATAAGCAAGAAAAAAAATCAGTTAACCCCACAAATTTTTTTTTCAGCATTAATTTTTTTACGTACATGGAGTCTAAGCCGACTTTATGGATGACCTTTTGGTTGGATTCTGAACACCCTGAATTCACTATATCTGCTCTCCTACAGAGCATGGAAATGCAATTATTTTAGTAAATATAAACTGCTAAATACCTTTTCTCATCAGCAGTATATAGCAGTCTTGTGACTTCTATCAGTGTCTAGACCAGCACTGGTTAAAGCTTGTAGGAGGAGTTTTTATTCTACCCTGACTGTCCTATCAGGCTGCATGACCCCTGACCCTCTGTCTGGACAGCGCTTATTGGCCCTGTGCTGATCACATGTACCCTCCAAAAAAAATGCTCTAGCAATACACACCAAACTGAGCATGTGCAGAATGCCCCTAATGTACGGTACACACGATGAGATTATCGGACGAATGATCGGCCGTTTTTTTTTGCGGAAGCGATGTGATGTGTTGTAGTGTATTTGTATTGCATTTTCGAACTGCTGTACTGATTAAACGAATAATGTACAATCGGGCATCGTACGAGAACATTTTTCCTGCATGTCCGATCTTGTCCGTACAGATAATATCGGATGCACTGTCATGATCGGCTCTCGAAAGCTCTGTACTAACGATCTGATTATTGTACAATTGCTTCGAAAGCGGGATTTTCTGATCGTGTGTACGGGACTTAAGGCTCTGTACTATCAGGAAATGGATTAGGAACAGTAAAAGAAGGGGAGGATCAGAGAAGACAGGATGGTATTTTTACATAATGCATTTAACCCCTTAGGTTTCACAGTGAGTATAACAAGCATGCTTTACTGCATATACTGTATGCTGATTTTACTGTTGTGAGCTTAGTAACACTTTAATAAGAGACAGTGCGATGGGGAGAGATCTTCTAAGCATTATATCAAGTTTTAATAAATTTATGGTGATATGCTATGATGTTTCCCATGGTTCCTTTTCTCTTGAGTCTCTTCCTGTGGGTGTATGAAGTGTAAAGTCCCTGGATGGTGATACCTTCTATGAAAGCAGCAGTTTAAAGCCTTGGTGACCCACCTTGGTGTCTACTAAAGGGGGTCAAACCCAGCAGGAGAGTGCAAACCCTTGGGGGGCATGAATGGGGTGGATTGGTGTGGAGGAAGCTTATATGCACAAGAGCACTTTCTTTATTTGAAGATATATTATTTGTGCTGCATCCGCACACAGGCACCATTGAACACTTGCACTTTCTTTAGACTACTTAATATTTATGCACACGATTGAGTGTTGCATGAAATGTGTATTAATGTATACGTTTAACATGTTTTGTGGATTCATATTTTTTTTCATTTTTTTTATATATATAAGAGAGTTAAGCCTCGTACACACGGTGCGACGGTCGTACGACCGAACGTCCAAAATC
>BLSH010472649.1:919339-933142 GCA_018402905.1 Glandirana rugosa
GTACGTCGGGGTCTGGTACTGTGAGGGTGGTGGTACGAACTGACATCCGTTCTGTGTGAACAGAAACATGAGAAGTGGACCAACGAATGAAAATTAAAAACTACTGACAGTCTACGCCTCATCAGCGCCTCCTATCAAAGCCCATCAGTGCTGCATATCAGTACCACTGTCACATGACATTAAAAAAGTATCGGTAATCGGTATCGGCGAGTACTTAAAAAAAAGTATCGGTACTTGTACTCGGTCTTAAAAAAGTGGTATCGGGACAACCCTAGTGTCAAGCATGTGTGGCAGCAACCAGGTGAAGAGTACAAAGACAAGTGTGTCTTGCCTACAGTCAAGCATGGTGGTGGGAGTGTCATGGTCTGGGGCTGCATGAGTGCTGCTTTCACTGGCGAGCTACAGTTCATTGAGGGAACCATGAATGCCAACATGTACTGTGACATACTGAAGCAGAACATTATCCCCTCCCTTCGGAGACTGTGCTGCAGGGCAGTATTCCAACATGATAACGACCCCAAACACGCATCCAAGACGACCACTGCCTTGCTAAAGTAGCTGAGGGTAAAGGTGATGGACTGGCCAAGCATGTCTCCAGACCTAAACCCTATTGAGCATCTGTGGGGCATCCTCAAATGGAAGGTGGAGGAGCGCAAGGTCTCTAACATCCACCAGCAACGTGATGTCATCATGGAGGAGTGGAAGAGGACTCCAGTGGCAACCTGTGAAGCTCTGGTGAACTCCATGCCCAAGAGGGTTGAGACAGCGCTGGAAAATAATGGTGGCCACACAAAATATTGACACTTTGGGCCCAATTTGGACATTTTCACTTAGTGGTGTACTCACTTTTGTTGTCAGCGGTATAGACATTAATGGCTGCGTGTTGAGTTATTTTGAGGGGACAGCAAATTTACACTGTTATACAAGCTGTATACTCACTACTTTTTTTTTTTTTTAATTCTTTATTTATTCCAATGTATACAAAATCAAACATCATAGCGACACGCAAGACGCGAGTCGAGACTATTACAGATACATCAACCAGGTTGGATTAGCTGTTACAATAAGTATATTGGTACAGGTGAGAAAAACATCATTGAATAACAGCGATTAAACATATAAACATTTAGACGTTACCACTCAGAATCTGTCTAGGGTAATAGATCCATACCTAGCAGGTGGTTGTGTATAAGAGACTGTTCGCTGAACTATCCGGTAGGGGCGCGCGCCCGGAGGCCACCCCCGCCGGGCCGCCTGATCCGCCGGACGGGACCCCCAGCTGCGCCCCCCGATCACCAACAATAATTTATGGGGTACGGAAAAAGTCTGTACCAGGGGAGAGTGAGCAGGGGAGTCACATGGGCTTCAAAAAGGGGAAAAATAATCCTCCGTGCCAGTAAAATATCTCCAGGGTCTTCATTTATCCCTAAACTGCTCTTCTGTATTAGCCAAAGAGGCAGATAACTCCTCCATACGATGCATGTGATTGATCTTTGAAAACCATAAGGCCTTGGTCGGGGGCTGCGTCTGCTTCCACAAAGCTGGAATATAGACCCTGGCCGCGTTAAGGAGCTGCATCGTGAGGGTCTTTTTATATTTCTTCAGGGGCATCTCCGTCAGGTGTAGGAGGCACAGGGCCGGGTCGTCGTTCAAGTCCACCCCCATTAGGCTTTTAATTGTGGTTGCCACCTTGTCCCAAAACGGTTTTAGGGCTGGGCATGACCAGAAGATGTGGAGGATCGAACTCCCCTCCGCGCCACACCGCCAGCACACGTCTGGGATAGTACCGTTCATCAGATGGAGGACTCGTGGTACTCTATACCAGCGGGTAAGTATCTTGTATCCCGACTCCTGATAGTGACTCGCCAAGGATGATTTATGTGCCAATAGGAGTATTTTGTCAACCTGAGCAGGTGTAAACTGCCTGTCGAGGTCACTTTCCCACCGCCGGATAAAGGTAGGAGTTGACTCACCCCCAGGAGACGAAATAAGCTTGTACAAAAAAGCCAAGGTATGTCTGGTGGGCTCCCCCGTTTTGCAGATCGATTCGAAGGGTGTAAGATCGCGATGCTTGAAGTGGGTCCTCTTCAGTGAGAGTAAGAAGTGCCTTACTTGATATGTACTCAGGGCGTCCATCGGGGGGTCTATCAACCCTGCGATGTCCGTTTGCGAGGGCAGTCCACCTCGCGGCCAAACATCCTCCAACCGCGTCTTCCCCTGTTGGGCTAGCCTCCGAACCCCCCTGCTGGTTAGACCTGGGATAAAATCAGGGTTTCCAATGATCTGTGTCATTGGGGATGGGAGTGGGGCCAGCTCTGAGGAGCGGAGGACTGTTCTCGTAACCCCTAGCGTCGCTCCTATCAGTGGATGCTCACTCATATCACCTGGGAGTTCAGCCTGGAGCCACGGTGAAGATGAAAGAGGCAAAGAGGCCTCTGCAATCTCGAGGGCTACCCACTGTTTTGAGCCCACGTGGCAGTGGCAGTGCCAGTCCACCACTCATGAGAGGTGAGCGGCCCTGTAGTAGTTGAGCACGTCGGGCAATCCCAAACCCCCTAAGGCCTTGGGGAGCGACAAGGTCTGGAGCTTGATTCTGGCTCTAAGTCTCTAAACAGGGTTCTTAACTGCTTGAAAAAGTCTGGAGGGATCCGGATAGGGATAGCTTGAAGTACATAAAGGATCTGAGGGAGGATGGTCATCTTTATTGCCGTGCAGAGTCCAAACCACGTAAGGATCAATGAATGCCATAGACTTCTGAGTTCTTTAGAGTTCTGCCTTCAGCTTGGTGGGAAGTGGGGCGAAGTTGACCAAGTATAGGTCCGCCGGATCAGAGGTTATGTATATGCCCAGGTACTTTATGGGGGTAGATGACCAATTGAACGCGAAAGAAGCGCGGAGCCTGTCCGGTGTCGACGGGGAGGGATGTAATATTCAGCACGGCCGACTTGGCAACATTTATTTTGTAATTTGAATGTTCTCCATACACCCGTAGAGCCTCCAAAATGTTCGGGAGGGAGATGTCCGGTGCGGACACGAAAAAGATCAGGTCGTCGGCGTAGGCTGTGACCTTATGATGACCGGAGAGTTCTTGGATCCCCTTTATATCGGGGTTCCTTCTGACCGAACAAAGAAAGGGTTCCAGGGTTAATATGAAAATAATCGGGGACAAAGGGCAACCCTGTCTCGTCCCGTTCCCAAAAAAAAATATTCAGATCTCCAGTCATTAGCTCTCACCGCCGCCGAAGGGTGGTAATATAGGGCGAGAATCCAACGAAGCATGTTGGGGCCCAGACCAATGTATGACAGGGTGGCCTGCAAAAAATGCCAAGCCACCCTGTCAAAGACCTTTTCTGCATCGGTCGACAAGAGTAGTAGTGATTTCCGGTGTCTCTGGGCATGAGCTATAAGATCTAGCACCCGGGTGGTGTTGTGTCGCGCCTCTCTTTGTGGCACAAAGCCAGCTTGGTCAAAGTGTACCAGTAACGGGATATGTGGGAGGAGTCTATTTGCCAAGATCTTTGAAAAGAGCTTCAAGTCTGAATTCAATAGGGCGATGGGACGGTAGTTTCCACACTGTGTGGGGTCCTTCCCTTCCTTGCGAATTAAAGTGATAAATGCTCTTAATGAGTCAACTGGAAGGGTCCCCTCCCCCTTCAACGCGTTGAAGGCCGCCAAAAAATGCGGAATCAAGGAGGATGAAAAGGTTCGGTAGTACGTTACTGTGAAGCCATCCGGGCCGGGGCCTTGTTTGGCTTTGTCTGAGCTAGGGCCATGATGAACTCCTCAGCCGATATCTCAGACTCTAGAGCCTCACTGATCTCTTTTGCCAAAGTTGGCATGCCTGATTGGGCGATGTAGTCTCTGGCAGCGGCCTCACGGCTCGCCCGCTCCTCCTGAGAGAGATCTGGGTGGAGGTTGTACAGCCGCCTATAGAAATCGCAGAATACCTGCGCGATATCCTTGGAGGTATGTATTCTATTCCCTCGGTTGTCCAGGATATGAGGAATGAATGTCCGCTTTCTAGGGCCGCGTAAAGCCCTAGCCAGCATTGAACCGGGTTTGTTTGCAAATTCGAAGATCGACCGCTGCGCCCATTCCATCCGTCGTATCGTTTGTTGAAAAAGCAAGGAGTTCAACGCCTCCCTTGCCTTAGTCAGGACAAGGAGATGGGCCTCTGCCTGAGATTTCTTGTGTTGCAGCTTCTAAGGAGCGCACCTGAGTAGTAAGCAAATCTATCTGGCTTGCCCTGTCATGCTTCCTTTGGGCCCCCCGCCTGATGAGCACCCCGCGAATCACGCATTTGTGGGCCTCCCAGATGATTGTGGGGGGTATGGAAGGATCTGTATTATTGGAGAAGTAGTCAGAGACCGCCTGAGCTATCTCCTGCCTAATCTCCAGGACCTGCAGTAGGGATTCATTTAGCCTCCATGTAGGTGGGCTCAACGATACCTCCCCCAACGTAAAGTCATGTGAATCGGGGCGTGATCTGAGAGGGAAGTGACATCAATCTGGGATGAGGAGACCAGAGGGAGGTCCTTGTGTTGTAAGAGAAAGAAGTCGATCCTGGAATAAGTGCCATGCCCCACCGAATAGTGGGTGTAGTCCCTATCTCCGGGATGCATGAGCCTCCAGGGGTCTACCAGGTTGAGATGGAGGAGCTCCACCTTTAGCTTTTTAAGATATGAGAACGCTAGATGTGACGTCCCCCTAGAGACGTCTAGGAGTGGTTCAGGGGCAAAATTGAAATCTCCGCCCAAAATAAGGGTACCCCTCTGGAACTCTAGTAGGATAGGAACCAGGGCCTTCAGAAACCCTAACTGATCTGAGTTAGGAAGGTAGACATTTGCAAGGGTCACTATTTTGTCAAATATCTTCCCCTGAACCAGAAGATAGCGCCCCAAAAGATCCGCCTTCTCCTGAATAGGCTGCTGACCCCCTTGGACCGTGCCAGTGGCGAAGGTGCGTGGTACCTAGTTGGGAAGTTTTTGTTGGAGAGCCTTGGTACGTTAGGCTGCTTAAAAAGTGTTTCCTGGAGGAACACCACCTGCGAGCGCAGCCTTTTAAGGTCCGACAGTAGTCTGGATCTTTTCTCGGGGGTGGAAAGCCCCCTTACATTTAGGGAAGTAACCCTGAATTCCATCCCGGGGGAGTACGGTCGGGCGGCCCAAGGGCTGTCAACCCACACCCGGCACTAGGCAAGAGAGAGAAAAAAAAAAAAGGGAAGGGGGGGGGAGAGAAGGAAAGACAGAAAAGAAGAAGTAACTCTAAGAACAGCTCACTAAAGCCTCGCGCCAAAAGCGCAACCTACGATCAGAACGTGAAAGACTGACTCTGCAAATCGTTAGGAGACGTGCGGATAAGGGAGCACTTGTAGAGCAATATTAACTTAGAGCCTCCCTGCAAGGAGCCCCCGCTGGCGCCCGGTCCCCCCCCGCCCCCCAGAAGGGAATGCGGGGGGAGCCCGCCCGCACAGGCAAGGGCCGTGGCCACACCCCTAGGGGGAAAGCAAGAGGAGGGGGACAAAGCCGACCCCCGACAACACTACTAATAAACCGCATACAACTTAAAACAAGACATCGGTAATGCAGCTGAAAAACATAATCAATGAACAGTAAACACTAGTAGTCACCATTATACCGCTCCCATCTAACCCACCCACCTCAGCCCTCTCCCTTAATGAGCATTCAGTAATGAATTTGGGATTGTCCCCTGTTTTTGCAGCCACTGACTCCCGGGTCGCACCAGGATATGGGGGGCATTGGGGAGCATGCCTGTCTCAGGGCAGAGAGGCCGCCGGACCCCTCCCAGCAAACCGAACGGCGTCGGCGGCGAGAAGGAGGAGTTAAGGTCTCCCGCCCGAGTGCTGACACACAAATCCGGTGCCCGGGGGTGACAAGCCCCCGAGCCCAAGGCCAGCGGCCCCCCCACCTCCCAGACAAGCGGCCCGGGAGCGCTGCCCGTACAAGCCGCACGTAACCCCCCCACAGCGGAATTGCTGAGGGCACGTAGCCCTGAGCGGGGTCCAGCAGAAACCTACGGCAGAAGCCAGCCAGTCCCGTCAGACCGCACCCGTAACCCGGGAGGCAGTCGTGCTCACCGCCTGCGCCATCCCCGTCCCGGCCCGCGGATCAACACAGGGACCATCTGCCTCAGCAGCTAACTGGGGACCCGAAGGCCGGGGAGGGGAAAGGCCACCCGGAAGATAAAAATCCTGCCCTCTGGAGCAACCACCAAAGCCCCCTTCCCATATTCCTCCGTCCGGTCATCCCCCCACTCCACCCGGCCGCCCGGGCCCACCCCCCGTCCCCCTGAGAGAGGCCACAACAAGGCCATGGGAGGCAGGGAGGGGAGCCCGAAGACGTCCCTAAGCCAGACTTTGCATAAAGGTTACAATAACCGGGCATATCCGTAAATAGACAAATACCTGGGTTGAACAAAATGTAAGCCATATCTTGTTAACCTTATATTGTGAACAACGTGAGACGCTTAGGGGCCTAAGGTCTGTACTCTACTGACACTCCGTTAACCGATCTAGCCCGCCAGAGCCGCGACCCTGGGAGGTCAGGGCGATCGGGCAGCAGTCAAGTCCCCGTGTTCTGGCCTTGAGCACGGGTCTAGATTACACAGAGGGGGGTTCAAAGTGACACGGACGGGCGAAACAGTTCGGGGAATGTCAGTATCTGGCCAGTTCCTAAAAATAGCAGCTGGTCCCGCTGAGAAGGGCGGGCAGGGAGGGGAGCAAATCCTTTCTGTTCAGATGTGGAAGGCCTCTCCCTGGGCACCGGACGGGACCTGGAGCGCTGCCTGCATCTCCTGTTCCTCTGCGGTCTCGGGGAAGCCAGCCCGGGCGTTGCCTGGCTGGTGAAGGTGGGGAAATCCAGCCAATCTGGTATCGGTATCTCAGGCTCCTCTAAAAAAGTGAAGAGGTCTGGCAGTTGGTCCGGCCATCGTAAGACAAAAGTCCCATTGCCTTTCTGGACAATTAAGTGGAACGGGTGACCCCAACGGTATGTGGCTCCAGCGGCTCGAATACTCTCCAGCAAGGGCCGCAGGATGCCACGCATCCTAAGGGTCAACTTCGACAAGTCCGGGAAGAGTCTTACCGTGGCCCCGTCAAAATCTATTGGGCCGCTGGCCCATGATCTGCGCATGATGTCCTCCCTGATGTTGAAAAAATGCACCCTGGCCAGTACATCCCTAGGGAGGGACGAGTCGCCTGACCTGGGGCCCTGCACTCTGTGCACCCGGTCTAGTTCCAATTCCTCCGTGGGGGGTTTTTCGTTGAAAATGGCGGTGACAGTCGCCCTCAGATCTGCGCCAGAGGTGGCTTCTGGTAACCACCGGATCCCGATGTTGCTTCGTCTGTTCCGGTTTTCGCCATCGTCGATGGCCAGCTGCATTAAAATTAGCTGCTTGTTGTAGATGGATTGGGTCTTCTCCAATGCCCCCACCCTGTTCAGTAAACCTGCTGAGGTGGTCTCCACCACAGTGACCCAGGCGTCTACCCGCTCAACCTGGTGCTTAATGTCCTGTATTTCCTTGGACAGGGTATTAACTATAGTGGCCGCCATCACGGACATGTCCTGTTTTGTAGGAAGCCGGGTGAGCAGGTCCTGCCACGCGGCCGCCTAGGGAGGCCCCGCCAACATCGGTATCGGCTGTTCCGAGTCTGAGGCCGAGGAAGCGGCAGAGTCCTCCAAGGGCATCAGCGGGGATAGAATAGGGGAGTCCGGGCCCTCCGAGGGCAGCGACACCCCCAAGGCAGGAGCCGCCGCCTGCAGTAACTTTTTCTCTGTCCTCCTCTGGGCGCCATTGCCTGTAGTGCTGGTGCGGGATGGCGCCATCTTGGACGCCGAGGCCGGAGCTGGCGCCGGGGCCACTGTTTTTCGGAGGAAGTAAGTGGAGATGTCCAAACCCCTAAGCGTGGCCGGGGTACCCAGGGCACCGTCGGGCAGGGACATAGATGTATTTGGAGGCTGTAGACGTCACCTGTCGGCTCTTTCTCCCAAAAAAATACATATTACAGTGCACACATGATACATACTCCTGCCATGCTGTTTAAAAGCATCTAAACGTATATAGCAAAAAAATGCAAAAATACGGGGGTTTGGTCACACTGAATGGCCATGAAGTGCTTAAGCCCACTGACTGCTGCAAAGTACCCCGTTTTACCAGTGGGTACCTACACTAACCTTAGAGTGAATGCTCCTATCTCTTAAACCATGGAAGCCAATGCCTCTCTTTATGGGAGACCAGAGGACACATCACATGGATCAGGTGGACACTGATTGGGGGTAATTAAGGAGGATGAGGTTCACCAGCCCAAAAAGTCTGGTCAGGGCCACAGCATACAAAAAAATATATATATTTGGGGGGAATACCCTACCAAACGCATGGTGCTGCTTGTAAAGACCAATAGACAAAAAAACACATATTACAGCGCACACATGATACATACTCCTGCCAGGCTGTTTAAAAGCATCTAAACGTATATAGCAAAAAATGCAAAAATACAGGGGTTTGGTCACACTGAATGGCCATGAAGTGCTTAAGCTCACTGACTGCTGCAAAGTACCCCGTTTTACCAGTGGGTTCCTACACTAACCTTAGAGTGAATGCTCCTATCTCTTAAACCATGGAAGCCAACGCCTCTCTTTATGGGCTCTTTCTCCCAGACACCGCATGGAGCTCCCAAGAAAGCGTCCTCACAGCGCCATAGTCAAGCCACGCCCCTCTACTCACTACTTTACATTGAAGCAAAGTGTCATTTCTTCAGTGTTGTCACATGAAAAGATAGAATAAAATATTTACAAAAATGTGAGGGGTGTACTCGCTTTTGTGAGATACTGTATATTGCGGTAAGGCAGCTTATAGTTTCGTTCTGAATTAGTTTTTTAATGAATTTCGACAAATTCGTTAATTCGGAAATATCCGAATTAACAAAAACCCGTTTAATGAATTTTTCTGAATATTCATAAATTCGAATGTTCAAAAATTCATAAATTCGAAAATAAGAATGAAAATCTGATAATTCAAAACTAGAAAATAAGAACGAAAATCCGATAATTCAAAAACCCGAAAAAATAACTAATAATAACTTAAATATTGCTAACTATTAAATTATAGGTATTTGAATTTGCTTTCAAATTTAGCTGTTAGTGAACGTAATGAATACAAATTTATCCAAAGTTAAGAAGTATCTGAAATAACAAATGCCGTATCTACTCAAACGGAACGTAACAAATTAATAATAATAATAGCTTTCTATTATTATTATTATTTATTATTAATTCATTCTGTTCCATTCGTTTAGATGCAGCATTCGTTATTTCGGACTATTTATAACTTCGGATAAATTCGTATTCGTTACGTTCACTAACAGTCAAATTTGAAAGGAAATTCCAATACCTATAAATAATTTTTTTCCCCCCATTCTACTTACCTAGATGGATGCAGCATCGGTCCAATGCTGCATCTGTCCCCGGGCGTCTGTACACTGAGAACCGAGCTACCGAACACCACCGATGGCTCGGTTCTCACAGATCCCCGAGCAGAGAGCTGCTGGCTGCCAATCAGCAAGCTCTTCTCTCTGCTCCTCCACACTCACTGGAGCGCTGAGCTGTGGAGGGGTGGGGATCGACTGTCTCAGGCTCTCAGTGGCTTGCTGAAAGGCTGAGATGGCTGTCGGTCCAGGAACCTGGAGGATCCAGACCCTTGAATTTGTGATGACGCGGTGCATGTCCCGACTCCTGTGATGTCAGCAGAGATTAGTTAGTTCGATATTATTTAAAATTTTCGGATTATCGTTCTTTCGAATATTCGGATTTTCTTTCTTATTTTCGAGTTTTAGGAATTTGCGAATTTTCAAATGTACACATTTACGAATTTACAAATTTACGACTGTATGAATTGCGATCATAACGAATGACCCGAAAAACAAAAAAAAAACCCCAAAAAAACAACTGAAACTAAAACAAACACATTTTTTGGCAGTGCACATGTCTAGCAGCTTATTTATTTTGAATGGTTTGCCTACAAACTGTAAGATATAGCCTGATGCACATGCGCTGTTTGTTAACTCACAGATTGCTTACATGTGTTACTGGGTGCAATGTAAATGAGAAATACAAAAGCTGCACATCCACTAAATCCTTTTCGTTCTATAAATTTTAAAATCTACCAAGCATATATCACTTCCCATTAGACTCTGGTTCACCCCATCAGGGGGCTTAGTTAATGAAGTCCCCAATGGTGTAAAATGCATTAGGAACATAAGAAGAGTCTGGCTGTAGGTGATAGGCTTGGTAAATATGAAAAATATATAGAAGAAAAACAAGGATTTAATAGATGTATGGAGTTTGTATTTCTACTTTGGATCTTGGGGAGCAGATGAACACCATTTGGCTTTTGCACCCGTAGTCAGTGGTTGGAAGCCAGAAGTCTGCCTTGAGCTGTGCCATCTATCATGCGTCATACTTTTCAACTGAACCCTTCAAATGAAGCATTGTCCAACTGCAAGTTCTGTGTGCAACCTTAAAAAAAACACCATTAAAGCATACCTCACAACTTTTTAAGAAGGGAACGAGGGACACCTATTAGCAAAAGTGTATTGCAATGTAGGCATGGGCGTCCGCAGGTAGGGGCAAGGGGGGGCAATTGTCCCCCCCCCCCCTGGAATCAGGGATCGTATTGGGGGTTCCCCACTAGGTCCTTATCCTCTTGAGCCATGTATGCAGTTTCTGACAGTCTCTTGAGCCATGTATGCAGTCTCTGATTGTCTCTTGTTCCATGTCCACAGTCTCTGACCGTCTCCTGTACTATGTCTGCTGTCTCTGACGTCTATTGTACCATGTCCGCACGCAGTCTCTGACCGTCTCCTGTCCCATGTCCGCAGTTTCTGACCATCTCCTTTAGTATGTCTGCAGTCTCTGACCATCTCCTGTACCATGTCCGCAGTCTCTGACCATCTCCTGTAGTATGTCTGCAGTCTCTGACTATCTCCTGTAGTATGTCCGCAGTCTCTGACCATCTCCTGTACCATGTCCACAGTCTCTGACCATCTCCTGTACTATGTCCACAGTCTCTGGCCATCTCTTGTACCATGTCTGCAGTCTCTGACCATGATAATATGATAATGACATTGTCGAAAAGGGGCAGAGCATGGGTGGCCTTAAAATGATGCCCCCCTGAAAAAGTTCTGCGGACACCCATGAATGTAGGATTAGGACACACCCCCTGCCATGCTCCCTTAAAGGATTTATACAAAGGGTTATAAAAAATCAATATTAGTTAAACCCACAAGTGCTTTTTTTACCTCTACTATTCCTCTATATTTAGAAATTATATGAAAGGTTTAGCACTGGGAAACACATTTTGAAAGATATAAATGTGCATTTTATATACAACTATAGAGATCAGACCAAAATGAGGGACAAATGAGGAGGAAAGCGGGACAGAGGGACTTCCAAATCAGGGACAGTCTCTCGTAATTAGGGACAGTTGGGGGTTATGCATTAAGGGTTTATTTCCATTTTTTAATTAATTCATTTATTTTTATTTCTTCATTTTTTTATTATAGGAGATTAATTTCTTTACACTTTTTGAATGTTCTTAATGCATGTAAAACAGTTCACATATATGAAGGCATATGTACTTGTATATACTTATATATGCAAATACACTATATTGTCAAAATTATTGGGACTCCTGCCTTTACACGCACATGAACTTTAATGGCATCCCAGTCTTAGTCCGTAGGATTCAATATTGAGTTGGCCCACCCCCTGCAGCTATAACAGGTTCAACTCTTCTGGGAAGGCTGTCCACAAGGTTTAGGAGTGTCTATGGGAATGTTTGACTATTCTTCCAGAAGCGCATTTGTGAGGTCAGGCACTGATGTTGGACGAGTAGGCCTGGCTCGCAGTCTCCGCACTAATTCATCCCAAAGGTGTTCTATCAGGTTGAAGTCAGGACTCTGTGCAGGCCAGTCAAGTTCCTCCACCCCAAATTCACTCATCCATGTCTTTATGGACCTTGTTTTGTGCACTGGTGCACAGTCATGTTAGAACAGGAAGAGGCCATCCCCAAACTGTTCCCACAAAGTTGGGAGCATGAAATTGTCCAAAATTTCTCGGTATGCTAACGCCCTAAGAGTTCCCTTCACTTGAACTAAAGGGCCAAGCCCAACCCCTGAAAAACAACTCCACACCATAATACCCCCTCCGCCAAATGATTTGGACCAGTGCACAAAAAATGGTCTGTTTGGGATTGGAGGATCTTGACTGGCCTGCAGAGTGTCAGCATACCTAGACATTTCAAACAATTTCATGCTCCCAACTTTGTGGGAACAGTTTGGGGATGGCCCCTTCCTGTTCCAACATGACTGCGCACCAGTGAACAAGCAAGGTCCATAAAGACATGGCTGAGTTTGGAGTGGAGGAACTTGACTTGCCTGCACAGAGTCCTGACCTCAACCCGATAGAAGACCTTTGGGATCAATTAGAATGGAGACTGAGAGCCAGGCCTACTCAGCCAACATCAGTGCCTGACCTCACAAATGTGCTTCTGGAAGAAAGGTCAAACATTCCCATAGATGCACTTCTAAACCTTGTGGACAGCCTTCCCAGAAGAGTTGAAGCTGTTATAGCTGCAAAGGGTGGGCCAACTCAATATTTAACCTTATCGACTAAGACTGGGATGCCAATAAAGTTCATGTGTGTGTGTAAAGGCAGGTGTCCCAATACTTTTGAAAATATAGTGTATGTATAACTGTGTATTTAGCCATTTGCCTGGAATATCACTGCAGGTAGCATGCAAAATGGCCTATGCAGTTTTCGTTTTACTGTGTATTTTCTGCCTCAGCAGTAAAACATATGTAAGATTGCTGACACATATATTCATTTCTTGGGTTGTAATGCTTTCTGAAGTAAAATACTCTTTTCTTTAAGCCACATCTAGGCCATCTCAGTATGCAAATAAGTTGTCCATGTTATTTTAGTATTGTGGGTCTCATACCACCCAATCTTCATCTCTTAGATTTTCTATGTGGTTTCCAGTGTGTGCATTCTAAACATGCATGTCCTAACTTCCCTTCAGTTACCTTAAAGAAATATGCAAGGTTCTCAAGAGCCAACCGCTATCAGAAAATAAGATTTACATTCTTTAGTATTATATACAAAGCAGTGAGCTTGATATTGATTTTTGAGTCAGCGTTGGGCTTCCCAGATAGCAAGCAATTAAGCCGCAAGTTTGAAAATCACTTGCTAAGCATTTTCTAGACTTGATAGGGTTTACAAGTGTGTTGCACAGTTGCAGCAAGCAGGGCAAGATTGGGCTAAAAATTTGGCCCTGGACTTCACCCAGACCGGCCCACTTTGACAGGTCTCTCCCATACCGGCCGGCCGGACAAACCCCCCCCCGGGCCTGTTGAGTCAGCTGTCTGTCCCCTCCTCCATGCTCCTTCTGCTCCCCCTGTGCTCCTCTGGTCCCTCCCTGCTCCTCTGGTCCCCCCGTGCTTCTCTGGTCCCCCCTGCACTTCTCCGGTCCCCCCTTGGCTTCTCTGGTCCCCCACATGCTTCTCTGATCCCCCCACATGTTTATGCATTCTCTCACATGCTTATGCATTCCCCTCCTGATCCTCTGTTCCCCCCATGCTCCTCTGGAACCCCCCCTGCTCCTCTGGTCCCCTACATGCTCCTCTGGTTCCCCGTGCTCCTCTATTGCCGCCCCATGCTGCTCTGGTCCCCCTTGCTCCTCTATTGTCACCCATGCTCCTTCTGGTCCCCCACATGATCCTTTTGGTGG
>BLSH010472649.1:939203-952659 GCA_018402905.1 Glandirana rugosa
GACATGAGAGAGCATGTAGAGGACCTGAGAAGGGGGGACCAGAAGGTGCATGTAGGGGACCTGAGAGGGGGGACCAGAAGGAGTATGTAGGCGACCTGAGAAGGGGGGACCAGAAGGAGCATGTAAAATGGAATCAAACTTACAGTTGTTGAGCTTGTTTTAACCACCTAAAGTCCAGGTGGTTTATAAATTGCATATGGACAGCAAGTATGAAACTGATAAGGTTGTGACCGCAAGGAGGAAAGGGGGCATTAGAAAGGTTGCAGAGAGTGTAAAAGTGGAAGAATACCAAGTCAAGGGTGTTGCTCTCAGAGTGAGTGCTGGTGTGTGTCCATGAAGGATAGGCTCGGGCGTGTTCGGAACCAAACGTGCCCGAGTCCACCAGGAAGTGAACTCTGCTCTGCACTAATCACAGACAGTGAGACATTCCCCGATCGCTGCAGTTGTGCATCGGGGAAATGTCTCACTGCCTGTGTTCGGTTCCGAAGACATGCCTGAGCCCATCCTTGGTGTCCATTGCGTTAGGGTAAAGGAAGATGTTAGGTTGAGTAGTTGATAGGTGGATCAGGTGTGACTGGAATATTAAAGTCACCAAGAATGATGTTGGGTACTTCTGATGGGAGAAATTGGTGTAGCAAAGCAGAGGAGTCATCGAGGAAATGTAACACTGGTCCAGGAGGGCAATAAATGACTGCCATCTTTAGAGAAATTGAGGACAAAAGACAGATATGGTGTTCTTCAAAAGGAGCAGAGGAACAGAGAGGGAGATGTAGGAAGAGGGTTCTTTGTGAAGAAAGGATAAGTCCAACTCCTCCTCCTTATTGTCAGCTGGGTCTGGATGAGTGATTCCAGTGGAGGCTACTGTGGGAGAGGGCAGCTGGAGTCCCAAAGTTTCAGTTACAGCAGGTAAGTTGAGGGAGATGGAGAGGAAAAGGTCACTGTCAGAGGAGTTTTTTGGAGGCTGAGTGGGCATTCCAGAGAGCACATAATAGGGGAGTCTGGCTTGAGGAAGCAGGGGAATTGAAATAAGAGTGTGAGGGTTGCGACTGCTGTCATAGAAAAGGAGAGTACTGGTTCTGGGGGTGAGAGTTAGATGGTGGAGGGCCATTATTATCCCCAAAAGTTAGGAGCAGCAGGAATGTGAGGGAAATGAGGTGAGAGTAGGATTTGTATGAGGATCAGGACCAGCCGGTCCATAGGGGGTGCAGAGGGCATTTTTGCAAGAAGGAAGGATCAGAATGGAGGTTAAAGGGAGGTGGAAAGCACACTGAGGGAGAGAGTTAAATGAAGAAATGAAAGTGCAGTTGCAGACTGTTTGGAGTGGAGCACTAATGTTTGTATTTTATTATTGTGCCTTAGTTAAAATGCTGTGTTAAAAGTGCTATGCATTTAATGCAGAAAATGGCACTTTTAACAAAAATGGCCATGCCTGATTCTTGCAATGCTCTCCCCATGAGTTGTACTGAATTTATACTCAAATAAGGTGGGGGGGGGGGGGGTTTAGACTATTAATCAGTTAGAGCAGGAGCGCCCAACCTTTTGAGGAGCGAGGGCCACTTTATCAACTTGGTAACAGGTCGCGGGCCACAATGAGCAGAGCGGGCAGATGAAAGGTCTATGTCCACCCTGCATATGCAGAGCAGACACAGACACAGCCCGCTCTACTCTATGGGCCCTCCGATCCGATCCACCCAGACAGAAGGGGATAAATCTCCTTCTGTTTTTTTAAGTGAATCGGATTGGAGATAGGCGGGTGTAAACGTACACAACCGTTTACATCTGCCACTCTATAGACGTGAATTGAGGGTCCAAATGGGTCCGCATGAAAAACGGACAGGTGGACCCGATCAGACCGATCGTGTGAAAGGGGCCTAAGGCTGCTTTAACACTGATGCACTGCGGTAACTGCACCTCAACTGGCCTCAATCTTCACTTCTTCCTCAGGATTCCTGTAGATATCGCCGGCTGCTCCTGTTCCCCCGGCGGGTTTGGTTGGCGGGTACTGTGGGCTGGTACTGCTGGTGGGTACTGCTGGCTGGTACTGACGATGGGTACTGCTGGCTGGTACTGCAGAGGGGTACTGCCGGTGGATACTGTTGGCTGGTACTGCCAGTGGGTACTGCTGGCTGGAACTGCAGGTGGGTACTGCTGATGGGTACTGCCGGTGGGTAATGCTGGCTGGTACTGCCGGTAGGTAATACTGGCTGGTACTGCTGGTAGGTACTACTGACTGGTATTGTTGGTGGGTACTGCTGGTGAGTACGGCTGGCTGGTACTGCCGGTGGGTACTGCTGGCTGGTACTGCCAGAGGGTACTGCAGGTGGGTAATGCTAGTGGGTACTGCTGGCGGGTACTGCTGGCTGGTACTGCCGGTGAGTACTGCTGGCTGGTACTGCTGGCTGGTACTGCCAACGGGTACTGCCAGTGCAGCGGGTACTACTAGGGGTATCCATGGTGGCTCTTGTCCCAGATCGCGGGTTGCTGACCCGCCATTCCTAAGCATCAGTGTGACAAGAAGCATGCTGCTGCAGTAGAGAGCAGAGCCAATGCTTCCTGTATCGCGCCGGGAACTGTCACAAGTGGAGTACATTTGGTATCACTCTGCCTGTGAGAGGAGCCGGCACTTTACAGGAAGCATCGGTTCTGCTTCCTTTAGCGCTGGCTGCATTCTTCACACTGATGCTCAGGGATGGCGGGTAGGGAACCGCGACCTGGGTTTGCCAGCCTGCCATCCCAGAGCAGGAGGTGGCGGGCCACATCGGAGGGCGCCCCTGAGTTAGAGCTAATAAAAAAGACACATTGGTGAAAGTGGAGGCTTTCTACTCTAAACAAATAATACAAAGCAGGATAAAGACAAGAAAATCTTTTATCTTAGGCAAGGCACTAGGGAAGTATTCTAACTCAATACATAGAAGTATAAACAGCTGTTAAATAAGTCTTAGTAAGGCAGATGTCATAGCCATGCCCAGTTGATAAGGGTTTGAGAAGACGGTTGAAGTCAGTGGTTACCAAGGAGCTTTGTGGAGATTGTATTGTTACGTTTTGAGATACATACAGGGGTTGCCTTAAATAGTTAATTATTTGTTTAACTAAGGGATATATACATTGGTATGACTGCCTCACCCTATATGCTTCTGAAGAAGTTTGTTAATGAAATGCATTTGAACATGGTGGTGATGTAATGAAGTATGAGTCATGGCCTCCACTAGAACTCTGTAGGTATTTTGTGGTAGCTGGCATCAAGCCATCATCAACAGATCCTTTAGCTCAGTGGTTCTCAACTACAGTCCTCAGGACCCATCGACAGGCCAGATTTTAAGTATTACCTTGTGGAGATGCAGATTAGAATACTGCAATCACTGAGCAGCAAATGATATCACCTGTGATGCATTTCGGTTATCCTGCAAACCTGGCCTGTTAGTGGGTCCCGAGGACAGGAGTTAAGAACCACTGCTTTTGGTCCTGTAAGTTGCGGGGTGGGGCCTTCATGGATCTGACTTATTTTTCCAATACATCCCACAGTTGCTTGATTGGATTGAGATCTGGAGAATTTGGAGGGCAAGTCAAAACCTCAAACCTCAAACTCGTTGTGTTCTTCAAACCATTCTTGAATTCATCAGACCAGGCCACCTTCTTCCATTGCTCATGTGCCCACTGTAGGCACTTTTGGCTGTGGACACGGATTAGCATGGGCACCCTGACCAATTCGCAGCCCTATACGCAACAAACTACTGTATATTGCACTGTGTGTTCTGACATCTTTCTATCAGAACCAGCATTAACTTTTTCAGCAATTTAAGTTACAATAGCTCTTCTACTGAATCAGATAACACGGGCTAACCTTCACTCCTCAAATGCATCAGTGAGCTTTGGCCACCCATGACTCATCGCCGGTTTGATTCCTTGGATCTCTTTTGGTGGGTCCTGACCACTTCAGACCAGGATCATCCCACAAGAGCTGCAATTTTGGAGATGTTCTGACCCAGTCATCTAGGCATTACAATTTGTCCCTCGTCAAAACCGCTCAAATACTTAAGCTTGCCCATTCCTTCTGCTTTCAATGCAATAATGTCAAGGACAACAAGTTCACCTGCTGCCTACTATAATCCCACCAAATTTCAGGTGTTATTGTAATGAAATAATCAATGTTCTTCACATTACCTCTCAGTGGTCATAATTTTATGGCTGATCGGTGGTTTTACGCTATGCAAGTTTCTGTTTATACAGTATATCCTTTTGTAAATATACCAGTGGAATGAAAATAAGTGATGTGAATTTTCTTTTAAACATGCATGACCTATTTAGCAATAAGTGCTGATATCTTTGTGGTGAGTGTATTTTTATCTAAAAGACGAGTGAGTGGCGCACTTATTAAAGTTGAATCACATATTTTGGAAGGGCACTTGCTTTCTTGCTTTTGGTAGTAGAATTCAATCAGGCACAATAGACAGTTGTTTAATTGATTTGGCACCTGGTTTAAATAAGAATGTTGTATTTTTTGCATTTTTGAATTTTTTCAATACATAGGGGTTGATTTACTAAAGGCAAATAAACTTTGCACTTTGCAAAGCGCAGTTGCACTCTGCAAGAGCAGTTGCTCCAGAGCTTAGTAAATGAGCAGAAGCTCTGCTGACTTCCATCATCCAATCATGTGCAAGCAAAAATGCAGTTTATTTCATTTTCCTTGCACGCGATTGGGTATTCTTTGCAAAGTGAAGCCTTACTTCATTTACTAAGCTTTGGAGCAACTGCACTTGCAGAGTGCACAGTCTATTTGGCTTTAGTAAATCAACCCGTAGTGTATGTTTTAATATACACTTCTTATTATGGTCAATTACTATTTATTATCAATATTTTATTATGTATTCATAATGCTGTACTTTTTGTTATATATTTTTGGAATATCTTTTGGGGATATTTTTACAGCAGTTTTGTGTACATATTTTGTACATTTTTTTAGGGCAACAGATAGTGCCAACTATTGCACCCCATAGAGACGAACTCCATAGGGAGCGGTTGTGGTGTGGTGAAAAGGGATTTCAGTGTGAGATCCCTCTTCACTGCTGCTGACAAATCGGTTCACTGCAGATAGCCAAGAGTGATGGTTGCAGTGGAAAAAAAACAGTAACAGCTATGAGTCCCTGAGCAACACCCTAGCAACAAGGTAGGATGGAGGTCTTCCATCTCTGGGAGTTTTTCAGTCAGGCTTTGTGAGGTACTTATATGTTTTTATTAACAGACGTCCCTTACTTGTGTAGCACCCTTCCAGGTTGCTAGGTAGGTTAGGCAAATATTTGTGTCTCTCCTGTAGAGCAGCTTGTGATTACTTTGGGCTGCTCTGGGTTCTGTAGGCTTCAAGTTTGCTTGCTTCCCCCTGTCTTTTGAAGACTTCCAGTATATGGTGAGTGGGAGGGTCAAACAGGCAGCCTGAATATTTATGCAGTGCCAGGAAATCCCCGAGGGAGGGTGTCCAGATGGTGGCTGGGGGGTGCATGAATAGTATTGGAGTCTGTGAGAGCAGTGTTCTTTGAGTCTGGAGGGAGGCATCCAAGTACCCAGGGGCACTGTGAGTACAGTCCTGAGTGATAGATCCTAATGCTGTTAACCCCTGGTGCACTGACATTAAAGTGGTTGTAAACCGCAGACATGAAATATGAACAAAGCATATCCCTCTATAGTGTGTGCTTGTCTCAATCCAGAGCACTAAGGGGTTGATTTACTAAGCCTGGAGAGTGCAAAATCTGGTGCAGCTGAGCATGGTAGCCAATCAGCTTCTAACCTCAGCTTGTTCAATTAAGCTTTGACAATAAAACCTGGAAGCTAATTGGTTTCTATGCAGAGTTGCACCAGATTTTGCACTCTCCAGGTTTAGTAAATCAACCCCTAAGTGTAATTTCTGTGCACTGCCTCATTCCTCTGCTATAAACATGATTCATTTACGACAGTTTTCCTAACACCAATAGAAATAAGATGAGAGGGGAGGGAGCTCCAGCTGATTGACAGCCTCAGCTCTGTTCCTGTGTGCTATGTGAAGGAGGGGAGTCCTGAAGGTACTGTTCTGAGTAGAAGCTGCAAAGGGAAGAGTGTCCTCACATTCTGTGTAGTGTTCTGGAGTATCCCACAGCTTCCCTAAGCCCCGTCCAAGTTAACCTGCAATACACTTTAACCACTTCACCCCCGGAAGGATTTCACACGTTAGGACCAGATTCGGCACTGTGCCGCTTTAACTGACAATTGCGCAGTCGTGCGACGTTGTACCCAAACAAAATTTGAGTCCTTTTTTTCCTACAAATAGAGCTTTCTTTTGGTGGTATTTGATCACCTCTGCATCATTTCTGATTGCCACTATAAACAAAAAAAAAGGGACAATTTTGCAACAAACCGATGAAAACATTTTTTTTCATCGGTTTTGGCCGATTTATATTCTTCCTCATATTTTTGGTAAAAAAAAAAAAATCGCCATCGGCGTTTATTGATTGATTTGCGCAAAAGTTGCCGCGTTTACGGATGATGAGAATTAATTTCTGGGGTTTTTAGTTCTTTTTTAGTTTTTACTAGTAATGGCGGCGATCTGCGATTTTTAGCGGTAATGCGATATTGGGGCGGACATTTCGGACCATTTTGACACTTTTTTGGGACCATTGGCATTCATACAGCGATCAGAAATTTAAATGTCCACTGATTACTGTATAAATGTCATTGGCAGTGAAGGGGTTAACCTGCAGGGGGTAGTGAAGGGGTTAACTGTGTTCCCTAGGCGTGTTCTAACTGTGGGGGGGGGCTGGGCTGCAATGCGCATAAGAGATCTAACTAATCCCAGTGACAGGGATCAGTAGATCTTTTATGTCCCCACTGAGAGAGCGGGAACCGCCATGTTTACATCGGCGGTTCCCTGTTCCTTTGCTCTGGCTGCTCATTGCGGCTCACCGGTGGACATTGGGTCACACTCCTCGGGAGTGCGGCGGGCACGCACACACGCCGGCACGTGCGGGCCCCCTAGCGGCCACTCTGCAAATCACCGTTTATTTATGGCGATTCGCGGGACATAGCCACACTGCCTCAGTAAATATACTGCGCACAGTGTGGAAGTGGTTAAAAAGGCAACCCCAAGACTGTATACTAAGCCAGAGGAGTGAATGTTGCTGTTTGCCTGGCTGCTGCTACACTAGTGGGAGAAGAACCTGGGACCCCCTTGCGGAGGTGAGCGCTACACCTGCATAGGCTATTATTTTTGGTACAGATGAACTACGCCTTAAAGGATTAAAAGCAAGAAGTTAAACATACCCCACATTTTTTTCTTTATATTTTGGCCCAAAACCTACCCTATGCCCGGTTCTTGAGCCTGCCACACTGCACATGCGCACTACCCAAGCATTCAAAAAGTAGAAAAGATGTGGCCAGAAGCAGTTGACCAAAATGGATGGACCAGGAGAACCATCAGAGAAATAAGCACTCAAGTCCTAAAATCAACATTACACTCATCGGCCACTTTATTAGGTACACCTGTTCAATTGCTTGGTACCACACATATCTAATCTGCCAATCACCTGGCAGCAACTCAATGCATTTAGGCATCTAGATGTGGTTAGACGACTTGCTGAAGTTAAAACCGAGCATCAGAATGGGGAAGAAAGCGGATTTAAGTGACTTTGAATGTGGCATGGTTGTTGGTGCCAGGCTCACCAAAAATTGGACAATAGAAGACTGGAAAAACGTTGCCTGGCCCGATGAGTCTTGATTTCAGCTGCGACATTCAGATGGTAGGGTCAGAGTTTGGCATGAAAGCGCGGATCCATCCTACCTTGTATCAGCGGTTCAGGGTGGTGGTGGTGGTGGTGTATTGGTGGGGGGATTATCTTTGCACACTTTGGGCCCCTTAGTACCAAGTCGTGACACGACATACCTGAGTAATGTTTCTGACCATATCCATCCCTTTATGACTGCAGTGTGCCCATCTTCTGATGGCTCCTTCCAGCAGCTGGTTTCCTGAACATGACAATGAGATCACTGCACTCCGATGGCCTCCACAGTCACCACATCTCATCCAATAGAGCACCTTTGGGATGTGGTGAGACGCGAGATTTGCATCATGGATGTGCAGCCGACAAATCTGCAGCAACTGTGTGATGCATTCATGTTACTATGGACCAAAATCTCTGAGGAATGTTTCCAACACCTTGTTATATCTATGCCATGAAGAATTAAGGCCGTTCTGAAGGCAAAAGGGGGTCCAACCCGGTACTAGCAAGATGTACCTAATAAAGTGGCCAGTGAGTGCACATATTGTATATAAAAATATATATAACACTTTATTTATTTTTTGATAACAAAAGAGATATACACTATATTACCAAAAGTATTGGGACACCGGCCTTTACACGCACATGAACTTTAATGGCATTCCAGTCTTAGTTCATAGGGTTCAATATTGAGTTGGCCCATCCTTTGCAGCTATAACAGCTTCAACTCTTCTGGGAAGGCTGTCCACAAGGTTTAGGAGTGTCTATGGGAATGTTTGACCATTCTTTGTGAGGTCAGGCACTGATGTTGGACGAGAAGGCCTGGCTTGCTGTCTCCTCTCTAATCCATGCCAAAGGTGTTCTATTGGGTTGAGGTCAGGACTCTGTGCAGGCCAGTCAAGTTCCTCCACCCCAAACTTGCTCACTCATGTCTTTATGGACCTTGCTTTGTGCACTGGTCCAAATCATTTGGTGGAGGGGGGATTATGGTGTGGGGTTGTTTTTCAGGGGTTGGGTTTGGCCCCTTAGTTCCAGTGAAGGGAACTCTTAAAGGAGTTGTAAAAGCAGAAGTTTTTTTTATCTTAATGCATTCTATGCATTAAATTAAAAAACTCCTGTGTTTAGCAGCCCCCCCCAGCACCCCCTTAATTACTTACCTGAGCCCCTTCTCTCTCCAGCAATGTCCACAAGTGTCTAAGCCATCTGGGACCCTCCTCCTGATTGACTGAGACAAAGCAGTGGCGTCATTGGCTCCCATGGCTGTCAATCAAAGTCAGTCAGCCAGTCAGGGGAGAGAGGGGGCCGGGCCGGGGCGGGTCGGGACTCCATGTCTGAATGAATACACAGAGCTCTAACTTGGCTCGGGTGCCCCCATTGAAACCTGTGGGCTGCAGCAAAGAGGGACCTGGAAAGAGAAGGTTCCAGGCTGCTCTGTGCAAAACCAACTGCACAGAGGAGGTAAGTATAACATGCTTGTTATTTTTTTTTAAAAATTAGACTTTACAATCACTTTAAGGAGTCAGCATACCAAGACATTTTGGACAATTTCATGCGCCCAACTTTGTGGGAAGAGTTTGGGGATGGCCCCTTCCTGTTCCAACATGACTGCGCACCACTGCACAAAGCAAGGTCCATAAAGACATGGATGAGCGAGTTTGGGGTGGAGGAACTTGACTGTCCTGCACAGAGTCCTGACCTCAACCTGATAGAATATCTTTGGGATGAATTAGAGTGGAGACTGCGAGCCAGGCCTTCTCATCCAACATCAGTGCCTGACCTCACAAATGTGCTTCTGGAAGAATGGTCAAACATTCCCATAGACACTCCTAAACCTTGTGGACAGTCTTCCCAGAAGAGTTGAAGCTGTTATAGCTGCACAGGGGGGGGCCAACTCAATATTGAACCCTATGGACTAAGACTGGGATGCCATTAAAGTTCATGTGCGTGTAAAGGTAGGTGTCCCAATACTTTTGGTAATACAGTGTGTGTGAAAACATACACACTGCCATCAGGTTCATTTACAAATTAGAATTTACAGTATTCCTGTAAGGTACAAAGACATTATCTGGTCTTAGAAATAGAATGAACTACATAAATTTTTCACAAACTCAGTAGCTAACAAAACACAGCTTCCATCTTTTTTTCATCCTATGTTGCATATCAGTACTGATCTACTGCAGCCTTTAACAGCCACTTCCTATCTATGTGCATGGCTGCATTTCCTAATACTGATAACAGTGAGCCATGGACATTGGCAGGGCTGCATGTGCTCTCCATCAGACTGTGTGAAAGGGTGACAAAGCAGGATCACAATGGCGCCAGGGACTGCGCTGCCGCTTTGTCACCCTGAACAAGGACCTTCATGGCAGAATCTCCAGGGATTCTTTTAATAAAAGCTGCAGATTTATAACTATTGAGAGTGACTTTTGAAATAAAACTCATAAATAATTCAGTGAGTGGTGTTAAATTTACTTTTAGAAGTATTCTCTTTTTAGGGAACTTAGTGAAACGTATTGAACAGATTTCCATGGCGGCAGATGTTCTGTGTGACTCTGGGTCTCGGCTCGCTCTTAATATAGGCTCCGAAAATAAAGCAACCACCCCGCTTCCTCTGAGAGGCCTTGTGGGTAAGAGAAAGAGGAAGAGCAAAGAGCAAAGCACCACGCAATCATTTCTCTGTCTTATTAGCAGGAACTGAGGAGGATGATTGTGGCCGATGTGGGCCTAGGTAAAGGCCAAAAAAGCTTTCCAATATGGAACCAAAGAACCTATAATAATTGGACCACAAAGGGAAAAAACCCATTGAATTGTCCCCCTTTATCACTCTCTTTATTAACCTCCTTAGCGGTTATCCGGGGTGAGTTTTCATTACCAAAAGCAGTAACCCCCCGAGCCACACCCAGGATGGCATCGCTGGATCCAGGCAAAGTCACTTACCTTGTCTCCAGGATTCTGCAATGTCCCCCCGCTGTGCCCTCCAGCGGAATCTTCGCCCGATGCCTCTGGGTTCCGGGCTCCGTTCTCTGCGAGCGTCGCATGGGGGGCGGAGCCTGGCCGCAAATTCAGAAAGTGAAAAACACACAACACATACAGTACACTGCAATCTGTAAGCTTACATTACTGTATGAAATCATTTCACATCCCTTTTGTCCCTAGTGCTTTGTCCAGTGCACTCTGCATGCACTTTTATATTATCCACTGCAGCCCTGGAAGGATTTCCTTAGCGGCTATCCCCAGTAGTGGGGCACCGAATGGAAATTTTGGTGCCGAAACTGAAACTGCACTAAGCCAAAAGCAGAAACCGAAAATGACAGTTTTAAAAAAATATTGATATTTTTATATGCAATTGTCATATGCAGCCTACCTGTGCCTGGGCACTGACAGGCGGCACTGATTGGCGCTGATAGGTGGCACTGATGGGCAGGGCCGGCGCCAGCATAAGGCAGCTTAGGCAGCTGCCTTACGGTGCTAGGCCAGGAGAGGGCGCCAAACCCAGGCATTCCTCAACAAGTAGTTTTTCTGGCATCAGCTCTGCTCACAGCTTTACGTAGCTCAGCTGCCTGGGGGGGGGAGGAGTTGAGTGAGACCAGGGGGAGGGAGCCCTGACCCATCTTCAGCCACGGCTCCTGTACACGAGAGAGACGATCCCTGCTAAGTTGTGAGAGGAGGAGGAGTCCAGGAGGAGGAGCCAGCAGGAATGCTATGGGAAGCCTTAGGCCTCATACACACAGACGTTTTTTGACGCCGGCGTTTTCTGGCGTTTTTTGCAGCTCTCCATGTTAGTCAATGGCCCCATAAAAACGTCGGCGTTTTTGAGCTGTAGGTGGCGTCGGCGTTAGTGAGCAGAAAGTAGAACCCATGGCCATCGCGTTCTGAGGCTGTAACGTTTTGACGTTTTTTGACGCTGACGCCACAAAACGCCAACAAGCGCCACCTAATATTGTACCGGCGTTTTTTGACGCCAACGTTTTTAGGTTGAAAAATAGCAGAGGGATGATTTTTTTAAAAAAACGCCTATTGACGCCGACGCTCACTAACGCTCAAAAACGCCAATGCATAACGCCGAAAAACGTTGACTTCTTTTCCTTGACGTCAGACCCGACGTTTTGTTTATTTTTTTAGATACTCCCGTGTGTATGAGGACTTAGAAGAAATCATGGTATGGTGCTGTGCCGCCCCCTCCCCAGCTCATCTCTCCCCTCCATGGACAATGTGCCTGGGCAGGAAGGCTGGCTGCAGTGTGTGTGGCCGTCTCACTTCACTGTGAGCCCAGCCAGCCCGCTCCTCCTCTTCTCTCCCTGCTTGAACGGGAGAAGAGAAAGAAAGATGTGTCTGCTCCAGCCCCGCCCCCTCTGTGTTTGCCCCGCCCACACTCCTATCCCCAGCCTGCAGCCAGTATGAGAAAGGGGATGTGGTAGGCGGGAGATTCAAAGTGACAACAGCTCAGCTGCCTCTGGGCTATGGCTGCATGATTGATGCTCCTGTGTGAGCCATCAGATGAGTGGAAGCTGAACTCAACTCTCTCTTTATCTCTTCTCTCCCCCATCTGTCTCCCTCCCCAGCTTTGTGGTTAAAGGAGCTTCACACACTTGGCAGGGTGGTTTGCTGTCCAGGTAGCCCAGGCTTTTACAGGCTGCATGCTTTCTCTACACTTAGATGAGCCCAGGAGGTGGAGGGCTCTGGTGTCATTGGATGAGATTTGTTGCTCTGATGGGGGGGGGGTGATCATTATGGAGTGTAGGTGACAGCTGTGCAGGTCTGTAGTGACAATGACCCAGCATTGGATGGGTGAACACGCATGCAGGATGTGAGCTTTGTCTCCTGTAGGAGGACTTCCTTGCTGTAGGTAGGGATCGGTCCTGGTAGTTGTGTCCCTGTATTGTCTTTATCCTTCTATAGGCTGTATGCTGAGGATTGTGTTGAGCCCCCTGTGTGCTGTCTTTTGTTGTGCAGCAGTACAATGAGACAATCACACTTCTTTCTGACACTCATCATACATTATCTTGTGGAATTCTATGACTGATAGAAACCTGTCGGACTTTCCCTGCTTATTTACCACCATGAGCTGTAGCCAGCAATGCTGATCTGTGTATTCTGATGGCAGGAAAATCTCCCTGCTGTCAGAATACAATCGCTCAATGGGCAGGATTCCCCCATCCACCTTCTGGATATGGATTGGAAAATCAAGTCTTTTTTTTGTCCAACACGCTGGAGGACTGTCTTAGTTGCTGTTTTTACACAAACTGTCCTGCAGATGTAGCAGTTAGAGGGATGAGACAGACCATTTACCACTGACAGGGGTGCTTAAAGCGGAGGTCCGGGCTAAAAAAAAAAATTAAAAGTCAGCAGCTACACATACAGTAGCTGCTGACTTTTAATATTAGGACACTTACCTGTCCTGGAGTCCAGCGATGTCGGCACCCGCCGCCGATCTTCGGATCGGGGGACGGGTGCAGCCGCCTCCATCGCGGGTAAGGGAACCCGGACATGTAAGCAGTACAGCTTCACGCCGGGCACCTTACTGCGCATGCGCGAGCTCTGCCACGCTCTGCTACTGGCCAGGCGGCCAGTAGCAGAGCGAGCAGGGAGGAGGGAGCCGGGCTTCTGACGTCAGCGGCCGCGTCCGCCGGCCAGAGCTCCCAGAAGTGTGGAAAAGGACACCTGTCTAAAGACAGGTGTCCTCTTCCCCCTCCCCCCCGAAAGGTGCCAAATGTGAC
>BLSH010472649.1:953978-969763 GCA_018402905.1 Glandirana rugosa
CCGACGATTGTATGCTAGTCGACACGCAAAAAAAGAAAATGAATGCAGTGGTCACATCTATTCAGGTATTCTGACAGCCAGTGGTGTTGTCTGTCAGAATACAAAGCCCAGAAGGGGGAAAGGGGTGCTCATCCATCTACGTTGTAAGTGTGGATGGAGGAATCTGTTAAGCTGCCTAAGCTATACACTATACAATCTGATTGTACAATCTCCTTTAGTTTCACTGAAATTAGTCCTATGAAGACAAACCTGTAATCCTCGTGTGTAGGCGGTTTCGCCTACAAGCCGGCTTTTTACTATGCATAGAGGAGATTGTGGCAGACGGCCATTACAAGCCTGAAGCTCCTTTTCAAATGTGAGTGACATGTATATGTTTTTAACTTTTAATAAACAGCATATATCAGTTTTACACTATTAGCCTTTACCTCCTTATGTTTAGCGGCACGCATATCATCGGCACTGAGTGGACAAACGCACAGCTGATCGTATGTTAGCAGCCACAAGAGGTGTTCCCTTTGAAAGTGAGGAAGTGGCAGACAGCCAAGATAGGAGACATATCATTATATTGCATGTAAGTGCATTACCATTAGGATAGCGAACAAGGATTTGTCTATGAATTACTACACCATGAGATGTTTTCTATTATTATTTTCTTGGTGATGGGTGAGAACTACCCCTGAAGATACAACATCAGCAGTGATCTTACATAATTTGCAGCCACAGGACAGCCATGGACATGTCCATTTGAGAAAGACTGTTTATACATAGGCGGTAAGGATAAAGTGCACATTGAGGTGTCCACCTATTTTCCTTACCAAACACAAACTATCCTATTTGGTGCATCGGGACTTTTTACCATTTCCCATTTAAGGAGTTCTTAAACTATATGATTTGCTTATATTGTTTATGTTGATACTAGCGCTGCATTTTTATATATACTTGGATGATCCCGGCTGGACCAGGCCAAGCAATCCAGCCATATTTGTTACTGGCAACCTTTTCCTCTTCCTGGCATTTACTGGCAGGAGAAAAGTGACCATTTTTTACTGGCTGTCAGTAAAAATACTGACGGTTGGCAACACTGGTGCAGACTGCCCTGTGGGATGTGGTTTGGTGACAGATCTTTTGGTGGGAAAACAGCTGGTCAATGAATTTAAGGCTTCATACTGGTGCAGTGTGGAATGGCTGTTGTATCTGTGTGTTTTTACCCATGGTCCAATAGAATTCTATTTGGTTGTGTGTGTAGTACCCTCCTAGGTAGGTTGCTAGGATGTATATGTTTAGAATAGTGTGGTCTCCTGCTTAACAGGACTCTAAGGTAAAATATAGTAGTTTTCCTGCCTAACAGGGAGACTGAATTGCTGCAGCCAGGAAGTCCTGTGTGTTTAATCACTTCCCGCCTGCCATATTCAGAATGAGGGCCCAGGGTGGTTCTGTTATCCTGACTGGGCGTCATATGACGTCCGGCAGGATAAGCCGCTTGTGCGCACCCCCGGGCAATAGGTGGTGCGGTGTGTCGATCTGACACTCCGTATCTCCGATCTAGGTAAAGAGCCTATGAGGGATGCTCTTTATCACATGATCAGCTGTGTCCAATCACAGCTGATCACATGATAACCAGGAAGTACTGTTAATAGGCTTTCCTCCATTCTCGCTGACAGGGCGCGGGTAGAGGAGAGCCAATCAGTGGCTCTCCTGACAGGGGGAGTCTGCGCTGATAATCAGTGCATTGATTATCAGTGCAGACCCATCAGCAATGTTCACCAGTGACCATCGGTGATACCCATCAGTACCCCACCAGTGGTGCTCACCTGTACCCACATTTGATGCCAATCAGTATCCACCCGTACCCACATTTTTAGTGCGCATTAGTAATGCCAGTCAGTGCCCCTCAGTAAGGCCTGTCAGTGCCACTCATCAGTGCCCATCATTGCTTCCCATCAGTGCCCATCATTGCCGCCTATCAATGCCCATCTGTGCCACCTATCAGTGCTTATCAGTGCCACCTATCAGTGCTTATCAGTGCCACATATCAATCCACATCAGTGCTGCATATCAGTGCCCATCAATTCTGAATATCAGTGCCACTTATCAGTGCCCATCAGTGCTGCATATCAGTGCCCATCAGTGCTGCATATCAGTGCCGCCTATCAGTGCCCATCAGTGCTGCGTATTTGTGCCCCCTCATCACTGCTGCCTATCAGTGCCCATCAGTGAAGGAGAAAACGTACTTATTTACAAAATGTTATAATAGAAACAAAGAAAAAATGTTTTTTTCTAAATTTTTGGACTTTTTTATTTGTAGTGCAAAAAATAAACAGGCCCGTAGTAATCAAATATCACCAAAAGAAAGCTTTATTTGTGGGGACAAAATTATAAAAATGCCATTTGGGTACAGTGTCGCATGACTGCGTAATTGTCATTCAAAGTGTGACAGCGCTGAAAGCTGAAAATTGCCTTGGGCAGGAAGGGGGTAAAAGTGTCCTGTATTGAAGTGGTTAACAAGTCTTACTTTATCTGCATTGACTCATTTGCATCAAGGCAGTTTTGGAAATTGCTGGGTGGACAGGAGTGACTCGTGCAGAGCAGTAGCATGAATATGGATGCCATCCCAGGCAATTACTGGCATAGAGGCACCTATGTATGCTGGGAAGGGGTATTTATACTCAGAGAAGAGTCCAGTTCGATGAGGGGGCTTCTTGTCCTGCTCAGCACCTGCTGCCATACGGCTTCAGGCTGGAAGCCTGAAAGCTGGAGAGCTGACCCATGTGTTCTGAAGAGCTGACTGAGGGGAGCCATTCCTGAGAGGATCGGGATGCGACTCGCTTGTTCTTATGTAGGCTACCCCTCTGTGCTAGGAAAGTCAGCTACTAGGTGCAGCAGAAAAGGAATACTGGCTAGTGTCCTGAAGAGCAATATTCTATCCTTCCCATAGAAGACTTGCTCAAGAGTGCATGTTGTTTCAGGTAGGAATTCCACAGTCAAGTTGAAGAAGTTGTCCTCCCTGTAATTAGTTGAATCTGGAATATCCCACCACATTCCCTTCCCTATCCAAGTTCTCAATAAAAACATTCTCAGTAAAAGACTGATTATTCAAGAGACAAGCCTAAGTGTGTGCCTGGCTGTGGAATATACTGTGTGCCTAGCTGAAGATTTAAAGCAAGAGAGTATTCTACTGGCTCCTATGGAGGTAGCGCTACATGTGTTTTGCCATGTTTTCTGAAAGCACACCAAAGATGCAGTATGCAGGGTTTTTGGTGTGCTTTCAGAAATGTGGCAAAAACACACACTCTAATAGAAGTGTAGCGCCCCCATAGTAATAGGTGCTTTTTGTAGTAGATTTTTGTTAGGAGAGGCAAATTTAGTCAGGCCTGACAATAAGTGCAGGCCTGAATGTTTTGCTCTGGGCGGGGGAGTGGTCCAGGGAGAGCTGGAGATTGCAGGAAGGAACACCTGTTGATTACTCCTCCCCTTTGTTTCTAGAAGGCTCTGGAAAAGGGGGATGGATGAGGAGGTGTAACTTTCTCAAGTATATTAAGGAGCCCCAACCTGGATTGGTAGAGGGCAGGCCTCCTTAAATACTGTGGTCTGCCCAGCTGTGGGAGGAGAGTGTCGGGTGGAAGAGTGGAGATGTAGCTGAGGTTGTGGAGGCCTCACCTGGGAGCCTGCAGTCTGGGGGGGTTACCTTGAGGCCTGGTGGCTCGGGTGCAGCCAGGAGCAGAGTTGGATCCTGGAGCAGCACAAGGGAGCAGGAGAACAACAGAAAGGCTACTGAAAGACTCTTTAAAGGATCCACCAGTGTCAGTGAGTGACAGACCCTGGGAGCTGGACAGAAAGTCTGGAGCAGGCTGGGAGGAGACAGTGGACAGTTTGTGGAAGTTGGAGGAGCCAGTCAAGGGAAGGAGTGTCGCTGGACAATGAGGTAGGCCGGAGTGGTGTGGAGGAGGATGGGCTGGGAGCAGTAGTCCACCGGGACCTGGCTAGCATAATTGTACTTAGCTACACCCTGAGGGCCCGTGGCCTTACAATCCAAGGGCCCGTGGCCCTTGCCTGTAACGGGAAGTCCGGAGGTCCTGCTGACACAGTGCAGGCCTCACCATGTGCTAGCTAGGGTGGAGGAAGAGGAAATGGAAAAGTAGTGTACCGGTCAGCAAGTGCCAGTGCTGGAGGAAGACGGAGAATGTATACAGAGCTGTATACAGTTTGGTCTCATGATCTTTGATTCTTTGGGCATCCCACAGTCATCCCATTTTCCAAGGTTATTCCCTCAATAAAACAACAAAACAAAGTACCAGCCTGTTCCGTGACTCCGTATGCATGGAAAATTGTGTGATTGAGTGCAGAGAGACAGGGGAACCACATCTACCAGTCACCCCTAAGGGGGCCATTGGCTACATTTGGGGGCTCGTCCAGGATTCACCTGTAAAGCTGCCAGTCATTGCCCCTAGCAACCGCAAGAGAACTGAGACAGGGAACTGTCTTTGTTCTATTGTCAATGTGGATTGAACCCGGGGTAAGGACTTGTGCATGTGCCTGCTAAAACAGAAAGTTCTTGCAAGTGTGCCATTGCCCATATTAACCATAGAATTACCACTCCCACTTACCCAGTTGCTTCAACCAGCGCTGGGCCGGACACTTGAATACCTTGTTCTGCAATTCAGTGACTTGTAACCTGTGTCATCACCCATGGAAACCACGGCGGGCGATCATGCCCATGCATTACAAATATACCCGAGCCCTGGCAAGGCCAGACATTCATCTCTGGATGCCAAATATGCCCAGCACTCTGCTAATGCTGGGCATACTGAACTTATGCTCAAAAATCCTGCTTGCAATGATAAAGTATGCCTGAGACGGTCTCCTGTTGCTAAGAGTGATCGAGGTAAGCTGGCAGGAACGCAGGGGAGAGACTGTGTTACAGTGGCCCCGTACAGGAGGACCAGGGGAATTACTAAAATCACTGTTGCTACTGGCAACCACCGTAAGGGCCAACATGCCTGGGCAAGTTCTGCAAAAGCCAGCATGCCTGCAAGTTTCTATCCTGCACATCAGGGGTTACAGCAGAGTGACCAGGAAAGAATCTACCTATCAGATTCAGTGGCACCAGCCCGTCTGGAAGTGAAGAGATGGAGCAAAGCCCTGAAGGAGATGAAAGTTTCTCTGAGCCCAGCAGATGCCATGAGGTTGTGGAAGATGGTGGAGGATAGTCGTTTGCTACCAGCCCTTACTTGGCTGCTGGAACAGACACACGTGGACACGGGTGTTCGACTTGAGCACCGTGGGGGATTCGCCCTTGGGGTGGTGGATGGGATGTAAAGACTGCATCTGCTCTGCCCAGGATGTCGAATGCCAACAGCAGCAGTGGAAGCATGGGCAAGGTGTGGTCATTGCCATGAGCCATTCATGCAGCGGATGGACATCCAGCAGAATCCACGCTACTTCAACGTGGACCTGCAGTCAGGACTTTGCACGCCACAGCCTGAGAAGTCCCAGAAGGCCGGAGCGGGCCTGGAGCCACCTCGTCAAGGCGAGGAGAAGTTGCGTCCCGGCGACTCCCCTGCGAACACGAAAGAGGGAAGGAAAGAGGGAGCTGTCATGACTGAAGGCCCGGCTGGGGACTTAGGACTTATAAGTACTGTCCAGCAGGAACTAGAACCCCCAGCCCCATCGGCCATAAGTCTGTCCGTAGCTGTTCCCTGTCCAGCGGAGTTAGTGCAAAGGGGGGGGGTGTGCCCTCTGGTGAGCTGGAAGAGGAGCTGAGAGACAGACCACTTGATTGGGGTTCCCCCAAACTGCAAGCCAAGTTTGGATCCCTGGAAAGACTTGTAGAATGGTCGCCCCCCTGATGAGATCCTAACAAAAAACCCTTGGGACCTTATAGGGTATTAGTTCCACAGAAAAAGATCAAGTTGCATAAAAAGTCTCACATTTTATTAACAAAGATTAAAAAGGGTACATATACCCAAAAGACAGGTAGTACAATAGTGCATATGTTATATCATAAATACATATATCTAAACAAAAACCACTTATTGCAACACACTCCTGTAAAAGTTGAACAGAGTGCTACCCAACGCGTTTCAAGGTCATGCATTGTTCCTCTTCATCAGGGGAAAAGTGGTAATCAATTAGTTATTATCGTTTAAGAAGTATCAGTAATGAAAGAATCTTCTTTATAGGGTTAAAAAACAGGAGACAAATGCTGCTGCGGCAGATCTTGGGCCATCCACAAGGGTTGGAGAACACCCCCACAGATCCACTCACTCCAACACGCTGATGGAAACAGGAATGGAGGGGCCCAACTTAGACCCACTCCCAAACATTCACTACCAAACATTAAGTTTCAACGCTCCCCTGAAATGGTAAATCAATGAGTGCAGTAGGAAGTGGAAAGATAGATGGAATGAAGTATTAAGTCAGGTGATGCTAATCTGACATACAAGATGAGTAGTACTTGTATGGTAGGATTGTAACGAAATTTTTTAATGTATTGAAGTATAAAGGCAGGTGCCAAGTGTCTCACAAGTGGAAACAGCCATAGCAATACAATAGCAAATGGAAGACTTGAAAGATTGGAGCCGCAGGAACAACGTGCAGCTCCGCCTTCCAGAAACTATAGACCAAGGGATTCTCAGTGACAAGGTAAGGGATATTTTTTACAAGTTGTTGGGTGATGCTGCCCCTGCTAATATGGAACTGGACAGGGTCCATAGGGCACTGGGTCCCAAAACCACAGATCCTAATTGCCCACAGGACATGATTTGCCACCTCCATCATAATACGCATAAGGAGACCTTGCTTAAAAAGGCATGGGAGACAGCCATAGTGGAACTATAATAAATAAATTTATAATATATTTATAATTTATTATATTTATAATTTATAATTTATTTATTATAGTTATATAAAATTATAATAAATATAATAAACAGAGATATGGCAGGAACCAGGAGCTGCCATATTAGATAGACAGGGCGCCCTAAGGCGCACATCGGAATACAGTGACCACAATAGACAAACGCACCTAATAAGTAAAGAATAAAGAATATAGAATGGAGGGACGCTAAGTCTCTGAAGCATTAAGGAAGGGGGTGGTGCTCCCCCATGAATATAACCTAAATTTTTTTACACTATTTGTACACCATTAGTAGACAACGAGATAATAGAGGAGGAAGGGTAGTAGGGAGAATGGGAAGAGGAGAACTAATACACCACATAAGTGAATTTAAGTAGAGGCACTGACTAAGAGGATGGGGGAGGGGGGAGAAGGGGATAGTTATATCAATTTGTATTTTGGATATATGTAAATTTGAACATACTAATTGAATATGGCAGCACCAAGGTGAGAGTGAAGTGGTTGGGGAGCTGAGGCACAATTGGAGTGGAATCTGAGGAACAAGGGGGGGGGGGGGGTGGGTAGGGGAATTTCCCTCCCCCCTCTTTTTTTCTTAATGTAGCGCCCCCATAGAATAAGTGCATTTTTCTAGCAGGGTTTGCTAGGTAATGTGAAAATTAGTCAGGCCTTAGTGTAAAAGTGTCAGAGTCCCGGTAGTCTGGCCATGGGTGTCCACCATATTACTCCCAGAGCCTCGCCTGTTTGCCGCTGTGAAGTATTGCTGTATCTCAGGTTTTTGTCTCCCGTGGCTTAAGCGGATACATGCCATTACAGTAAGTAGGAAAAGAGAGGACACCCAGGGAGAACACCAGAGCACTCCAACAGACGTCCACAGTGGCAGGGAACCGCTGCCAGTCTGGATGAGCGTCCGCAGCAGCGAGGGATGGGTCTCCCCCAGGGAGGCCGATGAACAGCGTGAACAGTGCGGTGGATGGCAGGTACCTCTGATAAAACATAGTCTCGACTCACAGTGGGATGTCAGGCTGATTGGATGGATACTGGGGGTAATACAGACTCAGCTGATGCTGGTATTTGATGTATACAGTGTGGTAAGTAGCAGAAAAAGGAGGTGATGATCCTAGGAGACTGCTTTCTGCTTCATGCCGTTACTGTTCATGCGTGTATCGTGCTAGGGCTGGCGTAGGGCCAGGAGCTCATGCAGAAAGCACCTCACCCGACCATGTCAGGCCACGCCCCTCTCATTTCTATTTTAAACTGAATGGGTTCTTTTACACAGTAAAGTTTACAATCATTTTAATGAGGAAAAGGACCTCTTCCCCACAATCCTGGCCCAGTGGTTGTGAGAGTCTGCAGGCAGAGGCCTATCAGCAGGGTCGCTGATAGTGGGGGACTATCAGCCCTGTTGTACGGGCCCTTGCACACAGGGGGGCCCCACACAGGGAGGGTAATTAGTGACAGACAACAATTGTGTCGGTTTTCCTCCAGCAGATGAAAGCTGCTCTCCTCCCCTCTCCCTGCTGCCAGCTTTTAACTCCTAAGAAAGAGACAGTCGTCCTTCACGAATCCCCCTCCCTGTGTGGGCCCCCCTCCTCTCACCCTAAGGTTATTTCTGATCCTGAGTTTATCTCTCTAACTTAGGCTATATGCACACTGGCTTAAAATTCACTTCTTGTACAGTTTTTTGTTCTGCCTGTAGAAGCAGCTCAGTGTTATCCTATGTGTCCATGCACATTAGGGCGAATACAGGCATATTTTGAGCTCAGCATTTAGAGGCAGGAAAAAAACCCTTCTGGTTTGCGTCTCTGATTGGAGCTCACTGGCAGAATTAAAAGTAAAACTCTCCTAAACTCTTCTAAACTTTCTACAAAAAATGTTCTATATGAGTGTTTTTTTTTCTGCCACGTAAGCTGGAATTTTTTTAAGCCCAGTGTGCATGGAGCCTAACTTTGCTTCTCTCCCTCTGTCTCTCTGACCCCGTAGCCTGTATATTTTTTTCATCTCATGTTTATTTTAATTTATTAACTCAGTTTTATCTTTTAGATTTAGCAGGAATTCTGTGAGTTGTGGGGGGTAGGGCCCTGTCAGGTAGGCTGTACGCGGCCCAGCGATTTCTATCAGCAGCCCTGCCTATCAGAATCTGGAAGCCATTAAAAAAAAATGTATTGCTATGCAAATCCATTGTCAGCCCTGTCATCCAATGACGCAGAGACCCAGGATCCCCCGTGATCTTACTGACCAAATATAGTCATATGCATGTTTGGTCAATGTAACCTACAATACCCCTCCCTTTTGTTTAGGTTTAGCTGAGGAGTTAGGGAGCTGTCATTTATGGTAGGTGAATAATGGAATTCATCGCAATTGAAGAGGATCTGCATGGAGAGGATTTCCACGTCATCGTGGTTGGCGATTAATTTACATCATGGGACCTGTTTTTCTTTTAAATAAAAGATTTAACCGGCAATGTTTATTTATCGCTTACTTACTTTTTTCTGAGAATGAGCAGGCATGCTATGTACCCCTTACTCAATCAAATAGAGGGCTCCAGGATCTGGGACCCCCTTATTTTTGAGAAGGGGTTCCAGGTTCTCTGCCAACAGACTTCCACAACCACCGGGCCAAGCAGGACTTGCCTGTCTGCATGCTCTGATAAAGGTCTGGTATAGATTTTGGGCCTTTTTTTGCATGAGTTCCTCCTTAAAATCCAATCCAGTCCTGAAGAGTAGCAACTTCCAGGGTATCAGCTGCCATACTGCTGTCTACTTCTGCATGGAGTGAAATACTGACGCTGACTTCATCATAGTAAAGCCTCACTGGACTCTTTGGCCTACCAAATCTCTTGTAAAGTAGCCCCATCCATTTTAGCCTGTGGTCCAAAGCCTTGTTGTTTACTTTTTTGTGTGGGGGCCCCTTGACTTGAAGGCTCTGGTATGAGTTTTTAAACACTATTTTTGCTCCTTTATTTACATCCACCTTTCAGCTGGGAATCTCCAGCTCACAGATGATTGACCCGGCAGTGATGACTCACTCTTTAACAACCGGTCTGAGTAGGAAGCTGTTACATTTAGCAATGATAGTAACACCACTGTTAAATGTATGGGCCAAACACCTGTTCTATATGGATGAGCTTCTGAACAAGCAAAACTTGGGTTCGGACCAAATCAAAAACTCAGGCCTATTACCCAAGTACCTTCTTGCTAATATCTGGTCAGCTAGTCAGACTGCAGCCACTTTACCTTTACATGCTTGAAGTATTTATTAACTTCTGCCAGTACAGCCACATTTGCTTCTGCTGTCTTTATCATTCTCAGATCTTTCTTAGGACAGGGTGTTACTAAGGTTTTTTTCTACAAGGAGACATTGGTCCTTGACAGATCTCCCCTAGGCTTTCATTTACCAACACCAAAGAAAAAATGTTAAAGTGTTTGTAAACACATATTTTTAAAATCTTAAACAAACATGTTATACTTACCTGCTCTGTGCAATGGTTTTGCACAGAGCTGCCCCAATCCTCCTTCTCGGGTCCCCCGTTGATGCTCCTGGCTCCTTCCCCCACTGAGTGCCCACCATAGCAAGCTGCTTCCTATGGGGTGCTTGTGCAGGCTCACTTCCAAGCTGACTCTGTGTCCATAGACACAAAGAGAGCACCCCGTTAATGCCCCCCCCTTCATTTCCTCTTCACTGGCTGTGATTAACAGTATCTGAGCCTATGAGGAGGTAGATAGCTGAGAGAGATGCTGCTCTCTTGCACAGCGCTAAATCAAGATCAACTCAGGTAAGTATAAGGGGGGCTGTGTAGAGGAAGCTGCACAGATAAGGTTTTTTTTTTTTTTTACCTTAAAGTGGTTGTAAATGCACCCTTAAAAAAAAAAAAAAACAAACACGTTTATACTTACCTGCTCGGTGCGATGGAATTGCACAGAGCGGCCCCAAACCGCCTCTTCTTAGGTCCCCCACCGGTGCTTCTAACTGATCCCTTCCACTTTGTGCCCCCTTAGAAAGCCACTTTCTATAGGGGCACTCGTGTAGGTTCCTTTTGCATCCCCTTCTCCCTCATCACTGGCTTTGTTTAACAGCAGTGGAAGCCAATGGCTCCCACTGCCTCAACAAAGCCCGAGAGACTAGCAAGTGAGGGTAGAGAAGAGCTGCAAACGTGCACAGTGCCGGATTGAATGAGGGCTCAGCGATATCTGAGCGATGTTTGTATGGATGAACTCGCATTGGATTCACAGAAAAAAAAGGTGCAGGGACTTTTTTTCCCCCCGCACTGGAATCTGTGAACCGATCTGGGGGGTGTCATTAACATTGTATTGACACCTGCAGTGGTTAACAGAAGACAGTGTGAACTGCCTGCGGGAGAGATGCGATGCGGGAACCGGCGCTGGAATCGTGCTGGTTCCCATATCATTACAGTGTGAACCGGGGCTAAAGGTGAATAAGTGGATACCATCATCACTCTTCTTCCATCTTAGAAAGAATTTGTTAATAAGGACAATAAAGATTCTGAAGAGAAATTCAGTAAGCCTATTGCAAGATTTTTTAACAACCAGTTGTAGGCCTTTGTATTTTGCTAGCATTCTATAGAAAGAGGCCAGTTTTTTGTGTAGGTCTATTCTAGCATAAGGATAATATATTAGAGGCATACAAGAATTTTTGGTGTGTTTTCTTAGTTTCTTTATGATGAAGCATAGTGTCAGAAGCTTGCAATCAAATGGGGCTGCAAGGATGTGAGCTTTTAACTTTCCATACTTTCTACAGTATGTGATAGCCTTCAAGGCTTAGCCACAACGCCCATCTTCCTCTATTGCTTCTGCAAAGTGGTTTGCTTCTCTGTTAAAGAGGTAGTAAACCGCAGAAAAAAACAAACAAACAAAAAAAAACCCTGCAAGACAATAGCATAATGTGCTAGTATGCATTGCATACTAGCACATTATGAAATACTTACCTTAGAGCAAAGCTCCCGCAGCGTGCTTGGTTATCGCTGAGGGAGCTGATATGTTCCCTCTGCGTTTCTTCCGGGTTCGCAGCTCCGGTGCTGTGAGTGGCCCGAGCCGCAATGGTGTCACTCCCGCGCATGCATGTAGGAGTCCTTCTTTCTGGCAAGGTCTGGCACCATCTGCCGGACCTTCACAGCGCATGCGCTGCCAACGTCAGCGGCTGCATGCAAGGTGAACATTTCCTAAATCGTGCAGGTTTATGAGATATTAATTTTACCTACAGGTAAGTCTTATTATAGACTTACCTGTAGGTAAAAATGTGCAAGTGCTTTAAAAAAATGTAGTATAGGTTCCAAAACAGTTGCAAATGTAAGTATGAGTGCTCATTCTGTAGGGGACCACATCATAGGAGTCTTTGTTTAAAAAAAAGATCAGCGTTATGAGCTTGGAAAAAGTGCTGCCATGGTTAACTATGTGTCCAAGCTGGCCATTCAGTCAACGAATCTTTGATGCATTCTTATTGGTTTTTATTTGCATCCTTTTAAAGAGCTAGATTGCTTTAGGCCTCATACACACGGACGTTTCTAAAAAAATAAACAAAACGTCGGGCCCGACGTCAAGGAAAAAAAATCAGCGTTTTTCGGCGTTATGCATCGGCGTTAGTGAGTGTTAGTGAGCGTCAGCGTCAATAGGCGTTTTTTAAAAAAAATCATCCCTCTGCTATTTTTCAACCTAAAAACATCGGCGTCAAAAAACGCCGGTTAAGGCCGATACAGTATTAGTTGGCGTTAGCCAAAACGTTACAGCCTCAGAACACGCTGGCTTTGGGTTCTAGTTTCAGCTCACTAACACCGACGCCATCTACAGCTCAAAAACGTCGGCGTTTTTATGGGGCCATTGACTAACATGGAGAGCTGCAAAAAACGCCAGAAAACGCCGGCGTCAAAAACCGTCCGTGTGTATGAGGCCTAACGGTTGCCGTTTTGAGGTCTGCTAATAAAATGGCTAATGTTGTATTCTCTAAACTGAAGGAAAACTACTGTCCCCTTTTCCGCCCCTCTTTTTGGTCATTTTAGATTGTCACCACTAGACATAATCCCTACAAAGGAACCCAATGTCAATTTTTCATCTCCTTTTATTTTCTTCCCCTAATGATTAAAGTTGCTGATGACCTATCTTTGATTTTTATTAAGGCTCTATTTATAATTGGTTCAGAGAACCTCTCATCCAAGTTTGACAGCAAGTCTGCTTTTTGACTATTTCACTACCTAAGCTTCCAGTTTGCAGTTATTCTTTGGTTAGTGCCCACCAATAGGATGCTCAATATCCTATCTGTGTCTTTTTTCAAATTTTCTGAAGTTGATGGTCCAGTATGAACATCCCAGCAGAGCAACGATTTATCATTTAGATGATTTATGATTAACTTTCACTAGGGATTCCTGTATTGATAACCATTTGTTGTCAGCTTTGCAAATACAAATGCAACATTTTAGGGTCCCCTTGGGCACTAAGAAAAAAAATTCTATTGAGTTCTTGCGCATGGTCAAAGATACTGTCAGGATTATTATGAGAAAAGACAAATCTTTAAAGGAGCACCCTGTTTTATATACTCAATAAAAAAAACTACTGTTCATGACAGTCTTTATTGGCTTTGTTAGGATGGGTTGGTGCTAGGGTTGCCACATCATCCCTTTAATCCAGGACACATATGAATTACACAGGTTCTGAGGCTAATTTAATGCAGGTAAGGCACCAAGTGAGTTTAATTACCACCTTAATCAGTCACAGAACCTGTGTAATTCATATGTGTCCTGGATTAAAGGGATGATGTGGCAACCCTAGTTGGTGCTTCCCATTTCTGAGATTAAATTCCCATATTTACATGTTCGCTTTTGTTTTGGACAAAAACTTTCAACATTTTCCAGATGTAGCAGGGTCCTTTCTTGGTACATACTGGGCTGGCAAATGGTATGCAGAGGTTTAGCCCCAATCTTGGATTCATGCTGGCTTTTTCCTAGTGTTGAAGCTGTGGTACTTTTGGGCAAACAACAAAACTGTATACAATTCAATACGGAAGGAATCAGAGGGCCCTGTATAGCAGTTCCTAATAGGGCTTAGGAAACAATGTTTTCATTCTGATAATGGATGTTTCATTACTTTCAATTTTGTTACATGATATTATTGGATCTACTGAGTTTACTGTATGTGTTTACCTGCCGGTAAAATGTTGTACAGACCTGATTTTTCCCATTGCCTTTACTGGTGATTTGGCGTATCTAAGTTGTTTTCTAGTTCTTGTTTCGTTTATTCAGGTTTATTACAGAAAAGGGTTAAATTGCAGGGTGGGTCTGCTTACATTTACTTTGGAAAGTCAAAAAAGGAAAAACAGATCAAGTAAAGGCAAGTTATGGGGAGGTGCAGCATGACGCAGCAGTAGTAAACATTCAGAGTTCAGTTGCAGAAACAAAACTGTATTGAAGTTCAATGAAGCACAGCTACCTGGCAGGGAGGCAACCCAACTGGATGCACTCACAGAATGTTGCAGCAATGAGTATAACCGAAGGTCTTGGATGCACTAACAGTGTCTATCTTGAGCTGCGGAATGCGGTCTGGCCGGTCTGTGCCCAAAATGGGGAGGTTTCCAGGAAGGATGGTGTGTCCCTGCTCTTTCCCTACTCATCTGGAACCTGCCTCTAATATTGTCCCTGATAGACTGGTGACCTGTCCCTACACTACCCACATACGAAATGCACACCAAGCCTGGGAGCCAGGGTCTTAAATATACTCTGCCTGGCCACCAGAGTCACATGGGGTGCCAGCATCCAATTGGAGAGCTTCCCCAGTGACCCAGGAAATCACAGAGGAACCACGTTGCTCTTGACTTCCTCTCCCTCTGCTTATAGTGGAGAACGTAGACTGCACCTGCCTACTAAGTGACTGACCCTTAAAAGAGAAGTATGGAAATCAGTTATCTCTGCAACTAAAGTAGATTTGCTAATGGCTACTATGGTTATCTCTGAACTGATGAGTTGGTTGTTATGGATTTCAGGGTCTGGGATCCAGTTCCTGGTAATATAGAGAACAGAAAATGTCCAGATTCAAGCTCAGTCAGTAGCTTTTCATTTTGCCACTGTGAATTTAAGGGTTTCCTTACTGTTTTGTTTGGGGGCGATTTGGTGCATTTCACAGATATTGGTTTTATCATTATCAATGCTGGTTTGCAAAGAATGATCGCCCGAACCATGGTTGCATAGTTAATCTGGTTGAATATAGACACAAGTCCATCCAGTTATCCAACACAGAAAACACACCCACACAAATAGAAAGCATCCATATACACTATCCTATACCCACAGTTGATCCAGAAGAAGGCAAAAAGGTGGTGGTGGGGTCAGGTTGGTAACCTGGATGTTGGGTAATGTCACCCACTTTGTGGGTGGATAGTGGTTGGTAATTTGAAATTTGGTTAAAGAGGAGTAGTGTTGAGCGAACCCGGACTGTAACGTTCGGGTACGTACCAAATTTTCGGGTGTCCGGGACCCGAACCCGAACATTTCAAAAAACGTTTGGGTTCGGTCTGGGGTTCTGGTATTTTACTCCACGTGTTGAGAAGCTGCAGGGCAGCCAATCAACAAGCGTTTCACTGGTTTGCCCTTAGAAGCCATCACAGCCATGCCTAGTAATGGCATGGCTGTGATTGGCCAGTGCATCATGTGACCCAGCCTCTTTATAAGCTGGAGTCACTTGATGCTGCAGTCACATGCTCTTGGGTTAGCTGTAGGGAGAGGTAGCTGACGGCGTCAGGGAGAGATTAGAGACATTTTAACAACATCTGATCCTGCATCCTGAGATAGATTACTTTACTTCTGCTGTGCTGTTGCTCTGAGGACAGATAGCAGAAATTTGAGATTTCACATACCGCTGCTTTGAGTTGCAGATCAAACTCTGCATAAAACAACGATCGCTACGATCGTGCTCAACGATCAGATTGTTGG
>BLSH010472649.1:1019704-1033295 GCA_018402905.1 Glandirana rugosa
TATTGATGATGATATGTATATGGGGATGTTGGTCGTTTGTCACAGCAGTTGGCGGGTCAAGGGGTCTTTGGGGGGTCTGTGAGTAATTACAGTGTGATAATATGGGGGGCCCATCTAGGGTATGGCGCTCACACCTGGTTAGTGGTGTTTCTCACAGGGGCTAGGTCCTCTGGGGGAAGGGAATATGGAAAGTATGTGTCGGAACGTCTTCGAGCCGGTTGGGGTACGGCTGAAGACATGGACGGTTACATTTAAAATTGGGCTTTATAGACACCCAAAGACCCCTTTGTGTTTAGGCATTATATGGTTTATGTTTTAATGTGTTGTATATTATTTGGTTAATAAAATTGGCTGCTGTGGCCATTTAAACCCATGTCACGCAGTTTGTGTCTTTATTTATAATGGTAAGCACCCAGGTTGACGAATACTTTAGTCATGTGTGGGAGAGCTTCTGTAGAGTGACAGTAGATGAGGGGGGAAAGAATTCAGAAAGGTGACAACAGCAGGCAGAGGGGAGAGCACTGACAGGGGTTAAAATGGAAGATTGGAAAGTACATTTTACTATGACTAGACGTGAGTCACCGGAGGAGAAGCAGATTGTTTAGCATTGAGTCTGGAAGATTTTTTTTTAATGTAGATATTAAGTGGGAGTCCAGTTGTGAGTGATCAACAGAATGGAAATAAAATTCAATGTGATCATAGAGGGGAAAAAAGAATGGAATGGTTCTGACCAGTGACAGGGTGGCTGAGAAATAGTCATAACGCTCCCTCTGCATGAACTGTATGTGAACTGCAGTATCTCACAAAAGTGAGTACACCCCTCACATTTTTGTAAATATTTTATTCTATCTTTTCATGTGACAACACTGAAGAAATGACACTTTGCTACAATGTAAAGTAGTGAGTGTATAGCTTGTATAACAGTGTAAATTGCTGTCCCCTCAAAATAACTCAACACACAGCCATTAATGTCTAAATCGCTGGCAACAAAGTGAAAATGTCCAAATTGGGCCCAAACTGTCAATATTTTTGTTATATTCCAGCACTGCCTTAACCCTCTTGGCATGGAGTTCACCAGAGCGTCACAGGTTGGCACTGGAGTCCTCTTCCACTCCTCCATGACGACAGCTGGTGGATGTTAGAGACCTTGCGCTCCTCCACCTTCTGTTTGAGGATGCCCCACAGATACTCAATAGGGTTTAGGCCTGGAGACATGCTTGGCCAATCCATCACCTTTACCCTCAGCTTCTTTAGCAAGACAGTGGTCTTCATGGAGTTTTGTTTGGGGTCATTATCATGTTGGAATACTGCCCCGCGGCCCAATCTCCGAAGGGAGGGGATCATGCTCTGCTTCAGTATGTCACAGTACATGTTGCCATTCATGGTTCCCTCAATGAACTGTAGCTTCCCAGTGCTGGTAGCACTCATGCAGCCCCAGACCATGACACTCCCATCACCATGCTTGACTGTAGGCAAGACACACTTGTCTTTTGTACTCCTCACCTGGTTGCCACCACACACGCTTGATACCATCTGAACCAAATACGTTTATCTTGGCCTCATCAGACCACAGGACATGGTTACCGTAATCCATGTCCTTAGTCTGCTTGTCTTCAGCAAACTGTTTGTGGGCTTTCTTGTGCATCATCTTTAGAAGAGACTTCCTTCTGGAATGACAGCCATGCAGACCAATTTGATGCAGTGTACGGCGTATGGTCTGAGCACTGACAGGCTGACCCCCCACCCCTTCAACCTCTGCAGCAATGCTGGCAGCACTCATACCTCTATTTCCCAAAGACAACCTCTGGATATGACGCTGAGCACGTGCACTCAACCGCTTTGGTTGACTATGGCGAGGTCTGTTCTGAGTGGAACCTGTCTTGTTAAACCGCTGTATGGTCTTGGCCACCGTGCTGCAGCTCAGTTTCAGGGTCTTAGCAATCTTCTTATAGCCTAGGCCATCTTTATGTAGAGCAACAATTCTTTTTTTCAGATCCTCAGAGAGTTCTTTGCCATGAGGTGCCATGTTGAACTTACAGTGTCCAGTATTAGAGAGTGAGAGCGATAACACCAAATTTTAACACACCTGCTCTCCATTCAAACCTGAGGCCTAACAATAACGTGGGAGGAAAAATGGCTAATTGGGCCCAATTTGGACATTTTCACTTAGGGGTGTACTCACTTTTGTTGCCAGCGGTTTAGACATTAATGGCTGTGTGTTGAGTTATTTTGAGGGGACAGCAAATTTACACTGTTATACAAGCTGTACACTCACTACTTTACATTGTAAAAAGGGGAATTTATTCAGTGTTGTCACATGAAAAGATAGAATAAAATATTTACAAACATGTGAGGGGTGTACTCACTTTTGTGAGATACTGTATATACACATTGCAAAGAATTGAACATCTTTTCATACACTTCTTAATTTTCTAAAGATTTTGCTGTTTGTTTCTCACAGTAATTACTGAATGGGACGATGTGCATTCATTCTAAGCACTCACAAAAGCTTATATTGGATTGTCAAATATAACTATTGTTTGTATTGTTATTACAATGCTGATGTTATGGAATAAAAGGATATGCTGTGACCGGAGATTTCCTTTAATCAAAATGATACTTCTACAGTAGTTGAAATCTCAAAATGCACAGAGCAGGAAATGAGATTTCTGGGGGAATTCTGTTCAGTGATGTGGAGAAACTTCCAAATTTCACACAGAGGACATTTAAAAGACATGTATGTTTTTTTTAAGATTTATACTTACCTAGGTGGATGCAGCATCAATCCAATGCTACATCTGTCCCCCGACACCTCTAACACTGAGAACTGAGCGATCTAACACCACCGATCGCTCAGATCACACAGCTCCGTCAGCAGAGAGCTGGTGACTGTCAATCAGCAGCTCAATGCTCTGCCCCCCACCCCCTGCGCTCTCCCTGGAGCGCTGGGTTGTGGAGGGGACGGGAGCAGCCGGCCCAGGTGCCAGTCCAGGCATGTGGGTGGGATCAAGACTCCATTGTTGTGATCTTGCCTGGGCTTGGACCGGCTCTGTGACATCAGCAAACAGCGGGCTTCAGCTGTATGCTGAAAACGAGTCTCAGGAGTGCAGGACGAAATGTACTCCTATGATCCAGTACAGACAAACAAGCTTTATTTCTCCTTTAACAACTTCAGCCCCGGAAGGATTTCCCAGTTTAGGACCAGAGCACTTTTTGCGATTCGGCACTGCATCGCTTTAACTGACAATTGCGCGTTCGTGCGACGTTGTACCCAAATGAAATTTGCATCCTTTTTTTCCCACAAATAGAGCTTTCCTTTGGTGGTATTTTATCACCTCTGATCACCGCTATAAACAAAAAAAGAGCGACAACTTTGCAAAAAAAAATGAAAGGGATTTTATTAAAACTTACCGTAAAATCCTTTTCTCTGTGTTCACTGACAGACGCAGCCCTCTTTGACATGTGGGTTATATGCAGATCCTACTAGGAGATAACTAGGCAAAAAGAAAGAAAGCAAGCTGCCCCCTCCCAGGGGGCCGTCCTCTCTCTCTCCCATATAACTCCCCTGCTCTGCTCAGCATATCAGTTCATAACAAGCCGTACAAAGACAACGCAGGGGGGCGTGTGCTGCGTCTGTCAGTGAACTCAGAGAAAAGGGTTTTACGGTAAGTTTTAATAAAATCTCTTTTTCTCTTACGTTCACTGACAGACGCAGCCTTCTTTGACATGTGGGGATGTCCCAAAGCTGTGTCATAAAAGAGGGGTGGGTAAACGACAACAACTCTACCCAACAGAAACCTCTCAGGAGGCGCCAGACGCGCCTACACTGCCACCTGTAAAACTTTACGGCCAAAAGCAGCATCCGAAGATGCTGACACATCAACTTTATAAAACGTAGTAAACTGAGGCCCAAGTGGCCGCCTTGCACACCTGTGACACCGAGGCCTGGTGTCTGAAAGCCCAGGAAGTGCTAACAGCCCTGGAGGAATGAGCCGTGACTGGGAAAGGAGGTACCTTGCCCCGAACAGAATACGCATGTGTCACGGTCTGTCTGATCCAACGGGAAACAGTAGCCGACGAGGCCGCCATTCCTTTGCGCAGACCGTCCGTCAGCACAAACAACGCGTCAGACTTCCGAAAAGGGTCTGTAGCCTCCAAATACACTCGCAAAGCTCTCACAACATCCAATGAATGTAACTCAAATTCCTTAGGATGTGAAGGATGCGGACACAACGAAGGAAGAACAATATCTTCATTAATGTGAAAAGAAGAAACCACTTTCGGTTAAAACTAAGGAGACGGGCGCAAGACCGCCTTGTCCTTGTGAAGGACCAAGTAAGGAGACTTGCAGGACAACGGTGCCAACTCAGACTACCACCTAGCGGATGTAATGGCCACCAAGAAAGCCACTTTCTGCGACAGCAACTGTAAGGGAATATCCCTGATCTTCTCATATGGTGGCTTCTGCAGCACAGAAAGCACCAAATTCAAATCCCGCGGTGCCATCGGCGACCGTACCTGAGGAGCCACATGGCGCACACCTTGTACAAATGTATGAATCAACAAATTGAAAGGCCGTTGAAAGAGAATCGCCAGAGCCGAAATCTGACCCTTGAGAGTACTCAAAGCCAATTTTTGATCCAGGCCCTGCTGCAAAAAAGTCAGGACCCTGGACACAACATAAGAGCGGGGATTCCAACCCCCCGCCTCACACCAGGCAATATAAGCCTTCCAGGTGCGATGATAAATCTTGCACGAAGTACACTTGCGTGCTTTCAGCATAGTGGGGATCACGGATTCAGCGACAGCCCAATCCCTCAGCACCTGGGACTCAATAGCCAAGCCGTCAAAGCCAGCGAGGGTAAAGCAGGGTGCAAGATGGGTCCCTGAGACAACAGATCTTCGCGCAGCGGAAGACGCCAGGGAACATCTGCCACCATTCGCACCACGTCGGCGTACCAAGGAAGCCGAGGCCAATCCGGAGCCACCAGGATCATCGGAATCCCCTCCGCTTCCACTCTGCGCAGTAGCCGCGGTAGAAGCTTGATGGGAGGATAGGCATACAGAAGATGGTACCAACCCCAAGGCGCTACCAGCTTGTCAATGGATCTCTCGTCCTGCACACAAAGTTTTTCACTTTGTGGTTGAATCGAGACGCCATGAGGTCCACATCTGGCGTGCCCCACTTTTGGGAAATCTGGCTGAACACTTCTGGATGTAGGGACCATTCCCCCTGATCCAGCATCTGGCGACTGAGGAATTCCGCCTGCCAGTTTTCTACACCCGGAATGTAGATGGCGGAGATCGCTGGCACGTGAAGTTCTGCCCATCGCAGAATGAGAGCTGCTTCCGTAGCTGCTGCCGAGCTCCTCGTTCCACCCTGATGGTTCACATAAGCCACTGCCGTGGCATTGTCCGACTGGACCCAAACCAGGAGGTCATGCAATCTCTCCGTCCAGTGGGAGAGGCAGAGCCTGATCGCCCTCAGCTCCAGCACATTGATCGGAAGGCGAGATTCCTGTGGCCCTGTGCAGACAACTGTCCCAAGACTCCCCCCCAGCCCGATAGGCTGGCGTCCGTTGTGACTATCGACCAATTCAGGGGAAGAAAGGACTTCCCCAACGAAAGGGCCGGGGCCCGAAGCCACCATGTCAACGACCCTCTGGTCTGAGAATCTAACCTGATTACCTGGTCCAGGGACAGTGGGGACTTGTCCCACCGAGACAGAATCACTCGCTGAAGTAGCCGAGTGTGACTCTGGGTGTAAGGGACCACCTCGAAGGCTGAAACCATGGGCCCCAACACCCGCATACAAAACCGTAAGGAAGACCACCGGCGTGACAGCAGAGTTCGCACCGCTGCTTGCAGAGTCAGCAACTTGACCGGAAGTAGGAACACCTTTACCTGTTCCGTGTCCAGGATCAGACCCAGATATTCCAGGCGACAGGACGGTGTCAATGTCGACTTCTGCAGATTGATCAGCCAGCCGAAGTCCTGTAACGAGGTCATGGCGATAGCCACATTCTCTTCCAGAGCCGAAGCAGACTCCGCTCTCAGGAGCATGTCGTCGAGGTACGCTACCACCGCAATGCCCCTCTGCCTCAGTAGCGCCAGCACCGGGGCCAATAGCTTGGTGAACACCCGGGGAGTCGAGGCCAGACCGAAGGGAAGTGCCACAAATTGGTAGTGAAGGTCTCCCACCGCAAAGCGCAGAAAGCGCTGGTGCCGGAGACAAATGGGGATGTGGAGATACGTGTCCCTGATATCCAGAGACACCATGAACTCCCCTTGGTGCAGGGCAGCCACGACCGAATGGATGGATTCCATCCGAAATGTTTGCGCTCTCACAAAGTGGTTTAGCGCCTTTAGGTCCAGAACTGGCCTGACCCCCCCCCCTTTTTTGGGGACCACAAATAGGTTCGAGTAGAAACCGTGAAACCTCTCCTGAGGTACTGGCATGATTATCCCCTGGTCGGAGAGTATCTGAACAGCTCTTAAGAGGGCCTCCCGACGTCCCTGAGGGAGTCTCAAGTTCGATGGGAAGAACCGGTCTGGGGGTAGAGTGCTGAACTCTATCCTGTACCCGGAGGACAACACTTCCTGCACCCATCGGTCAGAAATGCAGGCAGTCCATCTGTCTGCGAACCCCAGAAGACGTCCCCCCACCCGATGGTCAGGTGGGGGCAACCCATCATGCAGAGGAGGGCTTATCCTCTGTCTTTTCGTTCTTGCATTTCCAAGGACGCTTCCCGGACCCTGCGGCCGGCTTGCTGGGCCTTGACCCCTTGCCCGCTGCGCCAGGGGCACAAAAAAACCTCTTCTGACCCGAAGAGACAGGCCCTTGCTTGCGGCGGAACTCCCGCTGTCTGGGCTTTGGAAGGAAAGTACTCTTCCCACCAGTGAAATCCTTGATGATTTCATCCAACTGTGGCCCAAAGAGGCGGCCACCCTGAAAGGGAAGGTCCGCAAGACCTTTTTTAGACGCGTGGTCACCCGACCACGACCGTAACCAGAGAACTCGTCTGATAATGACTGCAAACACAGATATCTTAGACAACATGGGAAGCAGGTCCAGAGCTGCATCACACAGGTACCGAATACCCTGAAACAAATGGTCTGCCTTCTGTGACGCTTCCAGCGTCCTGCCGCAGTCCAAATCATTCTGCAGCTCTGCCATACATTCAGACAGATATTGTGTCGCCATGGCAGACGCCAGGGCCGGCTGCATGGCTGATCCTGCCAACAGGAAAAGTGCCTTAGACACTGCCTCCGTCCGCCTATCGGCTTGGTCCTTAAACAAGGGGGACCCTTCCAACAGAATGGTTGTCGCCTTGTTCAGGCGAGCCACCGGAGGGTTCACTGTGGGGGACGCCCACTTCTTTAGGAAACTATCCTCAAAGGGATAGCGTTTAGGTAGAGCAAAGGAATTCTGCAGACGCTGCCAGGGTACCAGCTCACCCTCTGAGAGCTCCACGGGGGTCCCTGTGACCCTCGGGGCCACCTCCAGTTCAGATTCGTCCCCAGAGGAACAAGGGGGAGGCGGGCATTTTTTTAGGGGCCCCCAGAGCGCCCCACCCGGGGAAGAAATTCCCCAAACACTGCCCTCAACTGATCCAAGGACACCAGTGCCCCCAGCGCAGGCTGCGCTGCCACTGACTCCTCCTCAGAAGGGCCTGCAGGATCATCTGACATCGCACCACCGAAAATGACAGTCAACTTTAGCAAAAAAATGGACTGACACCCCCACAATGCAGCCCCACCACCGCCCCACAGAACACCAGGGAGACCCCAGGAGGACTGCACCCAAAGCTACCGCACCCCAGGGAAGGCCCAGTTATACTTGCTGTTTTTGCGCCCACAGAACTGCTCCCAGCAGGAGTGCATAAACCAGGCCCGCCAGAAAGAAGCGCCGTTTGTCTCCAGCCACGCTGTCCCACTGAAAGGGAAAGTAAAACAGCACGTTTTACACTGCTCCAGGGACATCCAATATGGCCGCCGATACCATCCACAAGAGGCCAAAGCCTGTGTACAGGCCGCGACTACAAGAAAATAACCGCCACTGTCTCTAGAGGGAAACCCTCAGCAAAATGGCCGCGGCTACGGCAAAATGGTGGTGATCCGTCGCAAAATGGTGGGGCATTGCTGCATGGCAGTACAAAACACACAGATGCGTTTTTAGAACGGGATGCGGAGCGGGAGGGGGGGGGAGGGGGGCGAGGACCCAGAATGAACTAGCCCAGTGACCACCCTCCACAGGTCGGCCTAAAATTGCCACAGTAAGCCCAGCGCCCCCCCCCTGCACCCCTAAGGGGGAAGAGGGGGGTCACTCACCACTCCGACGGGCGTAGCGGGTAGCCACTTGGTCGCAGACCTTCCTCTCCATCCGGAAAGAGATGCTGCAGGCCAAGACCCTGGACAGGCACCGAGTCTGGTCACCGGGCGTAAGCGGGGTCACCCACTGGCTGCCCACACAGAACGGGCACGATGCGGCGGGTCCCGCCTCAGTATAGGACTAGCTCGCATCGGTCGGCCGTGCTGGGGAAATTGCAGAATGCTAGTTATCCTCTATGCCCCAGCCGGCTTCTTGATAGCAGTCTTCATCAGATAGCTTGAAAAAATAAAAAAACGGTAGCAGAAAAATCTAAACCGCAGGTCCCATAAGGGAGCCAGGTCAACTCCTTGCACTAGGCATATTAAAACTGATATGCTGAGCAGAGCAGGGGGGTTATATGGGAGAGAAAGAGGATGGCCCCCTGGGAGGGGCCAGCTTGCTTTCTTTCTTTTTGCCTAGTTAACTCCTTGTAGGATCTGCATATAACCCACATGTCAAAGAATGCTGCGTCTGTCAGTGTACGTAAGAAAAACAATATTTCTTACTTTTTTTGCTAAAATTCAATTCCAAAAAAAAAATATATAAAAAACATTTTTTTTATCGGTTTTGGCTGATTTACTATTCTTCTTCATATTTTTTAAAAATTGCAATTGGCGTGTATTTATTGGTTTGCGTAAAGGTTGCCTTGTTTACGAATGATGAGAATTCATTTATGGGGTTTTTATTTTTTTTTTATTTTTTACTAGTAATGGCGGCGATCTCGGACCATTTTGACACTTTTTTGGGACCACTGGCATTTATACAGCGATCAGTGCTTTGAAAATGCACTTATTACTCTATAAATGTTATTGGCAGTGAAGGGGTTAACTGTGTTCCCTGTGTGTGTTCTAACTGTATGGGGGCTGGGCTGGCAGGGGAAGGGGAGAGATCACAGCTTCCATATACAGGAAGCCTACTATCACAGGCCTTCCCCCTCTGTTAGAACCTAGATCTGTGTTTACTTACACGGACCTCCGTTCTCTCACTGCGGGGGAGCCATCGCGGGTAGCCGGCGGAGATCGAGGCCGCCCTACCGGCTCTCTGGCTCCCCCGGAACACAGTAAGCGCGTGAGCGCGCCTCCTGAGGCGCACGCGCACTCACAATACTCTTTATTGCGGCCGTCGTCAGGTGACAACGTTTTCGCGATGATGTACCAAGTGGTTAAATTTGTTAAATTGGTATTAAACCCAAAACCAAAAATGTAATATATTGCAGCTTACCAATCATTAGATGTGGTGGCTGCATTCATTTTCTTTTTTAGGGTTTTTTTCCCCTCTGTTTTCACCTGTGATCTGGCCAGTAACACACCTCCTCTATTAGGATAGATAAAGGAGCACTTGGGCACCTTTGGACAGCAGCATTGTCAGTCTGGGGGAGGGGCATGTTAGGTGGACTAGCAGATTTAGATACACTAACAAACTGAAGCCAAACTCCAGCTCACACGTTTTAAACAGTTATAGCAAACATTTTTTTTTCCTTTGGGGCTACTTTCACACTGGGGCATTTTTCAGGTGCTTTTGGGCTAAAAATAGCGACTGAAAAACACCCCTGCCCCCCCCCCCCCATCCACCCCAGTGTGAAAGTCTGAGTGCTTTCACACTGGGGCGGTGCGCTTGCGGGACGTTACAAAAAGTCCTGCAAGCAGCATCTTTGGGACGGTGTGCTGAGCGGTGATTAATGCTCCTCCACCGCAACTGCCTTTGAAATCAATGACAAGCGCTTCCGCAGCGGCTGTACACCGTCTCGGAAGCGCAGCGCGTCTGCACTTTTGATCCCTTTTTAACCCCTTGTGGGGGTTTAAAAGCGTCGCGCTCCCGTCTGCATAGCACCGGAAAATCGCTGCTGAAGCTAGTGGCGATTTACTGCTACCGCCCGCCCCAGTGTGAAAGTTGCCTTGGGATAAAGGTTTTACATAAATAAATAAAAATGAACCAATGTAAACACAGCTGTCAGCTGACCAAGTCACCTGGTTAAAATTAGGGTTGCCACCTTTTGTTCAATCCAAACCCGAACACTTTAGTAGCAATGAATTTTAAGGGGGAACCCTGATGATTTGGTGTAAAGGGGAACTCTGATGTAAGGGGGTTTCTGCTCACCAAAGCTCCCACTTACTTTACAGTTCCCAGCATTTTCCCTTAAATCAGGGTTCCCAAAGCCCCCTTACATCACAGTGCACAGGGCACCCCTTATATCTGAGTCCCCTTTATCTTAGTGTACACATGCATTAAGAGGCAGGAAAGAGAAGGGAGGTGGTGTTGGGGGGGGGGGGGCCGACTTCAGACATTGGATGGTGAGCTCACTGAGGATGGAGGCTCAAGCATTGACATCTTTCATCCACGATGTATCTACCGGCTGCCGAGCTTCAAATTTCCAGCCCATGCACCCCTTTCCCAATCACAGAACACCAAGGTTTGGGTGGGTGGGCAGACAGAGGGGTAAGGGCAGGAGGAGCAGGAGGAAATCAAACCCTCTCTCCTTTCCTGCCCATGTATGGGGGTGGGGGATTGTGCGCACAGCTATGTACTTGGTGGTTGTGGTACTCAGTTACTTGGGGAATTGCAGTCCATTCTTAATAATGTGTCCGGGTTTCAAACCTGGACACATGATTCCAAACCCGGACTGTCCGGGTGAATCCCGGACAGGTGGCAACCCTAGTTAAAATAGGGAGAAAAAAGCCTAAAAACAAATGAATGCAGCCACTACATCTAATGATTGGCAAGCTGCAATCTATTACAGTGTTGGTTTTGGGTCTAATACCACTTTAACACATATGGCAGTAGCGTGGAACCATATTAAAGAAAGAGCTTTGATGTGTCCTTGGGGACCCAGATTCCCATACAACCAGGGAATTCTGGGACAACGGTTATATATTGACAGGGGAATTTATAGGAAATAGGTTTAGGGGATTCTGAGAAAGTGAACGATGACACTGACAGGAAAACAGATGGTTAGACAGCTTATGAAAATGTCAGGGGTCACGGCTAAAGCATTTTTATTTTGTTGATAGAATTAGAATGTCAAGGCTCTCCAGGATGATTCTATGCTGAGCTGATTGAGGCAGCATGCTATAAATTTAAGTTAGCTGGGGGAGGACAATGCTCTTCAGAAAGTGCTGTGTCTAATGGTTTTTTTGGAGTGGATTTCTCTTCCTGTGACAGTGCACATAGAAAGCTGCACTCTCTTCTCAGTTCAGATTATCTCCAAGAAGACCATTTTCATTTGGAGTCCCCAACCCGGGCCTGGCTAGCAGAGTCAGGGGCTGCAAATGAGTAGGAACCTTCTGCCAAATGGAGTATTACATTTGATCTCTAATATTTACAAGCCGCTTTATTCCAGAATATTATTATCTTAAAGGAAAAGCCCTGCAGGGGTTAAAGTGGACCCAACTCCCAAAAGGAGATGAGTTTCATTTAACCACTTTCAGACCACCCACCGTACATATACTGCGACAGGTACCCAGTACGTGATCTGACACTCCCAGGTCTGGGCGCACTCGCGTGCCACCAGCGACTCGCTACCGCTGCGATCACACACAGCGGGAGCCTCGATGTCCGCCAGCATCCGCGATTACACAGGGCACAGGCGGAGCGGCAATCTGTCCATGTAAACAAGGCAGATTGCCGTTTTGTCAGAAGGGGAGGTATTTATCCTGTGTTCCTGCTAAGCAGGAGCACAGATCTTTGCCTTCCCCTAGTCCAGTGGTGTCAAACTCAATTTCATTGTGGGCCACATCGGCATTATGATTGCCCATAAAAGGGCCGGTTGTATCTTTAAGACTATATGTCCAGAGCATCCACTTCCCTTACATGTCAAGAGTCACCCCCACCATCAGAAGTTGAATCCTCCACCCTCCCTTACATCAAAGTGCACCCCCTTACCTTATGCTGCTGCTGGGAAGAAGCTGGATGCATTGCTGGAAAGCAGAAAGTACAGGGTCTGGAGGAGGACCAGAGGTGGGCTGGAGCTCCCCTGCAGCTGCAGGAGAGGTGCAAGGGCCACATGAAATGGCCTGGAGGGCCGGATTCGGGCTGCGGGCCTTCTGTTTGACACCTGTGCCCTAGTCAAATTACCTCTCACTCAGTGAGTAAGCACAAGCTAGGCACACAGTTAACCCCTTGATCGCCCCTGATGTTAACCCCTTCCCAGCCAGTGTCATTAGTACAGTGACCGTGCATAATTTTAGCATTATGAATAAAACATCTTCACTGTGCTTAGGCTCTAAAAAGCAGCTGACATAAATTGCTGGCAACAATATAAAACATAGAAAGAAGATGAATGCATTGCTAAAAAAAAACAAAAAACACACAGTAATTCAAAATTGTCCTCAGACACTTGTATATGAAATGACACATGAGTTCATAACAGAGTCCATAAGTCTTTAGAGCACACCCAGGGTGCATAACCAGATAATGAGAATAAGGCAAATTGTGCCCTAAAATGGCTAGAAGGGCTCCAAACAATAATAATCACTATGCCACGTCCTAACAATAGAGTTGGGAAGTTTGGTAATGAAGACTAAGGACTTTACCAGCACATATAATGATAGTATAAAAAAATGAAATGTTTTATTGGTCTACATTAACCACTTCCTTACTGGGCACTTAAACCCCCCTCCTGCCCAGACCAATTTTTGGCTTTCAGCGCTGTCGCATTTTTGAATGACAATTGCGCGGTCGTGCGACGTTGTACCCAAATAAAATTTGCGTCCTTTTTTCCCCCACAAATAGAGCTTTCTTTTGGTAGTATTTGATCACCTCTGCGTCATTTCTGATCGCCGCTATAAACAAAAAATGAGCGACAATTTTGCAAAAAATAACAATATATTTTACTTTTTGCTAAAGTACAAATCCATAAAAAAAAAAAATGATTCATCAGTTTTGGCCGATATATATTCTTCTACATATTTTTGGTAAAAAAAAAAAATCGCAATCAGCGTATATTGATTGGTTTGCGCAAAAGTTATTGCGTCTACAAACTATGGGAATTGATTTATGGCCCATGTTGCAGCGTGCTGGCGCGTTAACAGTAAGTTTTTACGCTGTCGCGACTTTCGGTTTTTAACCAGACCCGTCCTCCCCCCAAATTCACGGGTCATTCCTTCACCAATTACATCTGGTTATTTTGTAAAGTAAAAAAATATGATAGTAATATACACGACCATTTCAGGAATCAGAAGTAATGGTTTGAAGGGTTGAGATAACAATCCTGCACCGTATCAC
>BLSH010472649.1:1068821-1081274 GCA_018402905.1 Glandirana rugosa
TTGAAGTGGCCATCGCAGTCACCAGACTTAAATCCGATTGAGAACCTCTGGTGGGACTTAAAGAAAGCAGTTGCAGTGCGCAAGCCTAAGAATGTGACTGAACTGGAGGCTTTTGCCCATGATGAATGGGCGAAGATACCCGTAGATCGCTGCAAGACACTTGTGTCAAGCTATGCTTCACGTTTAAAAGCTGTTATAACTGTAAAAGGATGTTGTACTAAGTACTAAGATTGAATGTCACTTGGGGGTTGAATAAAACTGATAATGATGTGAGCTCAGAAAAGACATTTGTGGTTATTTCATTATAAATGTTATGTTATATTTGTCTGACCTACACGTGCCTCTTTGATTTAATTGTAAGCAGGATGACTGAATGATCATAATCAATTTCAAACCGACCAAAACAATCAATTTCAGTGGGGGTTGAATAATTTTGAACACAACTGTATATTCTTCCTCTGGTAAAAAAAATAGTTTTTTATTTATTTTATATTTTTTACTAGTAATGGCGGTGATCTGCGATTTTTAGCAGGACTGCGACATTGCAGCGGACATGTTGGACCATTTTGACACTTTTTTGGGACCACTGGCATGTATACAGCGATTAGTGCTATGTAAATGTCACTGGCAGGGAAGGGGTTAACCTGCAGGGGGCGCACTAAGGGTTAACTGTGTTCCCTGTGTGTGTTACTAACTGTATGGGGGCTGGGCTGAGTGGGGGAGGAGAGTGGTCATGGCTCCCTATACAGGGAGCCTGTGATCACATACCTTCCCCCTCTGTCAGAACGGAGATCCGTGTTTACATACATGGACCTCCATTCTGTCACTGGGGGGAGCCATCGTGGGTAGCCGGTGGAGATCGAGTCCCCCCTACCCGCTCCCTGGCTCCCCCGGAACACAGTGAGCGCGCTCACAATCCGCGATCTCGTAGCCGCCGTCAGGTGATGGCGGTTTGTGATTTCGAACCACTTTGCCGCCGTCATGTGACGACGGGCGGTCGGCAAGTGGTTAAGTGGGTGGAGGAGTTGGCTGCAGTCTCTTTGGACGGTGTGATCGACCTGTGTGTATGTGCTACCGCCGGAATGCGGCCTGCAGCCTAAACCACGTGATCCAGCGGGCTAGATTAACACCCCAGCGAGCTGTAACACTACTTCACTCCAGTGAGTGAGTGATCAGCGGAGCCAGCGTGCCAGCATCTGAGTTATTCCACATTCAGCAGCATTTGCAGTGTGAGCGTCAATCGATCCGGAGAGAACTGTGGGGAGAGCAGTGGAAGCCGGTTTCCCGAAAGCAAAGAGCAAGCGGATACCATCAGTTCCAGTGTCTACAGCACAGCCTGAGCAGCCGGACCACTTTCTGTGATCAACAGGGTGGTGAGCAGGCAGAAGCCTACCTTTGAGTATACTCTGTTGACTATACTTCTTTATCAGTACAGATTCAGCTGTCCTAATGGATTGCAAAAAATCCTGTGCACGGGTCCTTCTTTAACTGCTGTTATAACTTGAAGTCAGCAATCATTATCAAGGTTATTTTCTCCTTGTCAATTTTGTTTATTGGAGTTTAACAGTATACAAAAAAAATAAATGCAATAGCAGAACAAGAGATAATACATCTGAACATAAGATAGGCGTAGGACTCCATACAATAACAATTACATATTACATTTCATACAAAATAAAGTAGAATTAGTTATTCAAAAATTCTCATCAGTAAAGAAGAGAGAATCATAGCAATTAATGAACAGTGAAAATTGATTAAAGTCACTTACAGTTATTGTAGAAATCATTTAAGCGCATATAACTCAAGAAAATAGTTGTTGTTGCTGTATCTTAAACTGGAGTCTAAGTAAAAATTGTTGTAAAATTATGAAAAGTAGACTGAGGTTCTGCGCTTAGAGCTAGAAGAAGAAAGCAAGGAAAAGGAATGAAAGGAAAGGATAGCAAAGGAGAGAAAAGAAGAGAAGAGTAGTATATATAGAGAGAAAAGAGATATAGAGAAGAAGAGAAGAGAAATTCCCGGAATGAAGCATGACAGGAGGCTTAAAATGTTTAATGGCAGTTATCGTATATGGGCGAAATTTACCTAAATTTAATTGGAAGGTAAAAAATGGGTCACCCAAGGGAGCCATATTTTTTGGAAATTACATATCTTGTCTTGAGCAATAGCATCTGTCTTGGCATGAATCATTGCTTGATTTATTCTATGCTTAGTTTCGGATATTGCTAGATTTGGTGATTTCCAGGCTTTAGCAATTGTTTGTTTTGCCGCTGTTGTAACTTGTAGAAGAAGTTTAATCTGATTACGTGTAAGATTTACCAGTTTCAGATTTAAAAGCGCTATTGATGGATCCGGAGAGATAATTACAGCAAATAGTGTAGAAATCATGAAAAACACATTTTCCCAAAACCTTTGAACTATTTGACAGTCCCACCATATATGTAGATGTGAACCAGGCTCTGTACAGCCTCAAAAACAAAATGGAGAAGAATTGTGGGCAAACTTTGCAATTCTGGTAGGTACCAGGTACCAGCGCATTAGTACTTTATAGTTGGCCTCTAATGCAAATCAAGGTTATTTTCTAAAGTTTATTCAAGTTGCCTATTTTGTGCCTTCATTTAGATTAATGGACACAGTTTATTTAGGTATCCAACTTTAGAACCAAACAAACAGAAGATTATCCTGAACTTCATAAACTGGGCCCTTTGCATTGCAGTAACCATTTCCCACATGACCAAAAGTTAAATCTCCTAAGGAACTCTCTAAATTAGATCAAGAGAATAAAGTTGAATAATTGTTATTGATTTATGGTATCTGTGTTGAACCATATTGAATTCTACTAGAGCAATAATAATATGTTCTAGGTCTCATTGAGCTGTATTAATATATTTTATAGTTCATTCATTCTAGATTACTTCAGTATTAGAGTTTTTACATGCTTATCACTCAATGTCTACCTACATCTTGAGTTGTTATATAATTTATGGAACTATCAGATATGTGATTACGCTCGGTCAAGAAAAAGGGAATATATTCTTTGTTACATTTATTCTGCTTATTAATGATATCAAAGGGTGCAATTAATATGTTATGCTGATACCTTTCTGCTCAAACAAGTTATCTACAGTTGTTTTAAATATTCAATTCACTCTTAAGAGGTATAGCTCTAAATAGCTCTAAATATTACAAGTAAACTCTTCTGAATTGAATCTAAGTGTGGTCTCCGTTACTCTTGTGGTATTAATACTTAAGATATTGCAAAAAAATGAGTGAACCCAGAGTGTTAGGGGTGATGGAGGACTCTAGAACTGGGGAAGACCAATGGGGAACTGATTTTTCATGCGACCCTCAAGAGGGCAGCACTAAATTTATGCCGCTAGAACGCCTGAAGGTGCTTCCTTAGATTTTGAGCCCCTCTATATGGCTGGGCTGTGAAAAAGTCTCAAACATGTGGTATCACCATATTCATAAGTGGCAGCATGTGTTTTGTGGTGTAATTCTATGACTATGATTTTTATTACAAATATTTCTTTTTGATTGACAACTTTGTGTAAAAAGCACATTTTCATTTTCTTTCCTGCAAAAACTTTCACAAAATACATTGAAGTGTTTGCTTTCTAAAATGGATTTATTTTGTTGGTGTTCCACCTTCCTGGTTTTTCCAGGGCCTCAAAAATGTGTTAGGTAGTCAGGAACGTAGGAACGTAAATGCATAATTTATGCTCCTTGAAAGTTCAAAGGTGCTCCTTGAATTTTGGGCCCCTCTTTGTAACTACAGGGTGGGCCATTTATATGGATACACCTTAATAAAATGGGAATGGTTGGTGATATTAACTTCCTGTTTGTGGCACATTAGTATATGTGAGGGGGGAAACTTTTCAAGATGGGTGGTGACCATGGCGGCCATTTTGAAGTTGGCCATTTTGAATCCAACTTTTATTTTTCCAATAGTAAGAAGGTCATGTGACACATCAAACTTATTGGGAATTGCACAAGAAAAGCAATGGTGTGCTTGGTTTTAACGTACCTTTATTCATTCATGAGTTATTTACAAGTTTCTGACCACTTATAAAATGTGTTCAATGTGCTGCCCATTGTGTTGGATTGTCAATGCAACCCTCTTCTCCTACTCTTCACACACTGATAGCAACACCGCAGGAGAAATGCTAGCACAGGCTTCCAGTATCCGTAGTTTCAGGTGCTGCACATCTCGTATCTTCACAGCATATGTTTTTTTATGGTTTTTATGGTCAGTAAAAACCAATACCGGGTGAGCTGCTCCTTCCAGGAGGTACCGCCATTCCTCCAAAGCCGACTTGATGGCCAGCAATTCCCTATCACCGACATCATAGTTCCAGCAAGATGGGGCACCACCACATTATGGGTGTCAGGTCCGAGCATTCCTAGATGAACAGTTTCCTGGAAAGTGGATTGGTCGTCGTGGGCCAGTTGAATGGCCCCCAAGGTCTCCCGATCTGACCCCCTTAGACTTTTATCTTTGGGGTCATCTGAAGGCTATTGTCTATGCTGTGAAGATACGAAAGATACTGAAACTACGGATACTGGAAGCCTGTGCTAGCATTTCTCCTGCGGTGTTGCTATCAGTGTGTGAAGAGTGGGAGAAGAGGGTTGCATTGACAATCCAACACAATGGGCAGCACATTGAACACATTTTATAAGTGGTCAGAAACTTGTAAATAACTCATGAAAGAATAAAATTACATTAAAACCAAGCACACCATTGTTTTTCTTGTGAAATTCCCAATACGTTTGATGTGTCACATGACCCTCTTCCTATTGAAAAAACAAAAGTTGGATTCAAAATGGATAACTTCAAAATGGCCGCCATGGTCACCACCCATCTTGAAAAGTTTCCCCCCTCACATATACTAATGTGCCACAAACAGGAAGTTAATATCACCAACCATTCCCATTTTATTAAGGTGTATCCATATAAATGGCCCACCCTGTAGTGTGAGAACTAGCATCAAATGTAGAGCTTTTAAGGACACCGTCACTCGCTTTTCTTATTTTTAAGGGCTTTCTCTTGCCCATTTTTATTGACCAGTTGCTGACGATTGATGGCGGCAACATGGCTCTCCTGCGCGAATCGCCGTCACCTGACGGTGGCCACAGGAGCAAGTATTGTGGGCGCGCTCACACACTAGCGGGGGAGCCAATCAGTAGGTGGGGTGGACTTGATGTCTGCCAGCTACCCACAATCTCCCTCCGGCAGTGACAGAATGGGGATCTGTGTATGTAAACAAGCAGATCCCCATTCTGACAGGGGAGAGGGGAGTGATCGTATGTTCCCAGTATATGGGAGCAGCGATCACTCTCCTCCCCCAGTCAGCTCAACCCTCACACAGTTAGAAACACTTCCCAGGGAACACATTTAACCCTTTGATCACCCCCTAGTGTTAACCCCTTCCCTGCCAATGACATTTGCACAATAATCAGTGGCTCTGATCGCTGTATAAATGTCATTGGGCCAAAAAGTGTCAAAAGTGTTCCGATCTGTCTGCCGCAATATCGCAGTCCCGCTAAAAATTTCGGATCGTCGGCATTACTATTAAAAAAATAAAAGAAAATGCCCTGAATCAATTCTCATAGTTTGTAGACGCTATCAATTTTGAGAAAACCAAATCAATCAATATACACTTATTGTGATTTTTTTTACCAAAAATATGAGGAAGAATACATATCGGCCTAAACTGATGAATAAATTAGTTTTTTTAGATTTTTTTTTTTGGATGTGTATTATAGCAAAAAGTAAAAATATTGGATTTTTTTCAAAATTGTCAGTCTTTTTTTGTTTATAGCGCAAAAAATAAAAACTGCAGAGGTGATCAAATGCCACCAAAAGAAAGCTCTATTTGTGGGAAAAAAGGATGTCAATTTTGTTTGGGTACAACGTTGCACGACCGCACAATTGTTGGTTAAAGTGACGCAGTGCCTAAACGCAGAAAGTGCTCTGGTCAGGAAGGGGGTAAATCCTTCCGGGGCTGAAGTGGTTAAAAGAAAGTTCAGCAAACAGAAAACATGAGTTTCCCTCGCAGGGGTTTTCAACATTTCACTCTTGCTTCCAAACAAACGATCACTCAGCCCTTCTGGCTTGCACTTGCAGTACACCTGCTCTAGCCTTACCCTTTAGGCCTCTGTTTGTGTCCCACAGACTGGTCGCTCACCAACTCAGTGCACACAGATGCACTGGCTCCTTACTAAATACCTTGAACTGTCTACTTTCCCTAAAGGAATCATTTGGGGGGTGCCTCAGTGCCTCTTGCTGCACTGGCTCCTTACTAAATACCTTGAACTGTCTACTTTCCCTAAAGGGATCATTTGGGGGGCAGTTATACTGTCCTGGCAATTTAGAGCCTCAAGAAACGATAAAGGTAACCGGTACATTAGGCTTGATCAATTCTCAAATATATACCATAGTTTGTAGACTCTATAACTTTCACACAGGCTAAATATTATACAAAGAAATGCAGCAGAATATATTATGATATACATTTATGAAGAAAGATTATTTATTTGCAAAATGTTATAATATAAATTAAGAAACATTTTTTTTTCAAAAACCTCTATGTGTCTCAAAAAAATGATAAAAAATTAATTTGGGTACAGTGTCGCATTGCTTAGTAATTGCCATTTAAAACGTGACAGTGCTGAAATCTGAAAACTGGCCTGGGCAGGAAGGGGGTGAAAATGTCCAGTATTGGCGTGGTTAAATACAATACCTGGAACTTATTGGTAAAACAACCCAAAAATACAAAAATATAGAATTTATTAGTACAAAAGATATATAATCGATATCACCGATGTAACACATAATTAAAAAAATGCTTGATACATAATGGTTTATTTAACAGCTTATTCATTTACAACCACCAATCCATATAATACAGATTTACAGCACAATTTTCCTACTACAAATTGGTCAGCATGTACTGCATTTTTTTATGCTTCCTCGGGATTAGGGTAAAACAGTCAGTATGTGGTGTTATCTGTATGGTGGTAATTTGTTACTGTGGTCTAAAGAAATAAAAGGATTTCAAGGTGCAGTATGTACAGACAATATAAAAAAGAACCATGCCACCCCTTAAAATCTACTCACATTTTATTAGAAGCAAAACAGCATAGTTTGGTTTTTTTTTTTTTTACTCCAGATGAAGACAAGGCGTAACATGTAGAGACACAGCCTGGCGGTGGTTCCCGGAATGTGAGAGATTTTATCTACCTTTATGCTGTTTTGCTTCTAATAAAATGTGAGTAGATTTTAAGGGGTGGCATGGTTCTTTTTTATATTGTCTGTACATACTGCACCATGAAATCATTTTATTTTATATGCCTGCGTGGGAGCTACGGTAGAATATAACTTTCTGGTACCATTGAAGTTTCCCGCACAACGGTTAATTGTGTTGAAGATTCCTGCACAGCGAGCTATATATTAGTTGGAAGGAAATGTGACCACATCCAATGCGTTGAGCACTTTATTATATTATATTTTATTACATTTTTCGGTGCAATTAGCATCGTTAGTTATTACATACACTTTTGTGCGATTAGCACGTTTACCTCATATGGTGCGATTAGCACACAATATTTTTGTGCGGTTAGCACTTCCATCTAGTTTCTTTGTGCATTCCACACTGTGAAGAGATCGTTTTACAGATTAAAGTGTGCCTGTTTATGTATACAAGAGAAGCATTTACATCCAAAACGAGAACTGACCCGAGTGGGGGTTGCCATTTAAGGTGAGCGTCCATTTCACCTGGTAGAGGGAGCACCTTGCACTTTGTTTGGTTTGCTTGCACACCATTAGGAAGGATCACGGAGGTTACATGGAAAGAGGACAAGTAGTCATTGGATCATCATTTGCATTACCCTAGGAGGACTGAGCCTCTTTTTTCCTTTTTTCCTTTAGTCTTTTATATTTATTGGACTACATAATTTTCAGTTTATTAACTATTAACTTGGCACTTAGCACTTTACATTCACTAGTATAACAAGTTTTTGATCAATCACTAATGGTAATGGAGTGTCAATACTGTTAGAAGAATCTCTGATTAGAGTCAGTAATTATAATTCACCAATTTTTATTTGTCATTAACATTATCTGGTAGCGCATCCACATTATTTCAATTATTATCACTTTGTTTGTATGACTTACACTTAGTGGAAGCTGCAACCAGGTTCTTTTGGTTATATCACATATAGAGTTGAGCGAACCCGAACTGTAAGGTTCAGGTCCATACCGAAATTTCGGGTGTCCGTGTCCCGAACGTTTGAGAAAAAGTCCGGGTTTGGGTTCTGTGAACAGGGCGGTTCCCCGTTCTGACAGTGATTTAAGCGGTAGTAAACCCGCAAAGCTATTTTTACATACAGGTAAGCCTATAATAAGGCTTACCTGTAGGTAAAAAGAATATCCCCTAAACCTGCATGGTTTAGGAGATATTCGCCCTGCATGCAGCCGCTGACATTAGCGAGGCGGCCGGCAACTCAGAGCTGGCTGCCGGAGCGAAGAGCTCCCGCGGGAGTGACGTCACGCGGCTCCGGCCACTCACAGCGCCGGAGCCGCGTACCCGGAAGACAGAAGAAGACAAACATGTCAGCGTCCTTAGCGCTGACCGACTCGGGCATCGGGGGCCTCGTTCTAAGGTAAGTATTTCATAATATGTTAGTATGCGATGCATACTAACATATTATGCTATTGTCTTGCAGGATTTTTTTTAATTTTTTTTTTTTAGCAGCGGGTTTACTACCGCTTTAACTGATCCCTGTGATCTGATTACAGAACAATCTGATACTGGACTAGGTAGAGATTACTACTGCTTTGAGGGACAGCTTGCAGATCTAATAACATCTCCCATTTTTGCAGCCCTCTAGCACTTTCCAGGACTTTTTTACAGCCATTTTTGTGCCGAAAAGTTTGGGTCCCCATTGACTTCAATGGGGTTTCGGGGTCCGGGGTCAAGTTCGGGTAACGTTCGGTACCGAATCCGAATTTTTCCACAAAGTTTGGCCGAACCCGCCGAACCCGAACATCCAGGTGTTCGCTCAACTCTAATCACATAGCAGCGCATCACCACTCCTTTCTTTCTAATTCCACATCCTTACCGCTCTTACACTAAAGAACCCCTTACACAGTTTAAGATTGAACAGCTTCTCTTCCAGCTTCATTGTGGGGCCACGTATCTTCCTAAATTTTTGTCTCTTATATAAATATTTCATGCTGTTGGTCTAATGCCAATACATTTATAATACATATATAACAGAGTTTTGCAGAAACATCTACAGTTGGTTTATGCAGAAACCATACCTGCCAACTGAATTTGTAAAAGAGGGATACTACTTACGAAGTGCTGCATGCACAGTGCGTTGTGGCAAAAAGTGGTTGAGCCCAGTGAAATGTAGGTGTTCCCATATGGGTGCAGTTTAAAAATATATCTTTAATAAACATGTGTAGCGCCACTTAAAATAAATATCCAGGGATCGTACAGCTGTGTGACGTCAGCACTAGAATCTGCACCCGACGTGTTTGGTCCAATCGGATGTTATCAAGGGGTCCCCTTGATTGGGCAAAATGTGTTGGGGCAGAGATTCTAGTGCTGATGTCACGTCACTGTACAATCCAAGGTCAACAATGGCTTTCTAAGTGAGTGGTTTTATCCTTGTGCTTGTCATTTTGGTCTTACACTGTTTTAATAGAAATACTGCACTACTGGACATTATTTCTTGCTTGCAGTGAGCTTTATTTGTCCATAGTTGGAATCTACCAAAAGGTGCCATGGAGTCTGGATCACTGTAGAGCTTCCAGATGACATTATAATGGCAGCCTATGGTTCTTGTGAGTGTTTAATTCTCAAGGAGTCGGTGCTCGGTCTTCTGGACACTGTGGCATCAACAAGCACATTTGGTGTGGTGGGTGGACACTTTTATTATTTTAATATTACTTTAAAATAATTTTTTTCTTTGGATTCACTTTATATTGAAGTTTATGTGACTTTAATATGTTCTATGGACTTTTCTGTTTTTGCCTATTAATGTGGCGCTACACATGTTTATGTATATATTGTTTGAGGTTTTCCATTTTGTGAGAGCAGCCATACACAATGTATTATTGTTTGCATATTTCACAGCGCAGATATTTATATATTCACGTAAAAATATATCTGCAACAACTTTGATAAAGAATCCCACCTGGCGGGACTGCAACCAATGCATACTGAAAGTTTGTAACTTTAATGGTGACTTAAATTGGGACTCTTTTTCTACTTTTGCTGTGTACCAATTTACGTCTTGTGCTGGTTATCCTAGGACCAGATGCCCACTGTGAAAGGTAAACATTCTAGTTTTAATAATATTAGATACTAATGTTAACATTGTAGAAAAGGAATGTATGTGGTACTATATGCCTTATGATATATAATAATGTCCTTCTGGTACCATAGTAGAGTATATGCAAATGTTTGCTTGTTGGATAATTTTTAGGCTTTTATTCCTCTGTTATGACATTTTGTACAATAAAATTATAAATACCGTCTCGTATGCTGAGCCTCTAAGGTCCGATTTCTTTAGGCGGGTTCCAGCTTATCTGACCCCACATTTTTTTTTCTATCATTATATGGATGTGGCCATAGCCGAACCTATTTTCTTGTTATAATGTTAACATTGTAATGTAACTTCTGATACTGGCCTGTGAGCTGGGGGTCTCGTATAGTGAAGGGATCCTGCCATTTACCCACACCTCCTCTCCTGTCATCCATTCACAGAAAGTCATGTCATTTGAGAACAGAAAACAAGTTGATTTGTGAATGGATGGGAGAAGAGGAAGTGCAGAGTAAACCGCTAGATCCCTTCACATTACGAGACTCACAGCACCAGAAGATCATTGCTGAAAAAGAATATGATTTTACCCTACACAACAGCCATCTGGACCTAGGATATCCAGCACTAGAGGCAACTTATCTGTACTATCTGTACACAGCTAAAGTCAAAAAACTGTTTATTTCCCTAAGCCTTGGTTTACACTAGTGCTGCTGTATAATTATGTGTCTTTCAGTGCCTTTTTGTTTTTTATGCATATTTTTAATTTGTTTTCATGCTTTATGTGTTTTTCTTTTTACCAATGATTGCAATATCTGCTGTGACATCATTATTACTAGGAGGAAGAGACTGGATTTCAAGCAAAAAAATAAAAATAAATCAAAAACACCAAAGCATGCCAAAAACACATGTATTTTTCATGTGCTCTCATTGAGGTCTATGGGGCAAAGTGTGTAGCACCAAAAGAAGCACTTGCAGCTGTTCAAAAATCGTGCTGCACCATGTTGCATTCATATAAACGGGCACCATAGAGAATAATGTGTATGGCAGCATGACGGGAGATGCCTGACAGATTGTACTAGTGTTAAGTGGGGCGTAGGCAGGTAAAAGTCACTCTATGTGCAGATACATAAAGGACAGACATACCTAGTCCTGCAATGCAGCCCACCTACTTCTGATGCTGTGAACTGGCTCCACAGAGAAAACAGTGCACATCCCAGGACCTCTGTAGGCAGTGCCAAGCTTTACCTGTGGCTGGTTCACTGTACTGCATTAAATTCCTCCCACGGAAGTCAGGATTAGGCAGGACAGAAAGCTCCAAGCTAGCTGTAACATACATAATTCTGCTCATGCATTGGGTGAAGCTTAGACAGCAGGGACCTGCTGCTGTGATTAGACAGCAAAGCAGGTTAAAGCAGAGTTCCACCCACATTTTTCACTCCTCACCATGCAGCACTAATGTGCATCCTTAAAATGAATTGGCAATTTATTTATTTTTTCTGTTCGCTTACCTGATTTATGCTTATATCTAATTTCACTTTCTCCTTTAGGGGCTGCGGCGCCGTATGTCATTTCCGGTTTTGCATTGGCTCCTGGGAGATCTTGGTCAGCTTGGCATGGCACTGCACCCGTTACATTTAACATTGGCGTCTATGGAAAATCTTGGTCAGCTTGGCATGGCACTGCTCCTGTAACATTTAACATTGGGGTCTATGGAAAATCTTGGTCAGCTTGACATGGCACAGCCAAGATTGCACCACACTGCACATGTGCGAGATCAGCAGGTACATGCTGGGTAGACAGCATGCACGGAATCTAGGAAGGACACTGTGGCTTCAGATGCCCACACTGGAGATGGCCGCGCTGTGCAGGAACTTCACAAAATAAGAAAACAATGCTGCACAAATAGAAAACTGGGCATAGTTTACAGCATACCTTTGTTACATTGCACGAGGCATGAGAATTCTAGGGGTATTTTTATCTTAAAAGTCATATTTCGGCCGGAATTCCGTTTTAATGGGGAACAAAGGCTTGTGTACATGGAACTATGGGACTAAGCTTAAAATGCGGTACAGTCCCACAAACTCTAGGACTATTAGGAGGTATGCAGAAATGGCTTCCCTA
>BLSH010472650.1:6122-16401 GCA_018402905.1 Glandirana rugosa
ATATTGTGACAGGGGGTGACAGGTAGTGAAAGGGTTAACTGGGGGGCGATCAGGGGGCGATCAAGGGGTTAAATGTGCCTATGTGTCCTGGTGTTAGTGTAGTGTTGGTGCACTCACGTTTTTAGCTGCTTCTTCTTCCTCTCTGATGTCGAAAAGGACTTCAGGGAGGAAGAGGAGTGAACTTCCCCTGCCTCTGTTTACATTTACAGAGGCAGGGGAACATTTCATTGGCAGGGGCGATCTACAGAGCCAGGCCAAAAATCATTGGCCTGGCCCTGTAGATTGAAAGGCCCTCTGTCAAATGCGCTTGCATCGGCCGCGCCTAGGGGGCGCGCGCGCGCACACGGCTCGTGATCGCGGCCGCCGTCATATGACGGCGATTTGCGCTCACGAGCCACCTTGTCGCCGTCAAATGCCGATCGGCGGTCGGCAAGGGGTTAAAAAAAAAAAAAGATTTAAATCGCCACCGTCCCCGTGAGCTGGCGCAGCAAAGAAAACGCATACGTAAGTCGCGCCCACATATGAAAACGGTGTTCAAACCACACATGTGAGGTATCGCCGCAATCGCCAGAGTGTGAGCAATAATTCTTCTTAAAAGACCTCCTCTGTAACTCTAACCTGGTAACCGTTAAAAATTTTTAAAGCGTCGCCTATGGAACTTTTTAAATACCGGACTTTGTCGCCATTCCGCGAGTGCGCGCAATTTTCAACCGTGTCATGTATGGTATATATTTACTCGGCGTAACATCCTCTTTCACAATATGCAAAAAAATTGGGCTAACTTTACTGTTGTCTTATTTTTTAACTCAAAAAAGTAAAATTGTTCCAAAAAAATCGTGCTTGAAAGACCGATGCGCAAATACCGTGTGACAAAAAGTATTGCAACGATCGCCATTTTATTCTCTAGGGTGTTTGAAAAATATATATATATATATATAATGTTTGGGGGTTCTAAGTAATTCTCTAGCAAAAAAAAATGTTTTTAGCTTGTGACCACCAAATGTAAAAAAGTGGCCCGGTAGGTAAGTGGTTAAGATGGCTGTTTCAGCACACATTACATAGACATGGTCCCCTGGTGTCACATAAACAAATCTACCTGAGAATTGGGGAAATTATACTGGGGGCCATAATGATCTGGGCAGAAGTAGGATGAAAGATTTCTGGCGGGTGGAGAAATTGGAAGGGGTAGAATGAAGACTTGTGCTGGGAGAAGATTTTTGAAGTGGTAAGAAGATTTGTGCGGGGGGCATTTCAGCAGAGAGAGGAGATTTTTACCTGGGAAGAGGAGGGAATTTTGGTATTTTTGTTTGGTTATTTTCTTTGGCTTTTGTATTTTATGCTGGGGGTGAGCATGCCGATTAGCGTTGGATTTTTAGTAAGTGGAGGGGTTTTTTTTGGTGGAAGGAGAAAGGGAAACTTTGCACTTCCCTGACATACCCCTAACTCCTTCATTATGTGTGTTACATACTCCTGACATCTGCACTATGCGTGTAACACACCCCTGAACATGGGCGTCCGCAGAACTTTTTTCGGGGGGGGGCATCATTTTAAGTTCACCCATGCCCCGCCCCTTTCGATAATGTCATGAATGGGAGGGGCTTAGCCGTGACTTGCAATTATTTATTTTTAAGGGGGAAAAGGGCAGACTTTATTCCAGGCGTGTGCTATGTACAGGGTGCAGATTCCAGGCGTGTGCTATGTACAGGGTGCAGATTCCAGGCGTGTGCTATGCCAGTATGCATACCCAATCCCCCCCCCCCCCACAGAGCTCTCTTCCCCCCCACAGAAGAGTTGACTCACAGTGGCAGGTCAGGCTCCAGTTGATACACGCTGCAGGCTTGAGTGGCTGTGGATAACCCACCTTGCCCCCTCTGTCTGTGTATGCAGAGCTGGGAGAGCAGGAAGGGTTTTTTCAGCAAGTGTGTGCTGACTCCCGATGCTAGACTGCCAGCTGCCATCCACAGTGTAATCTACCTTCCTGTGCCGGGTGCTGGTACATGGAGAGTGTTCCAGCGCCCAGCACCTGCTCACACTCTGTGCGCTGCACTCGGGTGATTAGGGTGTGCGTGCCTGGGCACAACCGTGCACACACCTATGGCAGACACCTTGCGATCACTGATTCCAGGGGGGGGGGCACTTGCCCCTACCTGCGGACGCCCATGCCCCTGAACCCTGCACTTTGTGCCTTACATACTCCTGACCCCTGAACTGTGCATGTACCCAGCACAAATCCCCCCCCCCCAACACTCTCCTCTCAGCACATTTTCTACTGCACATGGTGCGTTACACACACCTGACCCCTGCATTTAGTGCAATACATACTTCTGTCCCCTACGCCTTCTATATTACACACCCCTGCACTCTGAGCATTAGGCATTCCTATTCCATGCACTCTCATGTGTGTTACATGGAGCTCCCAGGGAAAGGTTATATTTGTCCCTATTAGGCACCGCTCATGGTTTGTGCTCTGCAGATCTGCTTATATTGTAGGGAGATCCCAGTATATGGCCCAGGATGCAGCATCAGTTTGATCGTACATCCCCTGGTTCTGTATTTTAATAAACTGGGCTAAACAATTGACACGGCATCACATCGGACTAATAATATTTGCTAAGCAGGTACTGCATTTGAAGGCAACTCTTCCCATGTAACCAGGCCCAGGCATTTTATACTGGGCGGCCTGATCGGGACGGGAGAGACATCCCATACCAGCAAAGGGACATCCCCTCCCAGCAAAGAGATTCCCCCAGTCCAGCAAAGAAAAGAGACACCCGCAGTCCAGAGACAGCCCCAGACCAGGAAAGAGACAACCCCAGACCAGCATAGAGACAGCCCCAGTCCAGCAAAGAGACAGCCGCAGACCAGCAAAGACACAGCTGCAGTCCAGAGACAGCCCCAGACCAGCAAAGAGAAAGCCCCAGCCCAGTACAGAGACAGCCCCAGACCAACAAAGAGACAGCCCCAGACCATAAAAGAGACAGCCCCAGACCAGCAAATAGCCCCAAACTACCAGATAGACAGCCCCAGACCACCAGAGACAGCCCCAAACCAGCAGGGGCAGCCCAGACCACCAGAGACAGCCACAGACAACCAAAGACAGCCCCAGACCACCAGAGACAGCCCCAGACCACCAGATAGACAGCCCAGACCACCAGAGACAGCCCCAGACCACCAGAGACAGCCCCAGACCACCAGAGGCAGCCCCAGACCACCAGAGACAGCCCAAATCCACCCCATTTCCCCATTGCTACAGAGCAGGACTTTAGCTGTAACACACACGCTGGATCATTTCAGTGCACTCACCTACCTCCCTGTGTAGTTGTCTCTGTGTGTCGGACGGTGTTTAACAGAGAGGCTGCCATTACCCCCAGACTCCTGAGTGCAGGTATTTCTCCACCGCCCTGTCCGGAAGGTGTCTGTCCCCTGCAGGTGCTTCTCACTCTGCTTCAGGCACGGCCACATAGCGGGTGGTGAGCAGCAGCCGCAGCCTGTGTTACCCCTGTTCGGGCAGCAGTTCTCTTCTGCTGTGCGGCCTTCTCATCAACAGGCCTGCAGGCCCTGGCCCACTGGGCGAACGCCCAGTGTGCCCTATGGCTAGTCCGGGCCTGCATGTAACCATGCTGTTACAGTTCTTACTTTCCAAGCAAAAAACTAAAATAGACACGTTTGAGGGAGACATTGTAGACAGCAAGAAAAAAAGCTCATGTAACAGTACCGCCGAAGGAGCTGCTGAATTATATATATGACCCGAGCCTCCCTCTGATTATCCTGCAGCCAGTTACAATGAATTTTTACACTGCCAGGCACACACACACAATCCTGCTCGTTATTCCAATGACCAGTCTAGGGGCTGAATTTTTGAGGCTTTATTGTAGAATTTGGATAGAAGGGAATGGATGAGATGCTCCAAATTGACTGACTTCAGGTGAGGACAACTTCTTCCTATCTCTGTACAGCAGACTGTCAGTGGCACTACCTAGCAGACTGAGCTCATTGAAGCAAGTCCCCTTCCAGCAATAAAGGACAGGCCAGACCTTGCTTCTTAAAGACACTCACCAGTGTCTCCTTTCTAGCTCAATATAGCAGACTATGGCACTTTATGGCAGGCTGATTCCAGTGGAACAGGTCCCTTTTTAAGCAGTAAAGGACAAGCCGGACTCTGTTCTTCAAGACACTCACCAGTGTCTCCTTTCTACCTCACACACCCAGTTCGCTGATTATGAGGACCAGGAGGTAAATTCTAGCAGCTCAGTCTCAGGGATCCTTTCACGGATCTGTACTGACACCATGTTCCGGGACAGCCTCTCTCTCCCAACATCCAAGCGACACTTTGCCACTGTGATACCAGACCAGATCCAAGGATGTCCCCCACTGTCATCTTCTAAGAACTCTGGGTTGTGGCTTCAGCATCTGGTTAGGCCTCGACCAGGCCTAGCAACTGGCAGCCTCCTGGATAGGCTTCAAGCCTAGCAGCCAGTAGCTGAACATACACCTCTATCACCGAGGTCTGGGTGGGCTGGAACTCCTGACCTTGAGCCCATGAGCTCCTTTTTATATGAAGGTGTTGATCCAAGATGCAGTGGGGCACCTCCCCTGCTAGTTGGTCAGAACCACCTCCACATACACGTGCTGTCACTGGCTGGGTTTTCCTCCCACTGTCCAATAGGGGCCCATACTACTTGACAGTGTAAAACCTTCCAGACCACATGAATTAGCACCAGAGCACACTGAGCAGACCCTACTCAATCAAGGCTCTCTGATAAGCAGATAGCATATAATTTTACCTATCTGCTCCACTGTTAAGCAGAGAGAGCCAAAAACGATATACACTTACTAACACCCAAACTAGGAGGGCGCTACATCCACCCCCCCGCCAAAAATGAGCCATGTCCTCAATGGCTCTGGGCAGCAGCCTCTACAAAAATCTACCAAAAACTGAGTGAAGTATCCCATATTGTGGAAAGGGGGAAAAGGGGAAATAAGAAATGAACAGGGGCATGGGGCATACCCCATATGTGGCCAGTAGGTACAAATGTTTTAGTTGCTCAAAGTATTTCACATTTTAAGTAGAACTCTACCAATTGCACTTTGTTAGTGCACCCCCGCCAAACATAGAAATGATTGAGGGAGGGGGTAAATATAAACAATACATCCTGACTAACTATTTCTATGTAATAGTATAATCATATATTTTTATATACAGTACAATGCCTCAGCAGAGGCCTGGAGATTCCCTGCAGTCCTGCAAAGAAAAAGAACCTAAACAAGCAAGCAATTATGTACATTCCTGAGTAACTATTGGTGGGAACACCCTCTCCTCAGAGGTGGTCTCCCCACTGGCATGCATCTACCACTAACATTCTTGTAGAGGCATCATATGGATCCTGCCCCCTAAGGGCAACTCTTGACACGTTGTCTCCTTCTGGATCTGAAAAAAAAATAGAACAAACAACATCCTACCAATCTGCCTAGCTAACATGTTTCAAAGTAGTATCAACTTTTTTTTTTTAGCAAGCAGTACTATTACCCAAAAGTTCCTTGAATACCCGAAATGTGAAGTTCTCTTACTCATTTGTCTGATACAACTGAAGGAGCTCAAAACAGAAGAAGTCTTTCCTTCGGCATTACTTGTAGAACACAGAGGGAGCTCGCAACAGAGGAAGTCTTTCACTCAACACATTACTTACAAGGATGTTGAGTAACTGCCCTCTGACATGGCAGCAGCTCTTAACTTGATGTTTCTTCCAAAAGTGGCCAACTGGCCCAAAGATCTTCACATAGTGTCTCTTTGAAGAACTCTTTGCAAAGTGTCCATTTGAAGAACCTTCACAAAGTAGGAGCGGTCCTCTTTGGCAGAAGTCTCTCTCCTCACTGTAGGACAAATCTCAAATACCCCCTGTTTTTCAAGGATAGAAGGGAAAGGGGATTATGAATTGGGGGATTGCCCCCAGCAACAACATTCAACTTTGAAGAATAATTTTCAACTGGTCATGCTTCAGGGCAGGATGGCCTTGTAACTTGAACACGTTTCCTTTGGGGTAAACAAGAACACTGGAATATGGTTCAGTAGTAGAAGTCTGGATGGGAGATTTGAACCATGTTTGCATTGGGACCCCAGATGTTACAAGACCACTCAATGTCTCTCTTCTTAGATCTTTTCACTATCACTTTGTCAATATGGTCAGATCTTCCAAAGCTCCAGTTCTCTTTAACAGCCAGGAATTCTTTCCACAGTGTAGGTTTTGTCTGGTTACGATATGGCTTTGGAACAAACAAAAAGTCCCACACAGCTTCGCCACACTTTTGCCAGAACCGCTGTTTAAAAGCTGAAGAGTGGGAAACTTTGAGTGAAACAGTTTTGATTTTGACTGCTGGTGTTTACTGTGTTAGCAGTTTTTTAAGTTATTTTGGGGCTTTTTCTTTGCAGCTTTTTAACACTTTTTAAATAGCTTTTTTTTCCCTTTCCTTCCTTCAGACTACTAATTAAGGGGAGTGGTTAATTGGTCACAATAAAGAATAAAGTTCTCTGTAGAACTCATTTCAGAGTTTGCCAAAACTGCTGGTTAAAAGCTGAAGAGTGGGAAACTATGAGTGAAACAGTTTTGATTTTGACTGCTGGTGTTTGCAGTTTTTTTTAGTTTTTTTGGGGCTTTTTATTTGCAGCTTTTTAACACTTTTTCTGTCACTTTTTAAATAGCTTTTTTTTTCTTTCCTTCCTTCAGACTACTAATTAAGGGGAGTGGTTAATTGGTCACAGGTGATCCAATCCCTATAAAGCTCTCTGTAGAACTAATTTCTGAGCTTGTTACCTCTTTGCTTGCTGGACCTCTGAGCAAGTGGACCTAAGGGTGAGTTAAAAACCAGAGTTCAAAACAGGAGATTATAACAGGAGTCTTCAGAACCTGTAAGTAACATCTGAAATGTCCTGTTATTAGTGTTGTTGTATCTGGGAAAATGTGTGCTAGCAAGATTGAAGGTTTTGTACAGTGCACAGTGTGACGCATGTATGCAACTATGGAGCAACAGCTCCAGGATGGATACCGTTGTGACAGATGTGAGCAGGTTGCCCTTCTGGAAGCTCGCATTACAAATCTGGAGGAGCAAATTGCAATGCTGGGCAGAGCTGTCAACCTTGAAAGGGGTCCTCTGCTCACTGAGCAGGTGGCTAGTAGGGTTAATGGGGAGGGTGGAGGGGTAAGTCAGAATTATAAAGTAGGTAGATGGGTTAATACAGTTAGAGGGAGTGGTAGGGGCTCACAGAAAAGGAAGGCCAGTTCTGGGTTTGAGCACCCTAACCGATTTTCCAAGTTGAGTGAAGATGTGGGGGTGGCAAACTCAGAGGTGGCAGCCCTAGATGTCCCTAAAAGCCAGGAGAGCAGCCCATCTAGTAGGGGTGGTAGGGGTAGTGCAGGTAGGCCTAGACAGTTGGTGGTAATTGGGGATTCTATCATTTTATTGCCAGGATCACCTCAACCAAATGTTTTGTTTTCTCCCTGGTGCCAGCCCCTATTGGTGGGTGGAATGGGGAAAGATGGGGGGAGGGCTATTGAAGATGATATAAAGGTTCCCATGTTACAGTCAACCATTGGAAATGGTACTGTTTGTACTAAAATTAAAAATATGCAACATACATGTGCAAAATGTGACAGTGCATTAAAGTGCTTGTTCACCAATGCCAGGAGTCTGCCAAGCAAAATAGGTGAGTTGGAAACTCTGGTGCAAGAGGAGAACTATGATTTGCTATGCTCTCTTTTGGAAAGACAGGGTAAAACGGAAGGGTGGGTGTGTCTGTCTCTATGTGAGAAGTGATCTCAAAGTGAGTGTGAATGAGGACCTAGTTGATGGAGAGTGTGATGAGTCTGAAGCATTATGGGTAGATCTGCATATGGGTGTGCGCACTACAAAGGTTATCATTGGAGTTTGTTATAAGCCACCCAGTGTTAAAGAGGAGGTGGAGACTCTGCTCCTTGCACAGATGACAAGAGCTGCAAGGGCTGGGACAGTGATAATAATGGGGGATTTTAACTACCTGGAAATTAACTGGAGTAATGGCACTGCTGAGACAGTTAAAGGGCAAACATTTATAAACCTATTACAGGACAATTTTATGGTCCAGTTTATTGAGGCCCCAACTAGGAATGGCGCTTTGGCTGACCTGGTAATCTCAAACCATGCAGAACTTATTACTGATATTCATATAAAAGAACATCTGGGTAACAGTGACCATAACATGATTTCATTTAATGTAAGCTGCAAGCAACAAACACATACGGGAAAGATAAAAACACTTAATTTTAAGAAAGCTAATTTTACAAGGATGAGGATTCCTCTCAGGGACTTAGGCTAGGAGGGAACATTGGCATAGATGAACACATAACTGTATGAAAACTCACTGTAATGTATATTCCCACGGGCAATACGTTTAAAAGGCTAAAAATAAAACCTATGTGGCTCACGGCCAAAGTTAAAAAAGTTATAAACGATAAGGAAAGAGCATTTAAAAAAATATAAAAATGAGGGAACACTATCATCTTTTAAAAGTTACAAAGAACATAACAGAATATGTAAAAAGGAAATCAAGGACGCAAAAATTGAAAACAAACAACAGATTGCAAAAGATAGTAGGAGAAACCCCAAAAAATTCTTCAAATATATTAATAGTAAATAGGCCCTTCACAAAATAATCTAGAGTGCGTGACTGGGGACAAAGAGAAGGCAAACTTATTAAATATATTCTTCAGCTTTGTGTATACAAAGGAGCATGGGGGAGCTCATGTCTACAGTGGTGGTGGTAGTGACACAGCCACAAATGATCCACAATGGCTCAAAAGTGAAATGGTCCAGAAGTATTTAGACAGAATAAAGGTAGATAAAGCACCTGGACCAGATGGCATTCATCCACGGATCCTAAATGAATTGAGCTCTGTCATTTCAAAGCCATTGTATCTAATTTTTAGGGACTCCTTAATGACTGGAATAGTACCATTGGATTGGCGTAGGGCCAATGTGGTGCCCATATTTAAAAATGGATCAGAGTCTTTATCAAGTAACTATAGACATGTTAGTTTAACTTCTATAGCTGGGAAGATACTGGAGAGTTTAATAAAAGACCACATAGATGAATTCTTGTTGGAAAAAAAATGTTTTAAGGAACAGACAGCATGGATTCATGAAAGACAGAAGTTGTCAAACAAACCTGATTTCTTTCTATGAGGAGGTAAGTAAAACCTTGGACAGAGGGGTGGCTGTGGTATACTTGGATTTTGCAAAAGAGTTTGACACCGTTCCCACACACGGCTAATGTGTAAGGTAAAGTCTACAGGCTTAGAAAGATCAGTTTGTAAATGGATAGAAAACTGGCTAAAAGACCGAATTCAGAGAGTAGTGGTTAATGATTCTTACGCTGAATGGTCTCAGGTTATTAGTGGTGTACCCCAAGGTTCAGTGTTGGGACCCTTACTTTTCAATATATTTATAAATGATATAGGGTCTGGGATTAAAAGTACCATTTCAGTGTTTGCAGATGACACCAAGCTATGCAGTGGAATAACTTCCTTGCAGGATGTCTCCAACTTACAAGCAGACCTCAATGCACTGTCTAATTGGGCGACTATGTGGCAAATGAGGTTTAATATTGATAAATGTAAAGTTATGCATTTGGGGGCTAAGAATATGCATGCATCTTACATACTAGGGGGAATACAACTGGGGGAATCCAAAGTGGAGAAGGATCTGGGGGGTTTTGGTAAATAATAAGCTTAATAATGGCATGCAATGGCAAGCTGCAGTTCCCAAAGCAAGCAAAATCCTTTCTTGTATTAAGAGAGATATGGACTCCAGAGACAGAGACATCATTTTGCCCCTGTACAAATCATTAGTAAGACCTGGTTTTTGTTGGTTTATTTGGGGGAAATAACTTGGATGGGGATAAGGGGTAACTGTGGGATGCCCAAAGAATTATCTTTCGGCACTCAAGACACATCACTCTCTTGACATTTTCGTTACCAGTCGTTCATTTAACGACCTCTCAACTTTCCTCGTTATCAGGCGTCTCCCTCTCATACGTCACTTCACACGTATATGTCCGAACATATACCCTTGGAACATGATATTAAGAAACCCGTAGGGTGTCAATGGGGAATAGGGGTAGGTTCAATAAAGGGGGTTTATTTGGTTGTTTTTGGTCCAGAATGATTACTAAACATGTCCCCGTTTTACTACAGAGACAGAGACCTCAGGTATAGAGAGAATTATGTTCTTTCCTAAAACGAACGAAACC
>BLSH010472650.1:48790-83440 GCA_018402905.1 Glandirana rugosa
ATGAAGGATTGACCGAAACATGTTGGGACATCTGAGAAATAGCCCCAAGACCCTGCTTATAAAGCGGCTCCTTGAATGTGTCTAATCTCACATGCATCCAAGCATCTTTAAGTATACATGCTGTTAAACTGCAGTACCATGTTTAGACAAATTTGTTATTCTTTGTCTTTTTTAAATTGTATTTGATACATGTATTGTTTGAATCCATTACTTGGATTTCTGTAACCCTTATATGTATTTGGAGCAAGCGAGGAACTACATGCCCTCGCTCGCTTCAATGTGATAACATATTTGTTTGTACCAATAAAATTCAATATTTTTTACTATTTCTTATACCTTTTTTTGTTTTTTTGTACAACTATATAAACTGCCTGAAAAGTCCAGGGGGATAATACATGTCTGGGAGTTTTCTCCCTTTCTTTGAACTTTTCATTATTTAGGACGCGGCAGTATTTTTCTGTCTCTTTAGAACCACTCCCTCCTTTTTTCTGATGAAGAAATTAGTTTTTTTATATTTTTTTTGAATATATATTATAGCAAAAAGTTTTAAAAAATAGTTTTTTTTTTCAAAATTATCGCTCTGTTTGTTTATAGCGCAAAAAATAAAAACCGCAGAGGTGATCAAATAGCACCAAAAGAAAGCTCTATTTGTGGGAAAAAAGGATGTCAATTTTATTCGGGTACAACATCTCACAACTGCACAATTGTCAGTTGAAACGACGCAGTGCTGAATCACAAAAAATGGTCTGGTCATTAAGGGGGCATATCCTTCCGGGGCTGAAATGGTTAACCTCCCCTGAACGATTTTAACTTGGCAGCTAGGAACCGATGTTTAAAACGTCAGTTTAGCCGCATTTACATGCCGCGTTTGCTTCTAGAAGCATTTTTTTAATGAAAACGCCTGTAAACAAAACACTGCTAAATGCGAGTTACTTCGTTTAGCTGCGTTTACAAGCTACTACAGGCATTTGGCGTTTCAAATGCCTCTGAACATCCGTCCTGAACGCATTTTTTTTTTTGCTTTCTAAGAAAAGCTTCTAATCTCAACTGCCTAGAAATGACTGTAAACGACCCTGTGTAAATGTACTGATAAGATAACATAGAGGAGAATTCAGGGGCAGCTGAAAAAAATGCCCAAATGCTCCTAAACGTCCGTTTATCAGCAGCAGTGTGCATGAGGCCAAAATGACCAGGCCATTTTTTCCGATATAGCACTGTGTTGCTTTAACTTACAACTGCGCGGTTGTGCGACGTTGTACCCAAACAAAATTATTGTTTTTTTTCCCCACAAATAAAGCTTTCTTTTGGTGGTATTTGATCACCTCTGCGGTTTTTATTCTTTGCACGATAAACAAAAAAAAAGACCAACAATTTTGAAAAAAATATATATATTTTTTACATTCTGCTATAATGCATATCCAAAAAAATATAAAACAAATGTATTCATCAGTTTAGGACATTATATATTCTTTTACATATTTTTGATAAAAAAATCGCAATAAGCGTATATTGATTGGTTTGCACAAAAGTTATAGTGTCTACAAACTATGGGGTAAATTTATGGAATTTTATTTTTTTTTACTGTTTTTTACTGGTAATGGCGATGATCTGCGCTTTTTAGTGGGACTACGACATTACGGTGGACAAATGTAACCCTAAGTGACACTTTTTGGGGACCAGTGACATTATTACATTCATCAGTGCTAAAAAAATCCACTAATCACTGTATAAATTACACTGGCAGGGAAGGAGTTAACACAAGGGGGCGATCAAGGGATTAACTGTGTTCCCTGGGTGTGTTCTAACTGTGTGGGGGCTGACCTCACTGGAACACCACAGAGATCGCTGTTCCTGATCACTGGGAAAAGCAGATCTCCATGATGTCCCCTGTGAGAACGGGGATCCGCCTTGTTTACATAGGCAGATCCCCGTTCTGCCTCTGTGTACCACAATCGCAGGTCACCGATGGACATTGAGTCAGCGGGACCCGCAGGTGCGCTCCCACAGTGTCCACCGGGTGCACGCCCACAGTTTCACATGCACAAACCGCGGTAGGGGTACAGTCATTTGCGCAGGAGAGTCGACCTACCGCCGTATATATACAGTGGCTGGTTGGCAAGTGGATAAAGGATAAGTCCACCTTTAAGAAAAAAAATTGTAAATGCACATATTTTTGGAGGAAAAAAAATGTGCATTTTTAGTTTTTTTTTCACAGGGGCCTACAAATGGCTGTGTGAGTGGAGCTAAGCACAGCTGCGCCAATTTTAAAAGTGACAGCAGTTGTGAAGTAGAAGAACTCTCTCCCCCCCCCCCCCCCCACAGGAAGGGAGCTCTAGGGATTAGGAGGAGTGCTTAGCAATGTTACATGTTACACCCTAAATACGGGTGTAACATGTTGCTAAGGGTGAAGTTAACCTTTAAACTGCCAATAGATGAGGTAGATGGGTATTTTCTTCATCTATACCAGACCCTTATCCAAGATGAGAGTCTGGTATAGATGTTAATGGGGAAAAAAAACTGCATGACTCCCCCCTAAAAAAATATACCAGACTCTTATCCTTGATACCAGGACCCTATCCTGGTATAGCTGTCTATGGGGTCCTCCCAAGCTCCATACTAGGCACTGGTATAAATTTAAAGGGGCAACTCCACTTAAAAAACACAAGAGAGGAAAGTGTGACACCCCCAAAATTTGCACAAGACTCTTATAAAAGCATGCAGCCTGTCATGCGCTCAACATTGTGATAAGGACACGGGCCTCTTACCCACGACCCTTGGCTGGTGGTTGTGAGGGCCTGTGGGTGAGGGACTTATCATAATCTAGAAGCCCCCTTTAAAATATGTGGGCCCCCAGATACAGCCCCATAGTACTCCTACTAGTTTGCAAACAAAATATAAATAAACAATCGTGATTAATGATGTCTGCTGACTCGCCGAAGGACAAAAAAAAAACGCTGACCGCTGCCAATCCCTGGGTATACCCGGTGATGTTATTGACTGAATATGGCCATGGCCATATTTAGTAAGTCGTTACCCAAAAAAGTCCATGTAGCCAAACTTGGGTAATGATGCCAGACACTGTCCCTGTTCCTTTGTTTACATGGCTGGGAATTCCTGGCCAGCAAATGAATGGGGCCAGGTGACATCATTGGTTGTTAAGGATGCAGCAGGTACACAAGGAAGTTGTCGTCATGCATATAAGTAGTAGAAAAACCTCTATTTATGACATTCGGCTCTTGCTAAATGGGTTTTGGGATTAAAGTTCTTTCTCAATTTGTTTTTGGACCAAACCAGGAGCTAATCCCTAGCCACAGAAACCAGTCACAATCTATGTTTTATATAAATATTGTCAGGGTTGTCTTTAAGGCAGGGCAAAAGGGGCAGCTGCCCTGGGCCCCATCATTGTTGTGGGGCTCAGAGCAGCTGCCTCATACTTGCCAACTATGCCAGTGTATATTGCCTTGTCCATTGAAGTTTTGGTCCCATGCTGTGCCCTGATATCTCAATGGGAAGTTCTGTTACTAATGCTGCCCAGCTCTGCCCTATTACGATGTACAGATGACTCACCTGCAGACCCTGTGTTGTAAATAACCTGCATTGATATATAAATAGAGGTGGCATTCATATGTATATCATACCCCCTTGAGGTCATATCCACCATCACTTATGCTGAATGCTATCCACCGGTGAGGTAAAGGGGAATCCTGGAAAGTCATGCCTACAACTGTGGTCATTAAGCCTAACAGCCTGTTCTGCAAAGGTAAGCAAATAACATGGTGCATGTGAATACACACATCTAAGCAGGTATGTGAGGTGAGGGTGTCATTAACAATTAATGGCACTGCTGTGTATTTGCTAAAGGACAGCATGTTTCATTGGTGTCAGGAAAGCTATGCGCATGCATTCCTGACCCACACAAATGTGAATGCAAGCTAACTGTTTAAGTTACATTGGTGGTCAGTGTAAATCTTCTTATTACATTGAGACTTGGTGTAAAATCCCCATAGTGGTCAGTGTAAATCCCCATTACATTTGTGTCACTCTTTATATTGGTAATCGGTTAAAAAAAATCCAAACTTGCATTTGTCATCAGTTTTGAATTGTTGGTCCATGTAGAAGCCCCCTTTAAATTGGTGGTGAGTGTAAAACCCCCCTTACATTGGTGATCACCGTAGAGATCCCCCTTTATTGGCTGTTGATGTAAAATCCCCCATTACATTGGTTGTCAGTGTAAATTCTTCATTACATTGGTGATCAGTGTACATTTCCTTTACATTGATGGTAAGTGTAGAATTTCCCTTACAGTGGTGGTCAGTATAAATCCCCCCTAACATTGGTGGTCTGTGTAGAAGTGTCATCTCACATTGGTGATCAGTACACATTTCCTTGACAATGGGTGTCAGTGTAAATCCCCCCTTACATGAAGGCCTTACACTGGTGGTTGGTGTAAATGCTCCTATTACATTGGTGTCAGTGTTGCCACTGATTCAAGGAGTCCTTGGATCCCTAGGAGTTTCCTGGCTATTGATGGGTTCCCTTACCTCCCCAGTCCATGGTGTGCGGACAGTGAGCAAATGATGTGCTGTAACCTTTAGCAACCAATCATTGAGCAGTAATGATGTGCACTAACCTCTTTCAACCAATCATTGAGCGGTAAGGGTATGCAGTAACCTCTAGCAACCATTCAGTGAGCAGTAACAATGTGCAGTAACCTCTAGCAACCAATTAGTGCGTGGTAAGGATGTCCAGTAACCTCTAGAAACCAATCATTGAGCAGTATTGATGTACAGTAATCTCTAGCAACCAAGCAACATCATGTACTGTAATCTCTAGGAAATAATCAGTGAGCCATAATGTGTGCTGTGACCTCTAGCAGCCAGTTAGAGAGCATTAATGATACATTGTAACCTCTGGCAACCAATCACAACTGCTGCCTAATCTGATTCAGTAAAGTGATTTTGAGTCTAGCTGCCATTTATTGTATTTCTCAGAGCAGGTTGAGAGCAAAATTACATGGAAGGGGGGGGGGGGGGTAGGGGGCCCAGGGTCTAATCAATATTAAAGACGGCCCTGCCTATTGTATGTTTCTGGGATACATGCTACCACAAGATTATTTGTTTTAGAAACCAGCTACATTTTTAGTTGTCTCCAGCTTTTATACGTCAACGCCAGTGAGTTTATTTGCTTGTTTCAGATTGTCGCAGTCATCTTCTTTTCGCTGTATGAATTTCCCCACAAATCCACCAAGTCAGCTACACACTCTGCTCTGTCTTCTCAGCTGGAGAATTATCTGCACTGGCCACAATCTTACTGAAGACCACCGGATGTGTCAGGGCACAGTCAGCATCACAGTCAGTGGAGACGGCTAATGGCTGCAAAAACACGTGAAAATTAAGTGTAAGCAATATGACCTTAGAAGATGAAAATAAATGACTCAGAAATTAAATGCAAGTCTGGCTTCCATGTAACATTGAAAGATGAGGTTCCCTTGCAATAACTGCTATTTTTGTTTTTAGGAACATTAAACAATTAGGGCACAATTCACTAAAGGTTATAGCATGTGTTATGATGGTCACGTGACCACTTAACGCATGCAATGAAAATGTCAATTCACTATTGCTCGAATGTGGTATTTGCGCAAACACCAAAAACGCTTGTTAAATACCGCATAAAAAGGAGGCATTAAAGTAAATTCACAAAAGGAAATAAATAAATGAATGCGGTTATTAAGTACTGGTTCAAACTTGCGATAACTATGCGATAACTATGGCAATGGAGGCTGGTAGAAGGCATAGCAAAGATGATGGAGCCCTTTGAATCCAGTCCTCTGGAATTTAAATCAATGCAGAAGAGGAGGAGGAGGAGAGGATCTCAAGTGGAGCTTTTAAAGGAAATAAGCTTTAAGAAGTGCACACTGCTGGATCAATTCACGAATGCTGATACCCTGCAGAAGTTCAGGTTATCCAAGCCACTTATCATGGAACTTTATACCCAACTCATTGGGTACCCTGAGCCCTCAACTCAGAGAAGCCACGCCATACCAGCCACGACTAAATTTCTGGCTGCCTTACAGTTTTTTGGAAAAGCATCATACCAGATGCGTGTGATAACTTGCTGCATGGTTTCATGCGGTATTTAAGGAGTAATTCAGAAAGATTCCGCACACAAGATTTTAAAGTGATTTTTTTTAAAATAACAAACATGTTATACTTGCCTCCTCTGTGCAGTTGGTTTTCAACAGAGCAGCCCAGAACCTCCTCTTCTTGGATCCCTCTTCTGCTCTCCTGACCCCTCTCCCTTTCAAGTGCCCCCTCAGCCTGCAGCTTGCTACAGGGGGCACCGTGTATCCATTCAGACACGGAGCCCCGACCTGCCCCCCCCTCTCCCCTAATTGGCTGACAGACTTTGAATGACAGCCACGGAAGCCATTGGCGCCGTTGCTGTGTCTCAGCCAGGAGTAGTGTGCTGGACAGCTGAGGGGATCGTGGACATCGCTGGAGAGAGAAGAGGTTCACAGTAAGTATTAGGGGGGTGCTGGGGAGGCTGCTACACTCAAAAGGTTTTTTATCTTAATGCATACAATGAATTAAGATAAAAAACCTTCAGCCTTTACAACCTCCGTAAGGAGAGTATGTTTGTGAATTGCACTGTTTTCTTTTTCTGAACGTTGTGCGTAATTTTACTGCATACTCGGATGTGGTAAAATATTGCTTAGTGAATTGAGCCCGTAGTGTTAGAACTGCTCTGTTTTTTCATGTAAACTGGTGGACCAGATTGCATCTTGCAATATTTAAGCCATTCCTAATTTGACCCACAATCTTCTCTCTTGGTTACTTGTGTAAAACAACTCAGTTACACTTGGGTGAAGCCAAGTGCTGCCTCGCCAAATAAAGGCTCTGTCTGTTGATTTACACAAGGGGGTCTATTTTTAAAAATTCACTTTTCGAATGTCTCAATATTTGTGAAAGCGTAGAGAATAATATCCGTAATGTTTCTAATATGTGCGTACTAGTTTCCTTTTGTTGCCTTTCACCAGGCAAATATAACATTTCCTAGCCTTTGATCTTAACAGAAAAATAGCTATACAAACATTCGACCATGAGAGCTAACATTCACTGATAGAGAAAATAGCTTAACACTATTCGACCTGCAGGGGCAATAATACCAGGGAGATTTCTGCACTGTGTGCATCTATGTACAAACAGCCGAGCAATGGGTGTTTAACTGAATGAAACTGCAGTGCGAAGCCAACTTTTAGCAGCGGTATTATTACTATTAGGGATGGGCAAACGGTTCGGTCCGAACTTCCGCTGTTCAGTCGTTCGGTGAACAGCCGAACAAACGGGTCATTTGACCGTTTGTTCGGCCCCATGAACTGACCACAATGCATTGAGGCGCTAAGCAGTGCATTGCAAGCCCTGATTGGCTGAAGCAGTGAAAGCTAGTTTCACTGTAGTGTATTGAGACCGTGTCATTCATACATACATACATTAGTGTATATGTAGAGTAAGGACAGCTCAGATAGTTTCAGTGTAGTGTAGTGAGCCTGTGTTACTAATCTTCACATTAGTGTATAGCTAGAGTAGGGACAGTTCAGATAGCGTCAGTGTAGTGACAGTTGAACACTGTCTATTTGATTGCATTACTGCAAGTTTAACGCCATTTACTTCTGTGTGCGTTACTGCCAGTTTAACGCCATATAGTTTTACGTGCATTACTACCGGTTTACACCATATAGTTTTGGGCGTTACTGCAAGTTTAACGCCATTTACTTCTGTGTGCATTACTGCAAGTTTAACATCATTTACTTCTGTGTGCGTTACTGCCACTTTAACACCATATAGTTCCATGTGCATTACTGCCAGTTTAATGCTACATAGTTTGTGTGCGTTACTGCCAATTTAACATAATACAGTTTTGTGTGTGTTACTCCCAGTTTAACACCATATAGTTTTGTGTGCATTACTGCCAGTTTAACGCCATATAGTTTTTTGCATTACTGCAAGTTTAACACCATTTACTTCTGTGTGCGTTACTGCCAGTTTAATGCCATATAGTTCAGTGTGTGTTACTGCCAATTTAACACCACATAGTTTTGTGTGTGTTACTGCCAGTTTAATGGCATCTAGTTATATGCGTTACTGCAAGTTTAACACCATGTATTTCTGTGTGTGTTACTGCCATTTTAACGCCATATAGTTCTGTGTGGGTTACTGCCAGTTTAATGCCATATGGTTTTGTGCGTTACTGCAAGTTTAACACCATTTACTTATGTGTGCGTTACTCCCATTTTAACACCATATAGTTCTGTGTGCATTACTACCAGTTTAATGCCATATGGTTTTGTGCGTTATTGCTAGTTTAACGCCATTTACTTCTGTGTGTGTGTTACTGTAAGTTTAACACCATTTACTTCTGAGTGCGTTACTGCCAGTTTAACGCCATATAGTTTTGTGTGCGTTACTGCCAGTATAACGCTATATAGTTTTGTGCGGTACTGCAAGTTTAAAGCCATTTAATTCTGTGTGCATTACTGCCAGTTTAACACCATATAGTTCTGTGTGCGTTACTGCCAGTTTAACACCACAACGTTTTGTGTGCGTTACTGCCAGTTTAACGCCCACAGCATCAGCCACTTGCTCCTTGATGATGCTCAGCCATTACTGGATTCAGATGTTGGTTCTGAGGTTAAGGATGACAGGAACATGAGCCTAGAGAGAGAGGGGAGAACACTGGTAGACAAACTGGCATTCATGTTCCCCCAGCCACAGCATATTGCCAAGTTGTCTCCAGTGGTGATGATGATGATGATGAAGATGGAGGAGATAGAGATGATGATGATGATGAGGTCACTGATGTGACTTGGGTGCCAGATAGAGTAGAGGAGGAAACTGAAGGTGAGGCGGCACAACCCCAAGGAGGCCGACATCAAGAGAGTAGAAAGCAGCCACCCTATTCCATCATATTCTGCAGCTGTTCTCTCCCGGCCCACTTCCCAAAGCTGAGCTGTCTGGGCCTTTTTCAGCACATCTGCAGCAGATCGCACTGTTGCTATCTACAAACTGTGTCTCAGGCACATCAAACGTGGCAAACACCAGCCATTTGGGTGCAACATGCTTAACAAGGTATTTAACGTCCAACCACTCAGCCTGTTGGCAAGAGCACCTAAACGCCACACAAAAGGGGCACAAATCTGTCCCTCCTCCTCCTCCTCCTTACCCACTTCAGTCTGCCCCTGCTATACCGAGTCATTACCTCTCAGCAGCCTCCACTGACAGGGATGATGGTATAGCACAGGGTGTCCCAGGTCCTAGCAGCACACCACCAGCAGTAGGCTGTAGCTGTCAAATTTCCCCATCTGCTGCAGTGGAAAAAAAAACACAGTCCCTGCCACTCACATGCCCAGAATCTAAATGCAAGCTTGTCAAAGCTGTTGACTCTCCAACTTCTGCCTTTCAGCCTGGTGCATTCTGCACCTTCCGTGAATTCGCACAATGTGCTGTACCACAATGGCAGTGTCAGTAAAAAGGACTTTGCCAGTGTTCCTGGCCGTTTCCGGGTGGTGCGCGCGCATCCGTGCGCGCTCGCGCGCTCCCGTGCGCGTTCGCGCGCTCCCGTGCGCGTGCGCGCGCCCGTGCGCGCGCACGCGCCGGAAACGGCGCCAAATGGTGCCTATTTAAACCCTGGACATGCTGCACCAAGTTGCTGCTTGTTCTACAGCGTTCCAGACCTGCGAGCCTCAGCTCCCTACTTGTTCCTGTGTTTTCACCTGTTTCCTGTCTACCCGGCTTGCTTTGACCTGTTGTCCGCTACCTGCATCGACCCCGGCTATCCACGACCATCCGTTTGTCTACTCCTCTGTACCTCCGCTGCCCGCCCGTTAACGAACCTTGCCTGAACTTGACGATCCGCTTGCCTAACCCCTTTTGTACCTTTCTGCCTGCACGTTGCCAACCCTGCTTGTACGACCATTCTCCTGTTTGCACGACCTGCTGGAATCTCACTACAACATCTGTGACCATCCAGCCCTCGTGCCATCCCGCACTCTCGGGCCTCTGTCTACACTACCAGGGGTCCTTGAATCGGGTGCGCAAGAGCGGTTGTTCCCTGCACAAGACAGACTCCACCGTCAGGTACGTAACAGGCAGGTTCCCAGTCGCTACTACTTTTCACGTAAGGTCGTTCCATCTCTATCATGACGTGGAAGGGAATGTTCTGGCATTGTTGGGCAAGGCAGTCAGCCGTAAAATCCACCTTACTGCTGACAGGTGGTCCAGCAAGCATGGACAGGGATGATATATTTTGTTCACAGCACACTGGGTAATGCTGCTTGTAACTCGGAAGGATGCAGGACAGGGCTTGGTGCTTGATGGGCCCCCACATCTCTATACAGCTGGTGGTGATGATGCCAGACCTGTGAGCTCTAACCCCTCCTCCTCCGCCACCTCCATGCTTTACTCTGCAGAATTGTCCCATGAATATCAGGTACCCCCTAAGCGTTCAAAGGGCTATTCCATGAGTCAGGCTAAAAGGTGCCATGCAGTGCTGAGATTCTTGCAGCTCTGCAGGGACAGACCCAGAGGTGGTTCAAACCTCCTGTCCGCCCTTAGACAGGGAAAGTTGACACATGTCCTCAATTTGGTGGTGCAGCTTTTCCTAAATATGTACCCAGGGTTGGAAGATGTGCTAAAGCTGGCCAGAAGAGTCTTTAGCCATTTCAGGCGGTCATACACAGCTAGTGCTCAGTGCTGAAATTCAGTGGGAATTCCACCTGCCCGTAAACCGCCTGATTTGTGACATGTCCACCAGGTGGAACTCGACTTTGGCAATGCTGCAGCGACTATACATGCAGCAGAGGGCTGTCCACGAGTACCTGTGTGAGTACGGCACGGCAACAGGCTCAGGCCGCCTAAGCTTTTTTTTCCCACGCCAATGGCTGATCATTAAGGATGCATGCACTGCACTGTCACCATTTGAGGAGGCCACAAGGATGGCGACCTGTGACAGTGCATGCATCAGTGACACAATCCCTGTTGTGTTCCTGCTGGAGCAGACTCTGCATGGCATTATGGACAGGGCACTGGAGGCAGAGCAGCAGGAGGAAGAGGAGAACTTCCTTTCCTCTCAAGGCCCACTTTATCCAGATACCATCATTCCTATGTCACAGAACACACAGGAGGAGAGAGGGGAGGAGGATGAGAAGGAGGATTCTGGTACTTTCGTAGGCTTCAAGGAAGAGAAAGACAAGCGTCAATCTGGAATCGATGGCTTTCCAACCCCAGGACCATTGGGAGTAGTACGTGCCTGGGAGGAGGAAGTTCCTGATGCTGTTATCCTGAGTGACCCCGAGGAATCTGCTTCTCAAGCCTCGGCAAATTTGAGGCACATGGGCAACCTCATTCTTCAAATAGGGATGGGTCGAAAGGACACCTGTTCGGTTTGCACCAGAACTTTCGAACACCGCTAAAGTTCGGACCTGAATAATAAACCCCATTAAAGTCAATGGGACCCGAACTTCAAAAATCAAAAGTGCCCATTTTGAAGGTTTATATGCAAGTATTTGGGCATACAATGGCAATACAATAGGGGTCTGGGTCCTACCCTTGGGGGGTAAAAAAAGTTTGTGAAAAACGTAATTTTTAAAGGAGCAGTGATCTTTTTATTTTTAAAGTGAAGGCATAAAAATGAAAAATTCCTTCCATATAGTGCCTGGGGGGTCCCCTTAGTCTACCTGTAAAGTGGCAGATCTGTACCATGTCTAGAATCTGTTGCAGCAATAATTGCATTTATAAAGCCAAAAAAAGACATTTTCCCTGCAAGCTGCCTTTATTTTACTCATCAACAGCTGGGGAGCCAATTTTAATTATTTAGACACCTATATATATGTTTTATCACAATCGTTATTTTTGGTGTCCTGTTTTCATCACTTATTTTCTGCATGAGATGCATATGTATGTGGGTAAATGATTTACTCACCTTTTTTGTTAAAGCACGAGCGCAAGTATATTTATATATATATATTAACTTTTAGTGGTGAATCCCCACTTTATATTTTGCAGCTGTGTCTCAGATGCCTTCCTAAGGGATAGAGCAGTCGTTTATGTATTTTATGAGCCAGTGTATATGATGAGGCCACACTGTAGTGCACTGGGAACAAGATTTTTTGGATAAATTCTGGTGTCACTTTGACTTTGAATAGAAGTAACGGGTGCAGAAAAATTGGGCTTTGGGTGTCAGTGGTGCCTTCACACTATAATCCTATAGAGGTGCTCTTTATGAAGGCAAGAATTGGCCTTTCTGTAAAAAAAATTGATGTCAAACAGGTGCAGAAAAATTTGGTCTTTTGGTGTCGGTGGCGCCTTCCCCCTATAGAGGTACTCTTGATGAAAGCAAGAATTGACCTTGCTGCAAAATCTGCTCCAGAATTGCTGAAAAAGGCTCAGACAGCTGAGCTTTGGGAAGTGGGCCGGGAGATAACAGCTGCAGAATGTGATGGAATAGGGTGGTTGCTCTCTACTCTTTCTTGATGTCGGCCTCCTTGGGGTTGTGCTGTCTTACCTTCAGTTTCCTCCTCTGCTCTATATGGCACCCAAGTCACATCAGTGACCTCATGATCATCTCTATCTCCTCCATCTTCATCATCATTACCACTGGAGACAACTTAAACTGGCAGTAACACACACAAAACTAAATGGCGTTGAACTGGCAGTAACGCACACAGAAGTAAATGGCGGTAAACTGGCAGTAACGCAAACAGACATAAATGGCGTTAAACTTGCAGTAACGCAATCAAATATACGATGTTCAACTGTCACTACACTGACGCTATCTGAACTTTCCCTACTCTAGCTATGCACTAATGTAAAGATTAGTGACACGGTCTCACTACACTACACTGAAACTATCTGAGCTGTCCCTACTCTACTTATACACTAATGTATGTATGAATGACACGGTCTTACTTCACTACATTGAAACTATCTGAGCTGTCCCTACTCTAGCTGCACACTATGCAATGCTGAATGTTGGTCCTCCTCGCTACACTCACACTATCCCTAGACTGACACTAAACTAATATTCTACACTGACAATTGAAGCACAATAGCACAATATAGCACACTAATTAACTAATAGCACTGAACAGAGCCCTGTTCTATCTCTCTCCAGCCGAAATCACACTGAAAATGGCTGCCATTGAAAGAATACTTTTATACTGTGGGGCGGGAATGAGTAATGATTGGATAAAGTCATGATGACAGGGTCCAATCATGACTCTGACAGTGTTCTGTGCCTTGATTGGCTGAAACGTTCACTGCTTCAGCCAATCAGGGCTTGCAATGCATTGTTCAGTGCCGCATTGCAGTCAGTTCGGGGGGGGGGGGGGCGAACAGTCGAACGTCCCATTTGTTAGGATGTTCGTCGAACGCCCGAACAGAGAAAGTTCTGCCCGAACTTATACTCGGGCCGAATCATTCTTCCATCCCTAGCTTCAAAGCCTGCGAAAGGACCCAAGAATATGTGGTATAAAGGAGAATGATCATTACTGGTTGGCAACCCTCCTTGACCTCCGTCCCCACAGCGAATGCAGAAGATAACAATCTCTTGACACGTTAAAGAGGATTTTATTGAATGTTTTTCCAGACTCCAGTGGGTCACTGTGTCGTGGAAAAGATAGTTTTGATTCTTCTGTTGGTCAAGAGAGGAGCGTTGAAGGTGTCCGCCTATTTGATGCATTTCGGAATTTTTTTAGTCCTCGCCACCCAGGGCCATCAGCTTCCACATCCCATTGGCAGTATCTGCATCACATGGTGGATGATTACCTCGGGGGCAAAACAGAGATGGACAGCTTTCCAGTTGACGATCCACTGGCTTGCTGGGTCATGAGAATAGACCACTGGCCAGATCTTGCCCAGTATGCTATTGAGTTGTTGGGCTGCCCTGCATCCAGCGTGCTTTCAGAACGGGCATTTGGTGCTGCAGGAGGTTTCATTACATAGAACGCATCTGTCCACAAACTCTGTGGACCGTTTGATTTTTATAAAAATCAATCAGTTCTGGATTACCAGCTATGAAGCCCCTGATGCTAATGTCACTGATTCATTTTTTTTGGGATGTGGAATCTCTGCAGGACTTTGAGGCTGCCTAGCTTTGAGGGTGTTCAATCATTTCATCTGGAAGAATGTAATCTCTAATCTTGTTCCCAGTGCACTACATTGTGGCCTCATCATACACACTGGCTCCCCAGCTGTTGCTGAGCAAAATAAAGGCAGCTTGCAGGGAAAATGTATTTTTTTTTTGGCTTTATAAATGCAATTATTGCTGCAGCAGATTCTAGACATGGTACAGATCTGCCACTTTACATGTAGACTAAGGGGACACCTAGGCACTATATTAGAAGAGATTTTTCATTTTTATGCTTTCACTTTAAAAATCAAAAAAAATCACTGTTCATTTAAAAATTTCATTTATAAAAATTCATTGATACATGTCCCCCAGGGCAGGACCCGGACCCCTATAACCATTGTATGCCCAATTACTTGCATATAATCTTCAAAATGGGTACTTTTGATTTTTGACATTCAGGTGCAATTGACTTTAAAGGGGTTCAAACTTTTGCGGTGTTTGAAAGTTCTGGTGCAAACCGAACAGGGGTCCGTTCAGCCCATCCCAAATTACTATAGCTAAATGTTACCGCTTCCTCTTGGTTGTCATGGAGCCAGCACATGATCATATTTGGTCAATCACGTCATAGGAATCCCATTGATGTCATTGACCAAATATGGGCAGGTGCTCAATCAGTAACCCAGAGCCTTTGCTTGTATTGTGGTGGGTTCGGACGCATCAGTGGATGTTGAGTTTTTTCATTTAGCGAGTTCTAGGCATCTGGCATCCTGATTAACATAGATTTGCATCTGCTGGACGACATGATTGACGGGGGATTTCCATTGTTGGACTTTTGTTTTTTATTGAAGTACTCATCAAAAAATGTTTGTGTATTTTACCATTGAATTTTTTGTTACATTTTTATAAAGGGGGCTTTCAGATTCCAATAAGCCCCCCCGACTGCAAACCACTACAAACACCAAGCCAGGGGGAAGAGGCCGATGTCCTTATCAACATGGAGACCAGGTGCTTTGCTAGGAGGTACTTTCTGGCAAGGTATGATTCAGAAGGCAAAGGGGCGCATGGTCACTCCCCCATTTTCTGGCCACTCAGGCTGCATGCTTGGATAGGGGTCTAATATGGTCAAGGTTCCCCCTTAAAAGCCATACCAGACTTGAAAAGCCTGGTATGGAATTGGGTGGGATCCCATGCTGGTTTTTTTCATAGGTTCCCCCATAAAATTCATAGTAGACCTATAAGCCTGATATGAATTTTGGGGGGAAGCCCCGTGACATTTTGTATACATTATACATGCTGTTTGTTTACATTCACCTGTTTGATTACAATCCCTAGCTGACAGCTGAATGTACTTGATGGGGAAGAGCCATTGGTTGTTAGGGAGCTGGCACCTGCCGGTATCCTAACAAACAGAAGGAAGCTGTCACATTTAACAGAAGTAATAAAACATCTGCTAAATGGTTTGCTTCACACTGCAGGTGGAGATTTGTTTGGTCAAACACCTGTTCTCACAATATTCTCCACATACTGTACACAGTGCAGAAATCTCCTTGGTATTCTTTTGCCTGCTGGTTGAATGTTCCTAGACTACAGTGTAAACAAAAAACAGAATTCCAAGCTCAACTTACCGACCAGTCTGTCACCAAACAAATTCACCTGTCTAACAGTAGCGTTTAAAAGGCAGGGGATTGGTTACAAACATTTGCAAGTGTATGCGTAAGCTGCAGTCTAGACTGGTCGGTAAGTTGAGCTTGGAATTCTCTGTTTTTTGTTTGTAGATGCCCCTCCATAGCTCCTTGCTCCAGTGGCCAGTTATAGGTGGGGGACAGTGACCTTGTTTTGTATTGTAACTTTAGGCGCACACCAGCACCACAGCTGCCATGGGGCCACGGCTGGGTGTCTGGTCCTGTACCTTTAAGGAGGGTTGGGCTCCTCCAGTCACCTGTCCTCCATCTATCCATTAAATTGTATGTGCTTCCACTGTGAAGCCTCTTATACAGAGTTAGGTCTGCAGTATACAGGGAGCTTTGACGGGGCCTGCAGCTTATGCATACACTTGCAAATGTGTGTAACCAATCCCCTGCCTTTTAAATGCTACTGTTAGACAGGTGAATTTGTTTGGTGACAGACTGGTCGGTAAGTTGAGCTTGCAATTCTCTGTTTTTTGTTTGTAGATGCCTTTCCATAGCTCCTTGCTGCAGTGGCCAGTTATAGGTGGGGGACAGTGACCTTGTTTTGTATTGTAGACTACAGTGTAAGGCTTTTTAGACTTTTTTTCCTTCTTCAGTTATTTTTTCTTAGTACCAAATGTTAGGAAATGTTACAACTGCCCAGCAAAAAGCAAAAGGGAAAGTAGTACACAGATATTATAAAAGATATTATCGTTATGCTTGCACAAGCATAACGACATTCACAAAGCATTTTTTTTTTTTTTTATATATAGACCCCAAGACTTCTGGTTACCTGCACAATATTGTTCATTTTCAGGACTCAGTTCAACTCCAACCTCCAGAGAACACCCACGTAATCCATGTGATTATTTAGTTGTGGGGGATACTGAGAAGAGTAATCCTGGAAAAGCAATGACCTTGCAAACAGAAGCTGTTTACCTGCTTGCAATACTCTCCAACAAATCATTATTTATTCAGTTTTGAACTTCTGGTCTGCATCATATAGCACAAAAATTTAAGAAGTTAATTAACTGCTCACACATAATATATATAATTTATTTTCTATTGCTGCCAGACCCTGCTCATCCTTTCAGATATAGTGGTAGATGGGATCTATTGAACCAGAATTCTTAAAAATGGAAAAAAGTAACTTTTTTAACTTACTGGTTTAGAGGTAGTTTGAAGTGTGCTGGTGGTGGGCGTATCCTGTTTTTGCTTCTTCTGTGTAAAAAGTCTATTGAGCAATTTGCAGTATTCCTCTCTGACCTGAAAAACCATTTATGAATGGGAGGGAACATGAAAAAATATACAGTACATTATTTTGATCCACTTCCGCCCTCCCAACAACTCATCATACTCCCTATCAATTTCTAGCTGTTGTATCTATCATAGCGTCTGTCTCATAGGCGTGCACACATAGGATGGCAGGTGTGCCTAGGCACATCCTATTCGCCCTGTACTTTACAGATTCCCCCTGCTACCTGGCTGCAGAGAAAGAGACTGGGGGGATCTCTGTCCTCAGTCCCTTTTATCTGTCTCAAAAGCAAGGGTCTGTTTAGACCCCTGATATTTCACCAAAGCCCCCCAGCAGGGCTCCTAAAAAAATTGTAAAAATAAATAAATAAAATATAATATTGTAAAAAATAATTAAAAAAAATAAATTGTAAAAAAATACAATTAAAATAATAAATGACTGACACCAATCTCTGCCCTTCTGACATATATACACACACACTCATATTTGTTTGCGCTTTGTGGTGCACACCCTAATGCAATAGGCTGTGCACACCTATGGTCTGTCTATATGTCTCTTTTGTAGTTCTTGCTCCCATTCTACATTCTTACTGTTGCACACCTCATTTCCTGTGTCTACCTTTGCTGTACAGTAAGGGGTTTGCCTAGCAATATGTCCTTGGGACACAAAGTACTAAGGATTCCATGAAACGTGGCTTAATGTGAAGGCACAGGCAGCACCACAATTTGTAGGCCAAGATGTAAAGAAGACAGAAGGCTGTTGCAATTAGAGAAGCTTCATTGAAATAGGGGCATTTCAGCTTGGGATAGTTTGGGGTAATGGATGGTGGTTAGGAGTTTTTAATTAAAGGTGAACTTATCCTTTAACCTCCACTATGATTTGCTACCTTCCCCTGGATCTGGACTTTTAGTTTTCACTTTGATGTTGCCTTTAGTTAATTCTATGATTCTATCGACAATCCACACCCTTACTTAAAATGCCAAACTCCCTCATTCTTAACTAGCTGCCCAGCAACCCCCCAACCTGCAACTGTCTCAGCCTTCATTCAAAGCAAGACTACAAGTTACTACGTTTCTAAAAAAAAATGTTTCCATGTTTAAGTTTTGTTGATATATAGTAACAGGAAAAGGAAAAAAATACCTGTTTATTGAAAAGACAGTGTACAAGGAAGATGTACACTCCCTGGAGGCTGTTACAGATGGTGAAGAGGTAAGAAATAACCAGAGACAGAGGTCCAAACTGGAAGTAGCCAATACCCCAGGTACAACCAAGGATGAAGAGCTGGGCCACAGCTTTGAATGTCATTAACCTGAAGCAAGGAGCAGAAGTTAGGTGGGAATTAAATTTGACTGTGTACAAAATATTCTGCGCTACAGCTGTGTGATATATTAATATATGTCCGGAACTCAAAATTGCTCCCCCCAATAGGAAACAACAGTAGGTACAGACAGGAGGCTGTTGCTGCTCACAAGTCCCCAAGGGATTTGTACTTTTAGACTGGAATACAAAATCAGCTGCACCACCCCTTCATTGATAAATCATAAAAACATAAAAAACTATACACCATGCTCATAAGTGAACACATAGAGATCTGTGTAAACATATAAATAAATGATCCTTATAATCATGAAGTCCAAAAAGTAAGTCCAATAGTTCTCAATAATAATCCATCAGGACACATAACATGTGCATGAATAAAGTGATAAGGTGCTTTAAAGTGCTTCAAAACGTGCTAAAAAAGCTGATCCACAGTGCTCAGTGCCAGTCCCCACATGTAGCCCCACTCACCAGAGGTAATGGACCCTTAGCTTTTCAGTCTAGGGGTCAGATAAAGATGGATACTGGTGGTGGCTGGATCATATTCCACAGCGGAAATAGCTTTTTCAGATGACAAGATGCTCTCATCCAACCATTTCTCAGAGAAATAGAAAGTAGAAATAGAAATAGAAAGTACATGGTGAAGTACTGCAAAACTTGTTTATTGCGCATATATCAAAAAAATACATAGAAAGAGATAAGAAACAATTTCATTGAAAATGGAGTCTAATGGACTCCATTTTCAATGAGAATTGTTTCTTATCTCTTGTAAGTAATTTTTTTATATATGTGCAATAAACAAGTTTATTGCACATATAAGGGGGTGGCGCAGCTGATTTTGTATTCCAATTAAATTTGACTGCTGAGTGTTCTGCACAGTCTAGAGCTGGTGTGTATGAAGCACCCATGAACACTGTTTTTGAAGTTTCTTATAGCTGTGACATTAATGTTTATTAACAAAAAGTATAGGTTTGTTGGTTGCATAAGTATTCAGCCCCTGAGTCAATACCTTGTAGAACAAGCTTTGGCTGCAATTATAGATATGAACAGTAATTTTCAAGTCTAGCCACAGATTCTATCTGGTGGATTTGGCCACAATAAAATGAGGCCCAAGACATATTGGGTTTCTGCCCAATCTCCTTCAGCAGAAGTCAATCAAACATCAATGAAATGGTGGAGCAGGGACAGCCACACACACTGATAAAAATTTGACGGATCCCTGCTAAACCAACCAGATTTCGATCCATCATATAGCCAGCCTGGGGCTATTCATTAGCTCCAGCAGAAGAGGCCTAGGCCTCAAACTGGGAAGGCTTCTTCCAGGCTTCAAATTCCAAGGCCAGGTCTAAACCAGGGGCTGGGTTCAACCAAAAACCCTGGGCTTGCAAATCACCCAAAGCTGCAGATAAGTCCTCTTGTTATGTGTGCCTTTTAGTTTTTTTTGTTTGCAGTGTTGCCCATCCCTCAGTTGGACTGCAGTTAGACATTCCAGTTGTCTCTAAATTACTAAATTCTGTGTCTCTAAATGAATGAGAAAGAAAGCATGATTTTTGTAATTACCATGAAGTTAATTAAGGGACAGTAGGGACACCCCTCTGTGTTGATGATCTACCACTACTATTGCTGGGAGTGAAAGGGATTATACCTAGTCGACCAGTAGCTTTTTTGTTTGCCAGTGTTCAAATCCTCCTGAATAATGTGTATCTTAACCTCCCTGGTGGTATGATTATGTCAGATTTTTGCATCTCAAAGCGGTACATTTTTTTTGCATAGAAATTTGGCATTTATATTGTAGGCATGTAATTCTTAGGAATAACTCACTTAAGACAAGAGTCTAGTAGACATCCTGGGTATGATAAAGTTTGAAATAATGAATTTATAAATTATAATATATATGAAAAAATATATATAATATAATAAATAACTATAAATAATTATCAAAAATAATAATATAATAATAATAATAAAATGTATTCAATAATATAATGAAGTCAAAAACACTGAAATTTGCTCAGTTGCAGAATTGTTGCTGTTGTCACTTTCAGTGTCTGATGATAAATTTCATCACAAATCAGTATCACTCAATTCTGCAAGTGATTCTTATTTACTATCTCTGTTTTCTAGCTGGTCAAAAAACGCTTTTGACGTAAAGGGATGCTTTTTGGATGACATGGACATTCTCAAGTTTCCAGGCAGAAAGAATGACAACGCCTGTATAGGACGAAACGTACATTGGGAGGGCGCGCTGACGTCACCTTTGGATTTTATGCCGGCTTATTGATATTACACGAGATTTACTTCCACTCATGTGAGTTGTTCTTACATTTTATACTAATAAAACCTCAAACGGTATTGTGCTATGTGGTTCCTCTTCTTTCCCTGACATGTATGCTGATGTACACGCCGGACATATTATGTTTGGAGGAGAAGGTTGTTCCATCCAATCCGAATAGCCCACTGTTGATGGTGATTCACAAGATTTGTCGGAAGAGGGAGTGTCTGGTCAATATCTGATTACACTTAATGCTTTTGAGATGACAGTCTGGTAAGCTTAATACCTTACTGGTGGTGGATCACTATTGCAGTGTGTGGCACTCGGGTGTTTATGATCCAGTGGAAGAGAAAGAGGAGGTTATACCCTCATCTATCTACATGCAACTTATATCTCTACCTTTGAATGTCTTTTAACCACTTCAGCCCCGGAAGGATTTCACACTTTAGGACCGGAGCCCTTTTTGCGATTTGGCACTGCGTCGTTTTAACTGACAATTGCGCGGTCGTGCGATGTTGTATCCAAACTAAATTTGCGTCCTTTTTTCCCACAAATAGAGCTTTCTTTTGGTGGTATTTGATCATCGCTGCGTCATTTCTGATCGCTGCTATAAACAAAAGAAGAGCGACAATTTTGCAAAAAAAACGAATTTCTTACTTTTTGCTAAAATACAAATCCAAAAAAAAATATAAAAAAACATTTTTTTCATCGGTTTTGGCCGATTTATATTCTTCCTCATATTTGTGATTAAAAAAAATCGCAATTGGGGTTTATTTATTGGTTTGCGCAAAAGTGGTCGCGTTTACGGATGATGAGAATTCATTTCTGGAGTTTTTATTTTTTTTATTTTTTACTAGTAATGGCGGCGATCTGCGATTTTTAGCGGTACTGCGATATTAGGGCGGACATGTCGGAACATTTTGACACTTTTTTGGGACCATTGGCATTTATACAGCGATCAGTGCTATAAAAATGCACTGATTACTGTGTAAATGCCATTGGCAGTGAAGGGGTTAACCTGCAGGGGGCGCTCTAAGGGTTAACTGTGTTCCCTGGGCGTTTTCTTGCTGTATGGGGGCTGCCCTAACAGGGGAAGGGAAGTGATCACACATTCCGTGTAGAGGAAGGCTGTGATCACAGTCCTTCCCCCTCTCACAGAACGGAGGTCCATGTTTACTTACACGGACCTCCGTTCTTTCACTCCTGGGGGGGCATCGCGGGTAGCCGGCGGCAATCGAAGCCGCCGCACCCGCTCCCTGGCCCTCCCCGAACACAGTGGGCGCGCCTCCGGCGGCATGCGTGCGCTCACTGTGCGCGATCTGGCAGCCGCCGTCGCATGACGACGTTTTGCCTTAAAGAGCCACTCTGTCGCCGTCAGATGCCGATCGGCGGTCGGCAAGTGGTTAATGTGGACTGATGAACTTTATGATTCATTAGCGCAGCCCTTTTTGTTTTCATTCTTGATTATACCACGGATTGGGTATTTGGCTGCAGCTTTCTTTAAGATAGCGCGGTGATGTTTCTGATATTACATTTGACACATACAATCTTCACACTGCAGCTTTCTTTCAGCTATATTTACCATTTGTTAACGTCTTATATCAACTTATGTAAGATTCCTCTTTGTCTCTTTTTACATATTCTGTCTGGGAGAAAGACGGAGATATGGATATATTTGAATTTAGAGGGTTTCAAGGGTTTTCAATCCAGAGGGAGTTTTTGAGGTATACAAGGAGGATGAGAATGATCTCAATGGGATGTTTATTAGGTTAAAGAACCTCATGGTATCAGAAACACACACTCATTGGGACATTATCTATTTAGAAACCTATATTAAGAACAATATGGTCCCCAGGAGTCTTAGGTGGGATGTTGCCCCCTACAAATATGAAGACAGCCTGGAGGACTGGTTTATTTACTTCAACTCAGCAGGGTTAAAACTCCTAGCCTTTCTTATAGATAGGAAAAAGGCAAAACTAGCAAAATTGGACAGTGAAATCAAAACTTTGAGAGAGAAACTGATACCCCACAAGGAAAGTGAGGAATACCAGAGCAGATCCCAGGCCCTGTTAAAAACAATAGAGAAAAAAGAGAAAGATCAGAAAATTAAAAAGAGAAAAAAAATTAACAGAGATCTGGGGGACTATCAAGCTGCTCTGGTTTTCAATTGGCAGAAGAAGTTACAGGAAGGAGAGTCACAATCTCCACAGAATCAGAATGATACAGAGGATTATGGATCAGGACACTAAAATCACAATGGTGGAACTTCACAGTATGATACTCACCTAAGAGGTAGGCCCAATGCCAAGAGGGGGAAACCCCTCAATGTGGGCAATAAGTCTAGTTACACTTCTCCACACAGACAGAGTCTTAGTAGAGGCCCATCTGGTACTCAGGGGGCTGTGCAGGAAAATAGAAATAGAGGCCCCAACAATTATAATTATAACCATAGCGGTGGAGGTTTTAGACGACCGCGACTAGCATCAAGAACCTAATCTACAGAGGAGACCGAGATATGAGGATGTCCAACAAATTTATAGACCCCCTCAGAGAGGTAATAAAGGTCCGTATAGGGGGAAGGGTCCTAATAACTACAGATCGGGACCCAGTAAACAAGAAGTCTCCTATGATTACACTAGTGATAGAGAAGTGGAAAATGTTACTTCAAATAGGTTCTATTCATTACGAGACTTGAGGGGGCCGGAAGATGAGTATCAGTGGGAGTCCCCCTAAAGTATACATTTGTCACAGAGATTGGGGAATCCATATAGAGTTATCCCTCCCAACATGCAAGGTAATCAAGGGGTCCCCCCAACCATGGTTGGAGAGACATCTCGTGGGACAGGCTGGGCTTTTTTTCAGCCGGCCCAGGGCACAAAAAGACCTGCAGACCCAGGAGAGGAGTCCGAGGGGGGAGGAGACTTAGACCAAAAAAGACTCAAGGTGTAGCAGGGGCTGGCATTTTTCATTTAAGCTCTAAAACACTTACAAAATCAGAAACTTTACTGCTCGATCGAGGCCTTAACTATGCTCCCCCAAGGAACCTCAATAAATTCGAAACTTACATGGATATACACAAATTAGTTAGGAAGGTAAACATCAAACGATATCTCACTCTGAATCCTATCATAGACAACAAGTGAAAAAGAAGGTAGCTTTCTAATTCCGAAAGCCCTTAGGATCCCTGTTATTTACTACCTCCCGAAATTGCATAAAGATCCAATCTGCCCACCCGGGTGTCCCATTGTGAGTGGTATTTATTCCCTCACTTCCCGGGTGGGCAGATATATTGATTTTTTGCCTTCCTTTTTGAAAGACTTTAGGCATGTGATCAATATTCTTGCAGAGATCACACCTAGAGAAGGACTTTTGTTGGTAACGGCTGACGTTACCTCCCTCTATACCATTATACCCCATGATATGGGCCTCTTTGCTGTTAAGCATTACCTAGAACGTGATTCCGGTCTTCCTAGAGACCAGATAGAATTCATTATGAAACTCCTTAAATTTGCGGCCACCCACAATTACTTCTGCTTAAACCAGAAATATTATAATCAAATTAGGGGTGTAGCCATGGGGGCAAAATACGCCCCCAGTTTAGCGAATTTATTCATGGCCCTTTGGGAGGAGGGTGTCGTCTATGCCCAAGAAAGACCCAAGTTGGTTTTATGGGCACGTTATATAGACGACATCCTCCTCCTTTGGGATGGAGATATCCAGTCTTTACAGGATTTTCTTGAGAACTTTTACATCAACGATAGAGGTATTGAGTTGAAATATGACATTAGTCCCCAAGAAGTTAACTTCCTAGATCTGAAGATAGAGAAGAGAGAGGGTTCCTTAATTACCTCAACATTTTTTAAAACATCGGATAGAAATTCCATTATCCCCCTAACAAGTTGCCATCATCCACCCTGGCTCGGTGGGATACCTAAAAGCCAATACATGAGATTGCGACGCAATTGCACCCATATGAGTGATTTTCAGGAACAAGCAAAAATTCTCACACAAAGGTTCCTTGAGAAAGGCTATACTGAAAAGAGTCTAAGTGTCCCTCTACTAGAGGTTACTAACATGGATAGGAAAGAATTATTAAAAGAAAAGCCTGACAGGAGAATAAGGTTGGCGGAGACTACACCGAAAACACCTTTTATTACTACTTACTCGAGTCAAGCCAGAAAAATTAAACAAATAGTGTCCAGACACTGGCATATTTTAACTAATGACCGAGTGTTGAAGGATAGTTTGCCAGAGAGGCCTTCGGTGGTATTCAGAAGGGCTCCCACTTAGAGGAATACGGTAGCCCCTAACATTATATATCCCCCTATATCAAGGCCCATGTTTTTTCAACAGATGACAGGCTTTTTTAGATGTAGCAAATGTAGAGTATGCTCGCTAAATGGTATCACGCAATGTAGGACCACTAGTTTCATTTCTACTAGCAGGTCCACATCATTTTTGATTAAGCCATTCATTACTTGTAGCACTAAGGGGGTAGTCTACCTACTACAGTGCCCTTGTGGGCTACAATATGTGGGTAGGACTAAACGCCCCCTTATGGTACGGTTGAACGAGCACATTACGAATATTTTAGCAGGTTTTAAGAACCATTCAGTGTCCTAGCACTACAAATTATTCCATAATAGGGACCCCTCAAACTTTATTTTTAGGTATTGATAAGTACGAGGCCCACTGGCGAGGGAGTTCTCGAATTAGAAGCATTTCGAGGATGGAGATGTCTTGGGTTCATCGGATTAAAACGTATACACCCTTTGGACTCAATATAGACATTGATGTAAATGCCTTTATAGACAACTCGTGAGGTTTTTATTTATCTATAAGGTCTTATTAGCTTTATAGAATGATATCCTTTGAGCGTCACGGCCCCTTTAAGAGTTTTTATTTGTGGGTGCTTTCATATTCATAATCCCCCCCTATATATAGGGCCTTTAGGTCCGTACAATACGAGATTCCTCTAACATGAAATTTTATATGAAATTAAACAAAAAAAAATTCTGTTAGACCTTATATATATTTTTAAATCAAAGAAAATCTCCTTTATTTAGGATTTAAGATCTCCTAATTTGGAGGTATTCATGATACCAGATATGGTGTTAGTTTCTTTGATTTAGATTTCTGACTATTTCATAACAGCAGAATTCCTATTACTATTGAGTATAGATCGTACATAATTCATGTTAGTGATAGGTAGAACCTGGGGGTGATATAATGTTTGTCCTCAGAATGGGATAAGGATTTATATTTATGTGGTTTCTGTGACCCCAACCTGTGAACTCTATTCGAAATGAGGGCATAAGCAATTATGAGGATACTTATGTTATGTATCCTATTAAGGTAGGGGATATTTTTTGTTTAAATTTTGCGGAAACTAATTTTATTCTATAAAGAAAATGAAGGGGAAAAAAATATTTCTTATCTTTGCTTGTTTTTAACACCATTGATTATCTCGGTTTATTGTTATTAAACTTTGTGTATTTTAGAATACCACCATGTACCTTTAATAATAGGACATGGTGCGGGTACTATTTGGGAATGTTACAATGTCTAAGGCAATATTAAAAATGTGTTTTAGTTATCCCTTTCATGTGCAATGAATGGAAGGAACGTCTTTTCCTGTTCCACCTCAGTTAAGATGGCGGACTGAGCTCTTTGCCCTCATTTCGGATGGAGTGAGGGGAAGTCTATTTAAGCGGTGACGATCAGCTTGCGCGCCCTATCCCCATGACGACGCCCGTGTAGGACGAAACGTACGTCGGGAGGACGCGCTGACGTCACCTTTGGATTTTATGCCGGCTTATTGATATTACATGAGATTTACTTCCACTCATGTGAGTTGTTCTTACATTTTATACTAATAAAACCTCAAACGGTATTGTGCTATGCGGTTCCTCTTCTTTCCCTGACATGTATTCTGATGTACACGCCAGACATATTATGTTTGGAGGAGAAGGTGGTTCCATCCAATCCAAATAGCCCACTGTTGATGGTGATTCACAAGATTTGTCGGAAGAGGGAGTGTCTGGTCAATATCTGATTACACTTAACGCTTTTGAGATAAAAGTCTGGTAAGCTTAATACCTTACTGGCGGTGGATCACTGTTGCAGTGTGCGGCACTCGGGTGTTTATGATCCAGTGGAAGAGAAAGAGGAGGTTATACCCTAATTTATCTACATGCAACTTATATCTCTACCTTTGAATGTCTTTTAATGTGGACTGATGAACTTTATGATTCATTAGCGCAGCCCTTTTTGTTTTTATTGTTGATTATACCCCGGATAGGGTATTTGGCTGCAGCTTTCTTTAACCACTTGCCAACCGCCGATCGGCATCTGACGGCGGCAAAGTGGTTCGTTCCCGCAAAACGCTGTCATACGACGGCGGCTGCGGTAACGTGCTTAGTGAGCGCGCGCCGCCGGAGGCGCGCCCGCGCGCTCACTGTGTTCGGGGAGGGCCAGGGAGCGGGTGCGGCGGCTTCGATTGTAAACACGGACCTCCGCTCTGTGTGAGGGGGAAGGGCTGTGATCACACCCTTCCTGTACGTGAAGGCTGTGACCACTTCCCTTCCCCAGATAGTGCAGTCCCCCTACAGTTAGAACACGCCCAGTGAACATAGTTAACCCTTTGAGCGCCCCCTGCAGGTTAACCCCTTCACTGCCAATGGCATTTACACAGTAATCAGTGCATTTTTATAGCACTGATCGCTGCATAAATGGCAATGGTCCCAAAAAAGTGTCAAAATGGTCCGACGTGTCCGCTGAAATATCGCAGTACCCCAAAAATGAATTCTCATCATCCGTAAACGCGACCACTTTTGCGCAAACCAATCAATAAACGCCGATTGCAATTTTTTTGGAAGCGATTATTTTGAGGAAGAATATAAATCGGCCAAAAATGGTGAAAAAAAATGTTTTTTTATATTTTTTTTTTTGGATTTGTATTTTAGCAAAAAGTAAGAAATTTGGGTTTTTTTGCAAAATTGTCGCTCTTCTTTTGTTTATAGCGGCGATCAGAAATGACGCAGCGGTGATCAAATACCACCAAAAGAAAGCTATATTTGTGGGGAAAAAAAGGACACAAATTTCGTTTTGGTACAACGTCGCATGACCGCGCAATTGTCAGTTAAAGCGACGCAGCGCCGAATCGCAAAAAGGGCTCCGGTCCTAAAGCTGGAAATCCTTCCGGGGCTGAAGTGGCTAACATAGCGCGGTGTTGTCTCTGTTATTACAGAAAGAATGACATATATAATATAAAAGTGCATGCCGGGCACAGGATCAAAGCACTGGGGACAAAAGGAGTGTGAAATGATTTGATACAGATTACAGTGTATTGTATGTTTACTGTGTGTTTCACTTTTTGAATTTGCTGCCAGGCTCTGCCCCCCGTGTGAAGCGACGCTCGCAGGGAAAGAAACCCGGCACATAGAGGCATCGGGCGGAAGACACAGCCCGTGGACACAGCAGGGGGACATCGCTGGATCCAGAGGACAAGGTAAGTAACATTGCCTAGATCCAGCGATGCGATCCCGAGTGTGGCTCGGGGTTACCGCTATTTGTAATAGAAATTGACCTCGAGCCATACTTGGGGAAAAAAAGCCAGGGAGGCTACTGAACATATTTTACTATAAGTACAAAAATCCTGTTTTTGTTGAGTTATAGCTTTTTTATGGTCTTTGCCTGCCACAGTGACTAGCAATTGGTGTCTGGGGTCCATTGGCTGAAGGAGTCTTTGTTTTTAATGAGATGGTAAGATAAAATTGAGTGTAAACTAGAGTAATATTGATGTTACACAGTTTGACCTAAATAACTCCTTTACTTTACCTCTTGCAGAAATAATAGAGGTGATAGAGGTGATAATAGTTATCATTGTTGGTAGATTGTTGATGTTTTGTTTCTATGTTTGGGGGTGTCAATAGAGTTATGAGACTTGTGATAAGGTCAAACCAGAGGACTGTAGTGTGAGCCTGTGTGGCGAGTAATGCTTATGTGGCAAGTGTAAAGGCCTGTGTGGCCAAGTATAATAAAGTAAAAAAGGAGAGGGATCCTATGGCGCTGCCATGCAGGTAGTAAAACTGTAAGATGACGTTTCACTGTGTTAAAAACTAAGAATATTAAACCAATCGGTTGGATGGATGAGTTGAAGAAATAAACTGTTCCTGGGGCACCTGACTTGACAAAGCGGAAACGCGAAACATGTAGTCAGCGTGACGGGACCAGCTTCTCCCCACCAGCCGCACTGACTAACAGAGCTCTCTAGTACTTCACCGGTCCACCCGCCGGCCGCAGGTCCGCACAGCTCAGCGTGTGACGTCATCACGGGCAGTGCTCCCATCCTTCCTCTCCACCAGCTTATCCTCAGCATGGAGAACTTATCATGCTTTTTTGAATTTTAAATGCCCCAGGAACGGTTTATTTCTTCAACTCATCCATCCAACCAATTGGTTTAATGTTCTTAGTTTTTAACACAGTGAATCATCATCTTACAGTTTTACTACCTGCATGGCAGCGCCTTAGGATCCCTCTCCTTTTTTGCATATGAATTTCTCTATCCCCAGAGCTCATCCAGGCAGCACACTGAGCAGGACATTGAATCCTTCCTTCTTTTACCAAGAATCTCTTTGATTAGTGCCTATCCTACCGTTCTTTCCAAGTGTAATAAAGTGCCATTTGATGACTACTGTGTGTGGCCTAGGAAAAACAATTGGATGACGACCAAAGTATTGTAATTAGAGACTCGAGTTTGAGGACTCTAGATTGGGAGCACAACACTTCCATGGACCTCTTAAGCCGGGAGAGGTAAAGATGGCACAAGTAAACTAAAACCTTTGACAGAAATGACAGACAGACAGATATGGACAGTGGTTAAAAAATGAGACCAAGACCATTATAGGGTGGACTAAAAATAGACGAGATCCAATACCAACAGATTGCTACGATGTCTCAGTTTGGGTCTCTGTGTATGTTAATTTTCATGACAGATTGACAGAGTTGGATGAGGGAATTAAATGTATACAGTATTGGATTTTGAAAGTATGCATCATGTTGGAACTTTAACTAGTTATGAGCCTGTCAAAGTTGTACTAAAGCATATCACTGATGAGTCTAGCAAAAAGGAATTATACCAGGCAATGTAAGTGGTATCTAAATGTTTAAGAAATGGAAAGATAATGCTAAGTATGGATGATTTGTAAAACACCGATGTTTGAGGGTCATCCTGTGTGAGAAATCATTTGGGATTCAGAGGCCTGCTCATTTTTTCAGATTGTCTTTGCATATGAGAGAAAAGAGGTGAGGAGACATTCGGAGCCGAAGAGTTCTGAACATCTAAGAAATGAGTAATATACGGTTTAATGTGATTTCAATAGTAAGTAATGTTGAAAAACTTTGTAAGGTAAAGGGAGGGGAAGAAAGCTAAGAAATAAAGTGAGGATAATGAATGTGATAGTAGAATCAAAGACCCTTCCTCAGTCCAAAAGCCCCCCCAAAGTTGTCCCTTAGTATCTCCATCTCCATCTCCATCTCTGACAGCACCCTCTTATTCAGATACTCTTCCTCCTCCAAGTTACCAGGCACACCCTGCACCTAATATTGCAGGGACCTTACAGGAAAGCCATAAGGGACCTAGAAGATGACTGCCCAGGAAGAGAATGAAGCTGAATTAGGCTTAAGATACAGTGCATAAAGCAAAGAGAAAATGGAGAATGACCTGGTTGATTTAGTATCTTAGCATGCTTGAGTATTAAAGGAATTGTGCGAGTTAAAGCAGTAAGTTGGACAAGGAAACATGCCAGAAGGGAGAAATTAGAAGGTTATCGATGATTTAAAGAAGCAGATAGAAAAAGTCCATAACGTAGGGCTTGCAAGGTCAATTGTATAAGAAGAAAGACTCTGTCCAGGAATTAACTGTAACTAAAAGGCTATTGGCAGAAAGACAGTTTTTTTTAGAAGAGGAAATAAGTATGTTATCTTCACAAGTTATTTACTGACAAAAAAATCTGAGAGGAACAGATAACGCACTAACAGAGGTTGCAGAAAAGACAACAGACTTAATGCTTAATGCCCAGTTTGATGTACAAGAAGCTAATTTTTTTTTAAAGAGAAACCAGGAAATACTTAAATTGTTGTAAAATTGGGCATCTTGCCAAGAGGCACAGATACCAAAGAACATTGTGAAGAAGATTCTCTTTCTCTGTTGAAATAGCTCAGTGAACAGAATTGCAGAGTGTCAAAGGAAAAGGTACAATGGTGCAGACCTCATGTGAAATTCCATGGTCACCATCTAGGCCAGGGGTATGCAATTAACGGACCTCCAGCTGTTGCAATACTACAAGTCCCATCTTACCTCTGCCTTTGGGTGTCATGCTTGTGGCTGTCATGGGATTTTTAGTTCTGCAACATCTGGAGGTCTGCTAATTGCATATCCCTGGTCTAGGCCCTGGAACCAGACACATTGACATTGACATAAAACAGACAATAACAAAGATGCTTCAGTTGAAAAATCACAAACAGCTCAGAGAATTCATTGGGATGGTGTCATATATGAGACAATGGATACCAGATGTTAACACCAAGTTGAAACCCTTGTATACTGCCCCAACCACTCCCTTTGAATGGACAAGGGAACTGGAAGATGTCTTCAATCAGTTGAAAGTTGATATCCAGGTGATGCCTGCTCTCAAATTGCCTGACTAGAACAGACCTTTCCAACTGTATTTCTCTGTCAAGGGAGCTGCAGGCAATGGAGTTCTTACACAGGGGTCTCCATCAGGAACACACATAGTGGCCTATGAAAGTTTACAACTGGATCCAATCCTCTAAGGAACACCAACCTGTGTAAAAGCAGCTGCAGCTGCTGCACTACTAGTTGAGAAGGTTGCTATTGTAAGGATGAACCAGCCTCTAACAGTCTATAAAACACATGCAGCAAATTAAATCATGAAAAGAACAAGGGTCAAACACTTGTCATCAGCAAGACTGAGCAAGTATAAAGAAATCCTGCTTGAATCAGGAGAAATAGAAGGGAAAAGATGTACTACAATCAATTCTGCCAGCTTTCTCCCAAAGAGAGAAGAAGACCTCGAAGAGGAGAGTGACTACATCTGATTAAAACATATGGAAGAAGAAATGCAGCAAATCTCCCCAGTAAAGAACACTCCTCTGGAAATCCCCATTTGATCCTGTTTGTAGACAGTTCATGGCTGTACAAAGATGGAGTCCCAAGAACGGCATATGCAGTGACAACATTGGAGGAAGTTATTGAGACCCAACTACTCCCTTCATCACATTCAGCACAGGTTGCCAAAGTGGTAGCACTCACCAGAGTCTGTGAGGCTGCAAAGGATCAAACAGCCAAAATCTACATTGATAGCAGGTATGCTCTCTGCATAGTCCATGATTATGGACCCATATGGAAGAACAGAGGATTCACAACTGCTGCAGGAGAACCAATTCAAAACTAGAAATATGCTCAAGAACTTTTTGAAGCAGTCACCCTGGACAACCCATGGAAGAAAAAGGAAACCAGCTGGCTGATCATACTGCCAGAAGACTGCTGAAACTCCATTGGAAGCAATCATGACTATAATTACTAATTTTGCAAAGGAAGAAGATTGGAGGAAAAGAAGAGAACATGTACAGAAAACGAAAGAACTGATTAAGAGATTGCAAGAATCTGCACCCCATGATTGGTATGAAATCATGGAAAGGGACGGAGCAAAGAAGGACCAAGATGGACTCTTGTACAAGGAGAATTGAATATGTGTTCCACCTCAAACGGAGAAGATGATCATGCAACTAGCCCATGGTGTATGTCATTTTCTAATATAAGCAGCTAACTGCGATACACAAGCTTGTTTTTGATTCAATTCTAGATCCAGAGCAAGTAACTGGAACACATGATTTACAGCCAGCTGATTGGGTCCTAGCAAAAGGACATGTGAAAGTACCTTTGATGCCAAAGTCTGAAGGACCCTACCATGTACTCCGGACAACTGCCACAGCTGTGAAGTTGGAAGGAAAGCAGACGTGGATACATGCCAGCCATTGCAAGAAAGTACAGCCAATTTCAAAAGATGAGTAAACTACTGTTATGCCTTAGCTTAATCTTAGTAGTCAAGGCTATAGAGGAAAATCACCTGTGCAAATTACACATGATGGTGGGCATAGGGGGTAACTTGAGTAGTTGCTGGATCTGTTCACATAGGCCAGACTGTTCAAAAGGCATACATCTAGTACCCATTTACAATTATTCTCATTTTTAAGCAATACAAAGCTGCCCAAATATCAGTATGTCTAGAAATACAACAAATGTTATATTACTATTAAAATACATTTTATGGGGGGGGGGGGGCGTGGCGACCAAGCTCCAAGATGGATGCTTGAGCTAGGAGCTCCGCTCGGCCGCTGGAGAATATCCACATCCATTGGAGCCCATCAGTGTCATCCGCAGCTGCTACCACTGCCATCAAGCCCCTACACTGCCTAGAGATGGCGACGTGCCAAAAAAACCAAGTGCAGCCGCAGAAGATGTCCAATTACTTTATCTGAGATAAAGTCTCAGACCTAGAGGACAGATCCAGAAGAAACAACATTAAATGAGGGGTGTCCCAGAGTCTATACCAGCCACCCAGCTTTTACAATATGCCCACGCTATGTTCTCCAAATTGGTCCTTACATTAACAGCACAGGACCTCATAGTGGACAGAATTCACAGGATCCCCAAGACATCCTTCCTTCTGGCTGACACCCCAAGTGATATATTACTGAGAGTACACTTCTACCATGTGAAAGAGCAGATCTTGCAAGCCTCATGCAAACCTGATGGTATGCCCCCACAGTATGCTACCGTATAACTGCTTCCAGATCTCTCCAGACACACGCTACAAAAACGTTGTAGTGTGGCAACAGTTGCCACAGTGCTAAGAAATTATAAAATACTACTCAAATGGAAGTACCCAGCTACGCTCTCTATTTCTCACAATGGGGCCACAAAGCTGATTACGACGCTGGAGGAAGGAATTGCAGTCCTCCGACAATGGGGTATAATCCCTGAACAGATCCCCCAATCATCCCCCACACCACAACCACTTCAAGAGGAATAGCAAGTGGTGATGCACAGGTGTTCCAGTAAGAAACATGCTGGTGGAAACTTCTAAGCGCATTTACAACATCACCTACATTTCTCCGGTCTTAGGAGTGTGCATTTCACTCACTCTTCTTTACCCCTCAAAACTTCATAGCAGAAGAACCTGCATGGGGATCCACTGCATGATCCTCCTTTCTTATGTGCCATTCATTAACTTTTCACCTTTTATGTTTCCTTTGTTTGATCCCTGATACACACAGCATTTTACGACACATGATACAACTGTCTGATGCTAATGTCAAGGCAAATTCAACCCAGCAACGTAGCAAGAAAGCTATCACCATCGAGCCTGGAGGGCACAGTGAGCATTCATACCATACTAATACACACCATGAACCACCTGAAACACAATGACTATTGTCTGTATATTAATTAACGCCCGGGGCCTAAACCACCCCGCTAAGAGATTTTCCATGTGGAAAGAGGCCAGTAAGCACAAAGCGGACAGTCTCTGTGTACAGGAGACACCCTTTTTAAGAAACCAAAACCCCATTGTGTTCCCTCAAAGACTACCCACATATATTAATGGCATGCACACCGAACCATAAAAAAAGAGGGGTACTTATAGCCATAAAGAACTCAGTGTCTTTCCAACTTAAGGAAGTATTTGTGGATGATGGAGGTAGATACCTCATTGTAATTGGAGACATTAACTCTAGACCCTACACACTGGTAACACTATACACTCCAGACACCCACCAAACCCGATTTATACGAAAGGTACTTAAAAAAGCCAATACCTTAAAACAAACAAGGACAGAGGCGCTTCTAAATGCAGACTGTAAAACATTTTAATAACATCTTTAAAATCTAGAGCATGGCAACTCACAAAGGCATCTATTAAAAGTGCATG
>BLSH010472662.1:50284-62449 GCA_018402905.1 Glandirana rugosa
AAGCAGCGGTATGTGAAATCTCTAATTTCTGCTATCTGTCCTCAGAGCAACAGCACAGACAGCAGTAGTAAAGTAATCTATCTCAGGATGCAGGATCAGGTCTTAAAATGGCTAAAATCTGTCCCTCACGCCGTCAGCTACCTTTCCCTATACTAACCCAAGGAGCATGTGACTGCAGCACTGTGACTCCAGCTTATAAAGAGGCTGGGTCACATGATGCACCGGCCAATCACAGCCATGCCATTAGTAGGCATGGCTGTGATGGCTTCTAAGGGCAAACCAGTGAAACGCTTGTTGATTGGCTGCCCTGCAGCTTCTCAACACGTGGAGTAAAATAGCAGAACCCCGGACCGAACCCGAACGATTTTTGAAATGTCCGGGTCCGGGTCCGTGCCACGGACACCCTAAAGTTCGGTACGGACCCGAACGTTACAGTCCGGGTTCGCTCAACACTAGTCATAGGCATAGCTTCTATGCCAAAAAGCTCCAGCTCCTGCAGACTACTTGACTCAAGCGGAAGTATTAACTAAAACATTTCTTTAGGACGATATTTATTTATAAAAAATGTGGAAAACCATTTATCATTTTTCCTTCTACTTCACAATTATGTGCCACGCTGTGTTGGCCTATCACATAAAGTTTCAATAAAATACATTTATGTATTTGGTTGTAACATGACAAAATATGGAAAATTTCAAGGTGCATGAATACTTTTTCAAGGCACTGTATTGGGCAAAGCGAGTTTTGTCTTCATAAAGGGAGGTAACATTTGACCAAAACTGACGTATTTTTGGACAATCCCATACCATATGGAAAAAAAATGCCTATAGGATTGCAGCACCTATAGCATTCAGGGGATTCTAACCTACTCATTTTATATAAACAGGGTGGATTAAAATATATTCTATGCAAATAAATCAGTTGTATCACTTTATCTCTCCTTTTCTTGATCTACTCCCTTTTGTCTCCTTTTCTCATTCCTCAACTTCCCTGGCTTTGGTGAAGCACATACTGGATTCCTTTAGCAAAATATCATACTATAAGGTAAACACATCCAAAACGGTTATTTTGCCTGTGGGGATTCAAAAAATCCAGCAAGAAATGCTAGAAGCTCAACACCCATATACTTGGGCAGAGCGCTCAGTTTCGTATCTGGGCATCAAACTAACCAAGGATACTTCCTCCCTCTATCAGGAGAATTACATACCGCTTCTCCGCAAGCTACCGGTAGATCTCAACAAAATTCACAAACTGTACTTTTCATGGTTCGGTAGACTATCGGCATTTAAAATGGTTGTGCTACCCCAAGTCTTATACATTTTTAGATCCCTACCCATCCCAGTCCCATCCTCCTTCTTTACATCTATACAAAAAATAATCAGTAAATATATTTGGCAAACATCCAGAGCTAGAAGTTCACTGGCAAATTTAACCCAACACAAATCGGCAGGAGGAGCAGGATACCCTCTCATAAAAGACTACTACTACACTACTATTCTGGCCCAAATCAAACCCTGTTTTAAAACCACTATAACTAGCCCATGGCGGGACATGGAAGCCCTCCAAATTCCAGGCAACTACCTGGTAGCATGGCTCTTCAGCAAACCGTCCCTACGGACCAATAAAACACAACTTTCCCCATCTATACGTGTAACCGTAGAGGCTTTCAATATATGTATAAAAAAGGTACCAAAAGGTACATCTCCCACAATAACTCCAGTACCCTTCTCAGTACTGTTCTTTCTGATCCCAGGATTCCCAGAGAAATCCTGGACACTAAGCGATGTCTCATACATCTCAGACCCATACGAGCGAGACTCCATCAAACCCTTCACGGCCCTCACATCAGGCATATGACATACCCAAGAAGGATTACTTCAATTACATCCAGCTGTCATATTGTTTACTGAGAAACCCTTATCTTTGTCTATACTTGCACGGGGATATAATAACATACCTAACCAACCCTGCCAGCAACATTAAAGGTATCTCATTATTCTACTGTCTCATAGGGGGTAAAAACTCCTTTACCAAGCTTAAACCATTTTCAAAATGGGAAAGGGACTTGGGCAAGACCTTTACCCCTTCACAATGCATAACAGCCATTAAAACAGCCTTCGGGGCATCTGGAGCCGCAAACCTATGGGATCTCAGCCTAAAAGTGGACCTTAAATGTACATAACTCCCATACATACTACCAAGTTCTCCCCTAGTGTGGCTCCGCATGCTGGAGACTATGTGGAAGGGAGGGAAACCTTCTGCACATCCTATGGAAATGTGGTAAACTCACTCAATTCTGGGACGAAGTGTTCCAGCTTATACAACAAATTACAAACATTTACATAACTCCAACCCTAGAGTTTGCCATACTTCACATAGGCATTGACAGAATCCCTCACCATCTAAAACTCGTCACAACACATATACTCATGGCAGCCAAACTTGCTATCACCAAATGTTGGAAGACAATAGAACCACCTTCCATCAAAGATGTAATTGCTTTAGCCCGCCTACACAGCTCGTATGAATGTATGTCCACTATATCTGAACACAATTTGTCCAAATACAATAACAAATGGTCCTCATGGTTAGATAAGGATGAAGGAATACCATGAAACAAGCACTATTTATGCAGTTGAACCTAAAAAAGCTGGCATATTCTGCTTTGACCTTCACCAATGTTTTCTAAACATCCCCAAAATTGATATTCAAAGAGACAACCTCTGTCTGAAAGTATACCTTCATTCTATGTCTTAGCTGTAACACTTGTTGACCAACAGGTCTCAACTTTGTAATTCCTTTCTCTTTCGTTTCAGAAGCTTATAATAAACTTATTCAGGGGTGAGGCATGGAGATCCTCCTCTCCCTTGACACAGTTTGTTCCCAGTTGGGGTGTCTGGGGGGGTGGGACGGCAAGCCTCGTTCACGACTAATACATGGCATGGTTGATAATAACTACTTAAGCTTGTTAAACAATGTGTTATACCATCTCTGTCAAATGGCTACATAACGTATAGTCTCTGATTATTCCATTGTATGACAGATTTGATATGTCTGCACTTCTCTCTATGTTATTATGTAAAATCTCAATAAAAATAATTTAATAAAAAAAAAAACACATTGGGAAGGCCTCCATAATTGTCATGCCATAGGCTACAAATATAGTGGTTTAACCCAGGTCATACATTTAGGGCCAAAGCCAAGACATTTAAGGATCTCAAATAAATATGGTCATTCAATGGAATCAAACACTTTGTGCGTATCAAATGATACCGCCATTCTATTGTCTGGATCCAGACCACAGATCTGAAGACTGGTAAATAAGCGACGTAAATGAATTGCTGTGGAGTACCTGGGGAGGAATCCTGTTTGATCAGAGTTGATAAGACCAACAATAACCACATTCAAGAGATGAGCCAAAATTTTGGCATCTACATTTATCAATGATATACAGCAGGTCTATAAGACTCACAATATTTGAGATCTTTATTGGGCTTTGGGATTAGGACTATCAATGCCTCACAAAGTGAAGCAGGTAAGACTCCTGTTTCATAAGCCTCTCTGTGCATGGACAGTAGTTTTGGTGATAGTTACTCTGCATAGGTTTTGTACCACTCAGATGACCATCTAGACCCAGAGTTTTATTTGGGTTAAAAGCAGCATCTAAGTCACTAACTTCAGTCTCAGAGAGGACAGGTACGTCACCAGGTTTGCCTGATCATAGATGACTTTAGAATCATACAATTGAGTATAAAAATCAAAAAAGACTTGCGAGATCTCCCCTGGGGAGGTTTAAGAGTATCAGTATGATCCAAAATACAGGGTATAGAGGTAGGTGTCATATCAATTCTAGCCAAATAAGCCAGAATCTTTACTGTTTTTGTCATCAAACTTGAATAGTATCTGTTTTTGGTACAGCAGCTTCTTTTTAGTTTTCTCAACTAGGACCAGATCAAGTTGCCTCATGGAATACCTCCACAATTGATAATTAGCAGAGGAGGGGTTTTCAATATATTCCATCTCTGCTGGGGAAGCCGAGGTTTCATGTGTTAGATATATTCCAGGCCCTGTGCTCCCTGAGATGTTTGATTACACCTGCTGTGCCCACTGCATTGCCCTCTCTATTTTCAGTCCAATAATTACAGATACCTTTAGCAGTAGTCATATAGAAGGTCTCTTCTTTCAGTCACAGGTCAAACACCATAAAGTATATCCCCTAGATGGGGGCAGACTAATCCTAATAAGTAGGGGGGAGTGATCTGAAATTGTTCTTGGCAAATAAGATACCTCTAGCACCCTAGATAGAAGATAGGGGGACATTAAACCCAGATCAATCAGACAGTAGGACTTATAGGTAGGTAGAGGAGTAGCATGAGTATTCTTGTGCCTGCGGGTACCTACAATGCCAACAGTCTTCCAGATTATACTTAGATGCACATGTAGGTAAAGGTGATGAGCATAGAGACTCAGACTGAAATCTTTCTAGGACAGGAGAAAGCACTGCATTAAAGTCTTCCGCAACAATCAATGCACCTTCTGCCACCTGAAGCACCTGGGCCATAACAGCGTCCCAAAAAGTGATCGTAAAATGGAGGAGGTACATAAATTGCCACAAAGGTATAACAGTAATTATTCATTTGAAGGGCAGCTAATACATAGCGACCAAGTGGGTCCGTGACAGTTGTAATAGAGCAACACGACAACTTGGCTATCAGTATAGTAACTCCTCACGCATAGTTTGAGTAGGTATATGTATGTGCAACAAATTCCCTTTTCAGAGCCATCACTTTAGACCCAACTAAATGTGTCACCTGGAAAAATATCAGGTGAGGCTTACGTTTTTGTATGTAATTGAAAACCAAAGATCTCTTGATTTTGGAATTTAAACCCCTGACATTCCAGGAGAGCACTGTTAAAAGAGTGTAATGCTATGGCATACAGAAAGTAATAGGACAGATGGGGTACAAAAACCTGGGAGGACCAGGGTGGCCATGGGTCATGCAACTCCAATTGGAGAGAGAGTGCTAAGCATCTATAAACCCTGGATAGTGCCATAGTCACCAGCATAAAAAAAAAATGAAAAAACATAAATAAAAATAAAACCCAGCAAATAGTCCAAAACCCACCCGGCTCATAGTCCCCAACTGATGTGCTTGTACCCCAAACTAAAATGTCAAACAGAGGGGGGTGAAATTACACTTTCATCTGAGAGATGAAAGATGAGGAATAAGACTTAGTCACTACTCACTAGACAATGTTTTAGGAGAACCTAAGCAGATGCATGATAATGTTCCAGAAGTAGAGCTGATAGGAATTAAAGTGAAAAAGAACAATCTTCAACATCCATGCAATAGTATAGCACATCAAACAGAGAGGGATGGTAACGGAGAAAGCAATAGATCCTCACTAGATCCTCACAACTTTCCTAGGTATTCAATGCACCGATCTGCTTCTGCAGGGGTGAAAAATTGGACTTTACCCTTGTTGACCACACAAAGCCTCATGGGGTACAGCCATGCTATAAGGAAGGTGCCTATCTCTCGGTGTTTCTTTACCCCTTGGAATGTGCAGCCCGATGTTTCTGCGTCACAGCAGAAAAGCTAGGAAAGATTGTGATGACATTATTACTATACATCAGATCCAGTAGATTACATGCTTTCCTCAATGCCGCATCGCGATCCTGAATATGCAGAATTTTCACCAATTTTGGACATGGAGGAACCCCTGGAGGGGGGGCTGCAGAGGGAGCCTATGAGCTCTCTATGGCAAATAAGGGAGAGAAGGTAGCAGTGCCCAGCATTGTCTTCATCCATTCCATAAGGAAGTCCTCAGGATTCATCCCCTCAGATCCCTCCGGGAACCTCAAAAATCGGAGGTTATTCTGACGTAGGTGGTCCTCCATATCCACTATCTTCACTGTCTGTGTCCGCTGTTCTGCTTGTATATCTCAAACTGCAGCAGATAGGGGATACAGCTCATCCCCCACTGTACTAATCCTTTGCTCAGTGTTGTTCACTCTGTGCCTCAGCTTATGGACACCATATTTTAGGAGGGAGAAATCAACCCTAAGGGTGTCAATCTGTGTGGACAGAGATGCATGGCAAAATTTAATGGTTGCTATGATTTGGGAGAGCGTCGGCTCCTGTGGCTTTACTGGGGGGGTCTAGTGGGTCTGTCTCCACCTGATTCATATCCCCTGACTCACCAGATGTAGGGACCAGGGCCACTGTTAGAAATCACAGGGCCCCGTACAGCCTATCTGATGGGGGCCCCCTTAACCCTGCCCCCACCACTGATCATGCCCCCTGTCCCCACCCACTGCCTCATATGTATTTCCCAGGCATACCCACATTACATATTGGGACACAATGGCTGTGTCCCAATAGAAACACATGGGAAACTGGCGCAGGGATGCATGCAACACTTTGTGCATTTCCATGCTGGTAAAAGACAGCTATGCACAGGAGATGCATAACTGCAGTGCCATGTGTGCACAGGCCCTAAATGAGGTCAAAGATGCATTTCACTGTCCTTTTATTATCATTATCATCATCATAATAATCACATAATACAGGTGCTGTGGTTCAATGCACCTGTACTGTGTGATTTTTTTAAGATGATAATCAAATTTAGCTTTATCAATCATGGGCAACAGCGACATGGTATAGGTGTAAAGGGGGTGTTTTTCTACTCACTGTAACTTTATGGAGACAGGATGACTGCAGACTTCCTGGCCCCCTCTGTGTGTTCATGTCCCCTGTCGCTGGTCCCTTGTGACATTGTGTCAGAGCCAAAAAGCACGTGATGTGCTGTGATTCTAATCATGATCATAGGAACACAGCGGGGAGCCTGGGGACTGTTCCTTCCTTACACAGCAGACAATGTCACTGTTTGTGTCGCTGCTTGATTGAAGGCCCCGAGATCCTGGCCCCCATGTGAATGAGTATCGGGTACATTGTACCCCTACCCATTCACCAAAAAAGTGTCAAAAAATAAAAACCACAGGAGACATTTTTGGACAAATCCTTTATTAAAAAATAAAAATAAAGTGTCCTGTGATGTAATCCACATCAATCACGGCGCCGAATGGGCTGTCTTCAGTTTGACAGTTCTTCTATATGCAAGATGGGGGTGGGGTCACCCGGTTACATCACCGGGTGGCCCTGCCCTTGTTGTCAAACCCAAGACAGCCGTAGAGCTGTCAAACGGAAAACGGCCCATTCAGTGGGTAGCCTCTAAGAGAGGCGAATGCGCTTTTTATTTTTTCTTATTTTACGGGTCCATCGGCGCCGTGATTGAAGATGGATGTACATAGCGGGACATTTTTTTTCCATAAAAGAATTTTCCAAAACTGTCTCCTGTGGTTTTTACTTTTTTGACACTTTTGGCGAATGGGTAGGGGTACAATGTACCTGCTACCCTTTCACATGGGGGGGGTAGGATCCGGGGGCCCCCTTGTTAAAGGGGACTTCCAGATTCTGATAAGCCCCCCGCCCACAGACTCCGACAACCACTGACCAGGGTTGTCAGGAAGAGGCCCTTGTCCCCATCAACATGGGGACAAAGCACTCTCCCCATGTCGAGGGCATGTGGCCTGGTATGGTTCAGGAAGGGGGCACTTGCTCATCCCCCAAGCCATTTTTTAAAAGAATTTGGCATGGGGTTTCCCTTAAAATCCATACCAGACCTGAAGGGCCTGGTATGGACTGGGGGAGAACCCCATGCCATTTTTTTTATTTATTTTGATTTTGTCATAGGGTTCCCCTTAACCACTTCAATACACTGTGTTATAAATACTACACTGACTGTACTATATATTCTCCACTGTATTATATATACTACAATGATTGCACTATATACTCTCCACTATATTATATATACTACGTGGACTGCACTATATACTCTGAACTGTATTATATATAGTACACGGACTGCACTATATACTCTGAACTGCATTATTTATACTATACGGACTGCACTATATACTCTGAACTGTATTATATATACTACAGGGACTGCACTATATAAAATTTAGAGTACATACCCATTCAAACATGTGCAGAAAAATTGTGCCTTGGGTGTTGATGGTGCCTGAATACTGTATCCCCTCACAATTACTCTTCTTGGGTGCAGGAATAGACCCTGCTGTTAAAAATTATTTAAAAAATTTAAATGACATGCCCCTGTTAAACAGGTGCAGAAAAATTGGTGCTTGGGTGTTGGTGGTGCTAGAACACTGTAACCCCTCACAGTTACTCTTGTTGGGCACAGGAACAGCCCTGCTGTAAACAATTAGTAAAAAATTGTAATTACATGTCCCAGTCAAACAGATGCAGAAAAATTGGGCCTTGGATATTGGTGGTACCAGAACACTGTAACCCCTTACAGTTACTATTGTTGTGCATAGGAACGGGCCCTGCTTTAAACAATTAGTAAAAAACTGGATTTTTTTCTACTTCCCGTAAAATCCCTTTCTCTGAGTTCATTGATGGACACAGCAGCTCCATAGACCATTGGGTTATACAGCCCTCTTCAGGAGTGGACTAGGCAGAACATGCAGTTCAACAAAAAGGAGGCACAGCTCCTCCCATGGGGCAGTCCTCACTGGTAGTAACCCTCCACCCTGCAACAGCTAGCTCAGTTCGTAGCAAGCAGTACAAACTTGAACAGGTGCAGGAGAAAGGGATTTTACGGTAAGTAGAAACAAAATCCTGTTTTCTCTTTCGCTTATTGACTGACACAGCAGCTCCATAGACCATTGGGACATCCCAAAGCAGTGTCAAAATGAGGGGTGGGTAACGAAACAACAAAACTTCCCCCAACAGAACCCTCTGTGAGGAACCAGAAAATGTGTCTCACACGGCCGCTTGCAAACCATGCAGCCAAATGCAGCATCCGAGGAGGCCAAAACATCAACTTTGTAAAATTTTGAAGAGGTGTGCACGGAGGACCAAGTAGCCACCTTGCACACTTGAGACACAGACGCCTGGTGTCGGAAAGCCCAAGAAGTGCTAATCGCCCTGGTAGAGTGAGCCGTGACCGGGAAAGGAGGCTCTAGACCCCTAACAGCATAGGTTCGGGTCACCGTTTGTCTAATCCAATGGGAAATAGTGGCCAACGAAGCCGCCAGGCCTTTGCGTGGACCATCCACAACTAAAAACAGTGCATCCGACCTCCGAAAGTAGGCCGTGGTCGCCAGATACACCCGCAGGGCCCGAACAACATCCAGTGAGTGCAGGGCAACCTCCTTAGGATGAGACGGGCTTGGGCAGAGTGAAGGAAGGACAATGTCCTCATTGATATGGAAAGACGACACCACCTTCGGCAGGAAGGAAGGTGACAGGCGCAAAACCGCCTTATCTCTGTGTAAGACCAGATATGGAGACCTATCACCCAGTGAACTCCTGCAGAGTGCGCATGGTGATTCTCACATTGTCCCCCAGGGCCGGAGCAGACTCCACTCTCAAGAGGAGGTCGTCCAGGTACGCCACCACCACGATGCCCCTCTGCCTCAATAGTGCCAGAACCGGGGCCAGTTGCTTGGTGAAGACCTGAGGCGCAGAGGCCAGGCTAAACGGGAGAGCCACAAACTGATAGTGATGCTCCCCGACCGCAAAGCACAAGAAGCGCTGGTGCTGAGCACATATGAGAATATGTAGGTATGCATCTTTGATGTCGAGGGAAGCCAGGGCACCCTGGTGCAGTCCTGCCACCACCACAGAGCAGACAGACTCCATCCTGAACTTTCGTACATGTAGGAAGCAGTTGAGGGCCTTTAGGTCCAGGATCAGCCGTACCCCATCCTTCTTTGGAACCACAAACAGGTTGGAGTAAAACCCCCGGAAATATTCCAAGGCCGGAACAGGGACCACTACCCCTTGGCAAAGCAGGACCTGCACCGCCTCCCAGCAGGGCCTGCAGCCTGCCTGGGAGGAGTCACATATTTGAGGCAAAGAACCTGTCCGGAGGACGGGAATGAAATTCTATTTTGTACCCTGACAAAATCACCTTGTGCACCCAGCGGTCCGAAATGCGGGAAGTTCACCAGTCCGCAAACCCCAGGAGGATGGGCAGGGGCAACCCTTCATGCTGAGGAGGACTTGTCATCTGGCTTGTCACGCTTACGCTGCCAGGGATGCTTCTGTCCACCTGCGGGAGGCTTGGCGGGCTGGGAGCCCTTGCCCGACGAGCGGGACGTACGAAAAAGCCTCTTCTGGGCTGAAAAGGAGGGGCCCGGCCTACGACTGGGCTTCTTACTCCTCCTAGTCTCCGGAAGAAAGGTGATCTTCCCACCTGTGAGATCCCTTATGATCTCATCCAAAGAGCCACCCACCCTGAAAAGGCAAGTCCGCTGACCAACACTTCAGCCAGAGCAACCGCCTGACAACCACAGAGAAGGCGGACAATTTGGATAACAGGGGGGCCGTATCCAGGGCTGCGTCACACAGATACTTAAGCCCTTGGACAAGCTGGTCAGCGAGCTCCGCACATTCAGGAGGAACCTTTGCATTGCTCAATAAGCAGTGCAATAGCTTTGCCCATTCTGTGAGCGTTTGTGACACCAGAGCAGAGGCCAACACAGGCCGCATAGCTGACCCCGCCAGAAAAAAACATAGATCTGATGACAGCCTTGGATTTTCTATCAGCCGGGTCCTTAAAGGACAGTGTGCCTTCCACCGGAATCGTGGTCGCCCTATTCAGACCAGACACTGGAGGATCAACCACGGGGGGTGACGCCTATTTCTTTACCAGGCTGTCCTCAAAAGGATAGCGCACAGAGAACTGTTTCGGTATGGGGAAGGAACTCTGAGGCCATTCCCATTCTCTGTAGACAAACCTATTGAAATAGGGCAAATAGGGGAAAACCTTAGAAACACGGGCCGGTTTATGTGACCCAAAGGGAGCGGTCCCCTCCTGTGAAGCTCCAGCTGCCTCTTCCAGCTTCAGAGTATCGCGCACCGCTGTAATCAGGGCACCTACTAGTGCCTACTCGTGCGCAGCAGTGGCCACCAAAATTTCCTCCTAGCTACCAGAGGAATCCGGGGCCTCGCCATCCGAAAGCTCATGGGGGGTTCCCCGACATGGTGGAGCCCCCTTCAGGGTCCAAGTCCTCACCGGAGGAGGGGGGTAGGGGCCGCTTTTTTACCACCTTATGCCCACATGCTGTCTCTACCCAGGAGACAAAGGACTCCAGGACCACCAACAGAGCATCAAGGGGGACTGCGGTCCCCTAGGCGCTGGCCGCAACCACAGAGAGGTCTGGTGGGGAAGCACCCGCATCGGCTGCCATTGCGTCACCCACCCTGGTAACACGCCACCTAAACTGAGGCCTAGGTACCAGGTAGACCAGGCACCCCCCACCTCAAAATGCTGTGCAGGCTTCCTGCAGGAGGGTAACCCCAGAAGGACTCACCACCTGCCTGCTCAACTGAAACATAGAAACATAGAAAAGTGACGGCAGAAAAAGACTGAGTAGTCTATCGAGTCTGCCCCTTTTTATTTATTTATTTATTTAATTTTTTTTACATTAACCTTGTTGTCTGACTATGGATTTATGTTTATCCCAAGCATGTTTGAAGCCATTTACTGTTGACTGTCTCACAACCTCTGTTGGAACCCTATTTGTATTTAGGTATCAGTCTGTTGTTCCAATTACATTTTTTTTAATTTATTTATTTATTTATTTTTCCCCGTCTGAGCTATCTGATGAGTCAGAAAAAGACGGCAGTGAAAAGATACAAAGATACAAAGTCAACTCGTCCGTCCACCACTCAGGAAGACCCCAATGGGAGGACGTCCTTCGGACGTGTCGTAAAACTCCACCCCCCACGGACCAGATGGACCATGGATCCGGAGTCAAATCCACCGCACAATGGTCCCACCCACTGCGTTACCGTCGGCTACGCCCACGAAGGGGTGGTCTGGAGAGACACCAACGCCGGTCGCGGATCCCCTGGCGTCAGGGGGAACTACGAGACAACCACCAGGACCTCAGGAAACAGAGGACCCATCTCTGTCGTACACCCGTATTCCACCATTTTTTCGCCGGGGATGGGGGGAGGAGGCCACTCCTGAACCTGGGACTTCCCCCGAGGTGGTACAGCCCCTTGGGGGGTACTCGAAAGCCTACCGCTCCGGGGCCTAAGGAGACCATCGATCCTCCTT
>BLSH010472662.1:63421-92722 GCA_018402905.1 Glandirana rugosa
CTCTCTGTCAGCTGCACCTCCTGTTTCCTTGAATCTTCTATATGCCATTTTTTTTCCCTTTACTATCCTACTTACCTCTTTGGTGAACCATATTGGTTTTTTCTTCCGTTTATTCTTAATAACTTGCCTGACATATAATCTAGTTGCCTCCAAGATGGTAGACTTTAATAGTGCCCACTGATTACTTACTCCTGTCATTTTGCTCCAACCTTTCAGTTCATTTTTTAGAAATTTCCCCATTTCAGCAAAATGTGTCCTTTTAAAATCTAAAACTTTTGTTTTTGTATATGATTTTTCAGTTCTTGTTTTAATATCAAACCAAAGACATTGGTGATCACTAGAACCCAAATTCTCCCCCACCTCAACATCAGACAGTTGATCCCCATTTGTCAGTACTAGGTCAAGAATATGATCACCTCGGGTTGGGCTTTTTACTAACTGTTTTAGAGAAACCCCATTCAGTGCTTCCATTACATCCCTGCTCCTGCTTGTAATAGCAGTTTGAGAATTCCAGTTAACGATAGGCATGTTGAAGTCACCCATAATCAAAACCTCTCCCTTCCCAAGGAGACACTGCCTTGCCTGCTCCACACGTGCTGCTGTGTCTCTGTGCCTTGCTGGGGGGAGAAACGGCGCCAGCCTGAGCCCAGGGACCGCCCCCCCTCACACAGGAGCCAGATCGTGTGCACAGGCCACAAAAAAATGGCCGCCGGGCACACTAGAGGCAAATCCCTGCGGCCGACCACAACAGAATGGCAGCCGTGACTATGCCAAAATGGCCACCGGATGCGGCTACCGCCCACAATGGCGGCTGGAGCAGCACGAGGCAGGAGGGTGAGGGGTGCAGCTAAAAACCCTGGACACCACAAAGGGACCCCAGGGGGGACCGGAGGGGGGTGGGAGAAGGGGGTGAAGAGAAGGAGGGAGGGGGGAAACCCCCCATCAGCCTAACACCCTGGGAGGGAACCCGCCCACTCCCCCCCAGCAGGAGAGGGGGCGTACTCACCCATCCAGTCGGGCGGTAGCGGGTATCCCACCCGAGACAGATCTGCCTCCCCGTCCGTTCCAGTGGGGAGCAGTCGGCCATGGTAGCACTGTGGCACAGACCCAATCGCCCGGTCATATGTGCACCGGCGGGACATTTAACAGGGCCGCCCCATTCGGTTAGGAGCCTGTCGCGGCCGATCCAGCGCGGAGCTAAGGTCTGCACACGCTCTCTGGTCAGGCTGGGGAGACTACCTGGATCTATATTATCCAGCTTGTCACACTGCCCAGGACTTGATTGTAGTCTTCATCGCGAAAACACAGCAGAAGAGGAACCAAAAGCAGAGGTACCACAGGTCCCAGCAGGGAGGCAGGTCCTTACTCTTTGCACTAGGCAGAAAAAACTGAGCTAGCTGTTGCAGGGTGGAGGGTTACTACCAGTGAGGACTGCCCCCTGGGAGGGGGTGTGTCTGCTTTTTGTTGAACTGCATGTTCTGCCTAGTCCACTCCTGAAGAGGGCAGTATAACCCAATGGTTTATGGAGCTGCTGTGTCCATCAATGAACGAAAGAGAAAATTGTAATTACATGACCCAGTCAAACAGGTGCAGAAAAATTGGGCCATGGGTGTTGGTGGTGCCAGAACGCTTTAACCCCTTACAGTTACTCTTGTTGGGCGCAAGAACGGGCTATGCAGTAAACAATTAGTAAAAAATTGTAACTACATGCCCCAATCAAACAGGTGAAGAAAAATTGGGCCTTGGGTGTTGATGGTGCCAGAACACTGTAACCCCTCACAGTTACTCTTCTTGGGTGCAGGAACGGGCCCTGCTGTTATAAATTATTTTAAAAATTAAATCACATGCCCCTGTTAAACGGGTGCTGAAAAATTGTGCCTTGGGTGATGGTGGTGCCCTAAACCAAAAATATTGTTGGAAGCTAGCATCATCAAGATTCAGGAATAGGATAGGCAGCATAGGCAAAAAAAACGAAAAGTTTGACAGCTCTCATATAGGCAAGGGCGGGGGCCACCAAGTACGTCACCCGGTGACCCCACCCGCTTCTGATGTCATGTGATGTCAGAGGGGACGGGGTCACCCGTTTATGTCATCGGGTGGTCCCGCCCTTGTTGTCAAACCGAAGACAGCCGAAGAGCTGTCAAGCCAAAGAGAGCCCATTTGGCAGGTAGTCTCTGAGAGAAGCGGATGCACTTTTTTATCTTTTCTTATTTTTCGGGTCCATCAGTGCCGTGATTGACGATGGATGTACATAGGAGGACACTTTTTTTAAAATAAAGGAATGGTCCAAAACTGTCTCCTGTGGTTTTTACTTTTTTACACTTTTTTGGTGAATGGGTAGGGGTACAATGTACCCGATACACATTCACAGAGCGGAGGCGGGATCTGGGGGCCCCCTTGTTAATGGGGGCTTCCAGATTCCGATAAGCCCCCTGCCCACAGACCCCGACAACCACCGGCCAGGGTTGTCAGGAAGAGGCCCTTGTCCCCATCAACATGGGGACAAGGTGCTTTGGGGGGAATGGAATGGTTCAGGAGGGGGGCACTTGCTTGTCCCCCCCCATCCTTACCTGACAGGTTGCATGCTCGGATAAGGGTCTGGTATAGATTTTGGGGTGGACCCCCACGCAATTAAAAAAAAAAATTGGCATGGGGTTCCCCTTAAAATTCATACCAGACCTGAAGGGCCTGGAATGGACTGGGGGGAACCCCATGCCATTTTTTTTTCTTAATTCAGTCATAGGGTTCCCCTTAACCACTTCAATACACTATGTTATATATACTACACTGACTGTACTGTATATTCTCCACTGTATTATAAACACTACAATGACTGCACTATATACTCTCCACTGTACTATATATACCATGCGCACTGCAGTATATACTCTGAACTGTATTATATATATTGCGCGGACTGCACTATATACTCTGAACTCAGAAATATAATCACTTGCCGACCGCCAACCGCAGGTTGATGGCGACAAGGTGGTTCGATATCGCAAACCACCGTCATATGACGGCGGCCGCGATCACGAGCCGTGGCCGCGCGTGCTCCAGGCGCGGGCGCTACAGCGCCATTCGCCACAGGACCAATCAATCCACAAGGCCAGGCCAATGATTTTTGGCCTGGCCCTTCTGATCGGTCCTGCCAATGATAGGGCTCCTCTGCCTCTGTAATGTAAACAGAGGCAGAGGAAGTGAGCTCCACTTCCTCCCTGAAGCCCTTTTCGGTTTCAGCGAGGAAGAAGGAGCATCAAAAACGTGAGTTGCACCAACACCACACTGACACCAGGTCACATAGGCACTTTTAACCCCTTGATCACCCCCTGATCGCCCCCCAGTTAACCCTTTCACTCCCTGTCACCCCCTGTCACAGTTTCATATAGTGCAGCGATCTGATTTTTACCGATCGCTGTACTTGTGACCCTTGTGACACTAATCAATGCTAGGGTAGGTTACTAGTAGGCCTAGTTAGGTGAAAATGCCCCCCTTGCCCCCCCAATAAAGTTTTTAACCCCTTGATTGCCCCCTGTCACCTGTGATCACCGTATAAGTGTCACGGGTGACGCTAGCTAGCTAGCTAGTTTTTTTTTCAATCAGATTACCCGCCGTATATTATTTTATTTACCTTTTATAGGTTTTAACCCCCCATCACCCGGCGGTGACCCCAGTTAGGTTTTAGTGTGCGTTAGGGTCAGTATAAACGCCAGGCAGGGCCAGTTAGCGAGGTACTCTGACACACACGCACGCACGTTAGATAGGTGTTAGATATTATTGTAGTATCTGATCAGATCAATATCTGCGATTTGATCTGATATATTAGTGTCCCCACTAGTCTAGTGTTCTAAAAAACGCAGTGTTAGCGGGATCAGCCCAGATAACTGCTAGCACCTGCGTTTAGCCCCTCCGCCCAGCCCAGCCCACCCAAGTGCAGGATCAATAGATCGCTGTCACTTACACAACACAACACACATATCTGCAGCCTTCGCAGAGATTACGCCCGATCCCTGCGAATTCTGAATTTGGTAGCGTTTGAAATAGGCTCTGACAACAAGGTGCGCTTTTTTGCCTGTGAATCACGCTAGTGTACGTTTCAAATTTAGAAAGTCCAAAATGTCTGGCCACACGTACACTAGTGAAGAGGCCTACAATGTGCTGAGTTTGACAGATGAGAGCGATGGGGAAGCCTCACTGTCAGAATCAGGCTCAGCATATGAACCTGTAGACAGCAGCGGCACCCTGTCAGATAGCTCTGACGACGGAGTTGTGGTCCCTGCTAGAGCGAGGCGTACCAGACCCCGTTCTGCTGTCGATGAGGTGCTTGAACCGCAAGGCTCTCGTATGCAGCAGAGAGCCAGTACTAGCACCACTACCCATTCTGGTGACCTGGAAAGCACCAGCGGCCTAGTCCCTGGACGTAGACGAACCAGCACTGCAGTGTCACGTGGTGACATGGCGAGTCCCATAAGTGCAGTACAAGCTGGTGTGGCTAGCACGAGTAATGCCCCACAGCCACGAAGAAGACAAACACAGGCCCACAGAACCCATAGTGCCCTTCCTGACGCGCTTGCAAACCCTGATTGGCAACCCCCCACTGATGCAGCGCCCGTACTTCCCCCATTCACTGCCCAACCCGGAATCACGGTGAATACAGCTGATTTTATGGCCATTGATTTTTATTCACTGTATTTCACGGAAGATCTCTATAGATCTATTGTGGACCAAAGCAATTTATATGCTGGTCAATTCATTGCCACTAATCCCCATTTGATACTTGCCAGAGACTGGAAACCAATCACGGTTCCAGAATTTAAGACCTTTCTGGGCCTTTCCTTCCTCATGGGCATAACTAAAAAAACTGAATTGCGGTCATATTGGTCCACTCACCCAATTCACCATATGCCCGTGTTCTCTGCTTGCATGTCCAGGGCACGATACAAGCAGATTTTGCGGTTCATGCACTTCAGTGACAATGAACTCAGTCGTCCACGGGGTGACCCTGAATTTGACCGGCTCTACAAAATTCGGCCCCTCATAAACCACTTCAACCAGAATTTCACCACACTTTTTATTCCCAACAAAGTTGTGTGCGTGGACGAGTCCCTGGTTAAATTTTCTGGCCGTCTTGCTTTCAAGCAGTACGTCCCCAGCAAGCATGCCAGATACGGGGTCAAGATGTATAAGCTCTGTGACAGGGCCACAGGCTATACATGTAGTTTCCTGGTTTATGAGGGTAAAGATAGTCAGGTAGAGCCAGAAGGATGCCCAGACTACATAGGGAGCGCTGGCAAGATTGTGTGGAGCTTGGTGTCACCCTTATTCGGAAAGGGGAACCACTTGTACATGGACAATTATTACACGAGCGTGCCACTTTTTAGTCACTTGTTTGATCATCAGATTGGCGCATGTGGCACCGGGCGACCTAATCGCCGGGGCTTCCCCCAATGGATGGTAGAATCCCGCCTTAGTCGGTAGGAGAGAGCCTGTGCTAAGTGTAATAATTTGCTCGCGATGAAGTGGAGGGACAATCGGAATGTTTTCGTTCTGACCTCCCTTCATGCAGATACAACTGTCCAAATTTCTACGGCGACTGGTCTTGTGGAGAAACCCCTCTGTGTCCACGAATATAACCTAAATATGGAAGGGGTGGACCTCAATGATCAGTTACTGGCCCCGTACCTAATTGCCCGTAAAGCGAGACGCTGGTACAAAAAAGTATCTCTATACCTTTTCAATTGGCTTTGCTGAACGTTCATGTCTTATACAGAGAGTCAGGACTGACAGGGTCCTTCCTCAAATTCATGGAAGAGATCGTCACAGACCTTCTGTATCCAGATGGTGCCATGTGAATGCAGTTAGCCGGCTGCATGGGAGGCACTTTCCACGTGTCCTCCGTGGTACCCCAGGCCGCAGAACACCCCAAAAGAGATGTCGTGTCTGCAGACAACGTGGATAAAGGCGCGACACCCACAGTTATTGTTCCACCTGTCCTGACCAGCCTGGTCTCTGCATCAATGACTGTTTTGAATGCTATCACACATTAGTGAATTATTAGCGTAGGGTGCAGCAGACACAGCGATAGGCACACGTACATAGGGTCTCCAAAGATGCCAGTGCATTTTGAGAGACCTAAACCTGGAACCGATTTTTAGTTACAAAAAAAAAAAGGCGTACCAAAAAAATAAAAAAAATTTAAAACAACAAAAAAATAAAAAAAGTAAAAAAAAACAAAAAAATATATAAAAAAAAAAACAGTTGTACGTTTCTTTTTTCTCTCTCGCTCTTGTTTTCTTTCTAATCTCTCTCTGTTCTCTCTCTATTGTTAATATTTTCTATGCATACCTGTTTGTTACTGTTTTTATCATGTTTTCTTTGCGGGTATGTAATTTTTTTGTTAATGCTTACCTGTAATGTTTTATTGTTAATGTGTTTTATAATTTTTTTTTCTTCTTAGCAGGTATGTAATTTTTTAAGTTACTGTGTTCTGTTAATTGTTTATTCCTTTTCAGGTACACCATTCAGCTGCAGCACTGATTTATTAATGGTGACAGCAAAAGCGTTTGCTCCCACCATTCATAAAGCAGCGACTCCAGCCCTGTTGGCAATGATTTCACCACCACAGTTAAAAAAAGAGCAAATGGGGGGGCGTGGCCGGCAGCTCGGGAGATGGCCACAGCTTAGGAGAGCTCTCTGAGACACAGTCTCCTTCAGCAATTGCAAGCGACCGAGGACGAGCCTTGAATCCCTAAAAAGGTGGGAGATCACCCCTGCAAGCACCGGAGCAAGATGAGCAAGAGGAAGAGCAAGGGGGAGCCGCGCAAGCTGGCGGAGATATTCACGGCGGCCCGGGCGCCCTGCAGACAAAATGGCGGCGCCCCACGAGCACTACATGCGACGGCCCGCAGGCCGGAGCACTCGGCCAATGTTCGGCACGGGATCCAGCGACTCAGGGAGATCAGGCAAGTGAGCCCCCATCACAGAGCACACAAAAGTTCAGGCCCAGACTTGACCCCATGCAGCAACCCCTCTCCAACGGGGAGGGTGAGGGGGACATGATGGAGGAAACGGGGGATGAGACTGACCCTATAATGCAGTTTCCAACGACCGGACAACCGATCATTGACACCACCTTAAAAAGTATGTTAGTTGCACTCCGTAATGCCTTACACGGAGACATGATAGCAGCAGTCATGCAAATTAAAGGGGACATTACAGAATTAGGAGAAAGAGTAGATACAGTGGAGGACAAGATGGCCGACTTTGCAGAAGCCCATAACGACCTACTGGACGCCTATAGAGAAACAACGGACACTATATCGCAACTCAAGTCTAAAATCGCAGATATAGAGGACCGTGCAAGAAGAAACAATTTGAAATTTAGGGGGATCCCCGAATCCATACAAGTAGGGGACCTCAAAAAATATATTCAACAAATGATATCTACCCTACTACCAGGAGTTCCACAGGCAGAGTCAATCATTGACCGGGCGCACAGGCTTCCGAAACCTCCCTATATCTCTGAGAATGTTCCTAGAGATGTAATAGTGAGGATTCACTTTTACCATGTGAAAGAGGAATTACTACAAATGTCCAGACGCGCACCCTCCCTGCCAGACCCATACACTGCAATCAAAGTGTTCACAGATCTATCTCAGTATACTCTAGCAGCCCGCAAGCAGCTTAACACCATTACCAAAATGCTGCAGAACCACAAAATTATATACAAGTGTGGATCACCAGCTAAATTGATTATTACAAAAGGCAACAGACATTTTGTGATCTCCACCTTGGAGGAAGGTCTCCAACTGCTCAAAGAGTGGAATCTACTTCCCCCATTCGACGAAAGACATCATCAGGACACACGCACAAAGAAATGACTAGACCTCAATACGACATGTACCAACATGTCCTCCGCGCAACTAGGAGACAAGGGGGCATATGTCACAGAGTGCATAGATACCCTCCTACTACTGTCAGAGTAGCGGCTGCTACTCGGTAGTCCATGCGATTACAAACTGTTCTTTTTTTCTTTTCTCTTTTTTATGTTACCGTTTTTTGTTATATCTTGTGCAACATGTTCCAGTTGCTGTTGACTTGGTTCTCTGATTTCAGGCAGATACAAGCTAAATACTCTTCAGCATCTTTATCAACCCACTCGTCTCAGCTCACCAAGGAAAATACCACCCTCCCTAATCGGTCTTGCAACTCAGCTCATCCCGGCAGACGCATCCCTCAACACTCTGGGGAAATTAAAGATAAGAAATGGTCAAGGACTGTCAGCCTACCAGAAGACGCTTATGTGATCCATTATACTACCACTACTACAAAAGCACAAGGTAGGCAATTTATGATTTACTTCGCTGCCCACAGACACCGCGAACCAGCGAAAGTTAGCACTACAGACAACTATCACCATGCCTATAACTTTGGTGTCACTGAATGCACATGGACTAAATAGCCCCTTCAAACGAAGGGCGGCATGGAAGGAAGCTACTAGACTCTAAGCTGATATTTTTGGTATACAAGAGACTCATTTTCAGAATTCCAAAGCCCCAAAATTCTCCCATAATCTTTTCCCGCACGTTTTTGTTTCAAACGCCCCTGTCAAAAAGAATGAGGTTATAATAGCCATATAAGCGAGAGTGGCGTTTCAACTACAAACTGTAGTAACAGATCCTAAAGGAAGGTTTCTTTTTTTAGTCTGTGATATCAACAATATACAATATACCATTGTAAACCTATATGCGCCAAACACTGGCCAGTTGAGATTCTTGAGAAATCTGGTCAAAAAACTAGAGAGGTATCGGAAGGTCTCCCTTATTCTAATGGGTGATTTCAATACCATAATAGACAACAATCTAGACGTATCTAAACCAAATTCGCGCCCCAGACAAACACTTCAACAATTCATTAAAAACATCCAGTTATACAACCCGTGGAGGTGTCTACACTCGCATGAACGAGACTTCACGTATTTCTCAGCTCCACACGGGTCGTATACCAGAACTGATCTTTTCCTGACAGACCTGAACACTTTACACAAAGTGGAAAAAGCAGATATCTTCCCCATAACCTGGTCCAATCATGCCCCGATCAGGCTGACTATCTCAGAGGATGTAAGAGCCCTTCCGACACACCTCTGGAAGAACAATGTATATTTGTTTACCAACCAGGAATATAGGAATAAGCTAGTGGAGCACCTAGGAGAATATTTTCAGCTTAATGATAATGCTGAAACCTCGGTACCGATGGTATGGTGTGCCCATAAGGCGTTTATTCGGGGTTTGTTAATACAGCTAGCAGCCAGGGATAGGAGGACAAAAAATCTAAATATAGAAGACGCTCTTGCGTTAGTACAACAATTAGAACAATCCCATAAAACTACCCATGATCCTCAGTCACTCACAAAACTCAATAAGGCCAGGTATGACTTGAGGTTTCTAATGTTAGAAAGGTCCGAAAATCTAACAAGAAAAATCAGAGCAAATCACTATTCCCAAGGTAATAAGGCAGGTAAACTGTTAGCTGCCCAATTAAAAAAACAGAGAGTAAAAAACACCATAGCATTCCTCCACAAAAAAGGAACCCAGGAAAAAATAACTCACCCAAAAGAGATTGCAAACTCCTTTAAACTATACTATCAGGACCTTTACAACCTACACAAGGACGACTCGACCAAACAGCCAACCCAAAGCTCCATTGAGCAATACTTAGCTAGCCTACACTTGCCAACTATAACTAAAAAACAGTCACAGGAACTTAACACGCCCATCTCAGAACAGGAAATCGAGCGAACAATATTATCACTCCCTAATAACAAGTCACCCGGGGCGGACGGTCTCTCATCAGAGTACTATAAAACTTTTCATACTACTCTTACACCCTACCTAAAGTCCCTTTTTAATGAAATTATGTCCACAGGCACTCTCCCAGCTGAGATGCTTAAGGCTATTGTGGTTACGTTACCAAAACCGGGAAAAGACCCCACAACCCCACAAAACTTCCACCCAATATGACTCCTAAATACCGACCTAAAGATTTTTTCAAAAATCATAGCGAATAGGTTAAAAGAGATTACACCAGGACTAATTAATATGGACCAAGTAGGGTTCGTCAAAGGCCGTCAGGCCTCAGACGGAACCAGAAGGATGATAAGGATACTTACGAATTTAGAACAAAAGAAAACCAAAGCAGCCTTCCTCGCATTGGACGCAGAGAAGGCCTTTGATAGGGTCCATTGGGGATACCTCCAAGCCACTCTTAGAAAATTTGGTTTTGAAGGCCCCATCCTTACAGCTATATCAGCCCTGTACTCTTCCCCGTCAGCGCAAGTATTCACTTCTAGCACACTCTCTGACCCATTCTCAATTACGAATGGGACAAGGCAAGGCTGTCCCTTATCCCCCATCATTTTTACATTAATCATGGAACCATTTGCGGAGGCAACTAGATCTAATCCCCACATAAATGGTATCAAAATAGCCAACTATACACATAAAATAGGCCTCTTCGCGGACGATGTCCTTATCACAGTAACCGACATCGCAGAATCGCTTAAGGCAGTCCAAGAAGAAATCATTAGATTTGGACTGGTATCATTTTATAAAGTGAACATCTCAAAATCATCTATCTTACCCATCAACCTACTCCCAAGAGACATTAAGCCTTTAAAGCAAATGTTCTCTTACTCCTGGGATAATAAAAAGATTGATCTTGGTATCAAGCTCACATATCCAACCTCTAATCTTTTCACTGAAAACTTCCCGGCCATCACGTCCAAAATTCAGATGGAACTAGCCACATACAGGAAAATAGAGGTTTCATGGATCGGACGAATAGCGGCATTCAAAATGCTCTCCCTCCCCAAAATATTATACCTATTCCGCACTATCCCCATCCACATACCCCCTAAATTCTTCACGGACATTAACAAATACATGAATATGCACATTTGGAAAAATGGCAAACCTAGGATCTCCCGCAACATCCTAACCAAAAACAAAAATCAAGGCAGCGTTAACTTACCTAACATTGTGCTATACCATAAGGCTACATTGCTGGGTCAAATGACAGCGTGGTTTAATTCAGAGGATAGCAACCGATGGATTAGCATAGAAAGGGCAAATATAGCTTTCAGAGACCTCCCATCCTTGTTAACAGCTAGTGCCACACAAGTACAACTGCGAGTGACATTACCTCCTGCCATCCAAGCTTCAGTAGAACCTGGCAAGGCAACACAATACACAAATAGCCGTACCCATTCCATTAAAGGCATATGAATTCCTAATCCCACTCTTCCAGATAGATAACCATAAAGGCCATACCGCGGACACAGACACACCACAAGCAACAAACCTTTCCCCGAACATAAGCTGGGGATCAACGTTTAAACAAGTGCAAATAAATCATTTCTATAGGTCACCACTCTGTTCTAGCGAAGGTTGATGAAAAGATCTGGAATGTCTACGCGAAATCTCAGATCGAGCAGAAAAACACCTCATGGTTCTATAAGCACCTGAACCACTCGTATAACACCTCTAAAGCCCTTCAAATCCTGAATTGGGAAAAAGAACTCCCACTTGAACAATGGCATTTAGCTATGAGAAGGCCTTTCGGCCTCTCAAAATGTGCGAGCTACTGGGAAAATGTGGTTAAAACCGTCTATAGAGGATACCTACCGCCAGATAGACTTAATCGCATATTCCCGAACTGCTGGCGTAAGTACGGAGAAATAGGGAGTCTCTATCATATTCTATGGTCATGCACCAAACTGAAAGCTCTTTGGAGTCAAGTGTTTGAATGTATCTCATATGTCACTGAGATCAAGCTTAAACCATGCCCCCTATTAGCTCTCTTTGGTCTGCAACTTGACCAGATCCCCAAGGCAGACAGGGCTATTGTATTTCATATTCTAGTCGCTGCAAGGTTAACAATAACCAGTAAATGGAAACAAGAAGCTCCCCCAGATATTCAAGAGATAATCCACAGGACAAAAGCTAGTTGCATGTGTGAAAAACACTCGGCCGACAGATCCGGTTGTATTTCTTCGTTTGAAATATCATGGCATAAATGGACTAGTAAGTACATGTGACCCTTAAGTAGCCTCTTGTGTTTAACAAGGGGGGGGAATACCCCTGGTCTTTTCGGCAAGTAGAGAGATCTGGGAGGACTAGGGGAGGAACCTCCGCATACCCTAGGGTACTATTGGTGAAATCTTGGAATCGCTACCCTATTATAAGCCAATGGGAAGGGAGGGAGACGAGAGTAGGTGTAGGAAAGTAGGAAGGGGTTACTGTGATGCAGAAACCTTAAACGACAAACTAGGTACTGTTAACTTGGATATCTGCCTAGCAAGTTTTTCTTTATTTTTTTTTTCTCTTTTTAAGTTACCTGAAGAATAACATACAATGGGGTTTCCTCATAAAGTGCTGAACTATCAAATTGCTGTATGGTCAATAGGATGAAGATATTGTTTATGATACAGAATTGAATGATTACTGTGACCATTGTATGTATTGCTGAAAAATCTTCAATAAAAACCATTGAATTGAAAAAAAAGAGCAAATATACCGGAGCATAGGGGCAGTGGGTGGAAATTGGGGCGGATTGCCCCTATGCTCCGGTATATTTTTTTAAAAAGTGGCTATGCCCACCATTAGAAGTGGGAGGATGAAGGGAGGTTTTCTAATGGTGGGCATACCCACCGATTGATTCTTTTTTTTCATGAAAAAAAGAACATTACAATATATGCCCAACAAGGACCAGCGACATACTAGTGTGTTGCTGGTCTTCTCAGGCTATCCTGTCCCACCGGGGAACGTGAGAATGCAGCTGGTGGTTCCGCCAACTGACCATAGAGCTGATTGAAGACTAGAATGGCTCCAATCATCTCCATGGCATAAGAAACCGGAGGCTACGAGCATTTTGTGACTTCGTTTTCGCCAGATATAAACAGCGCCATTGGGAAATTGGGGAAGCATTTTATCACACCGATTTTGGTGTGGTCAGATGCTTTAAGGGCTGGGGAAAGATCTAGAGTTTAGTAGACCACAAATTAAAAAAAGAAAAAATATGCGACAATACCTATTTTTATCATAGGGGATATTTAAAATCCCTGTGATAAAAATAAAAATGATAAAAAAAAGATGAAAGGGACAGTGTAAAAATGAAATAAAAAAGCAAAATGAATTATTAAAAAAAGAAAATGCACCCCCGCGCCCCATGCACGTGCGCAAAGATGGACGCAAGCGTCAGTCTCGTGTCGTATGTAAACAACAATTTCACCATGCATGTGAGGTATCAAAGCGAACATCAGATCGAGGGCAGTAATTCTAGCAGTAGACCTCCTCTGCAGATCTGAAGTGGTAACCTGTAAAGGCTTTTTAAGGCTTTTAAAAATGTATATAGTTTGTTGCTGCTTCGCAGGTGTGCGTCATTTTTAAAGCATGTCATGTTTGTTGTCTATGCACTCGGCATGAGATCAACTTTTCTATTTCACCAAAAATTTGGGCAAAATAGTGTGTTTTTGTGCATTGAAATTCAAAAAAGTGTTTTTTTCCCCAAAAATTGCGTTTGAAAAATTGCTGCGCAAATACTTTCTGAAAAAAAAATTGTAACACTCACTATTTTAATCAGTAGGGCCTCTGCTTTAAAAAAATATATAATGTTTGGGGGTTCAAAGTAATTTTCTAGCAAAAAAAGTATTTTTTCCATGTAAACAAAAAGTGTCAGAAAAGTCTTGGTGGGAGTGGTTAGAAGAGTGGGTGATGTTGGGCATAAAATGCCAGAACAGTTCAAACCCCCCCCCCCCCCAAATGACACCATTTTGGAAAGTAGACACCCCAAGCTATTTTCTGAAAGGCATGTTGAGTTCATGGAATATTTGATTTTTTTGTCATTAGTGATGGAAAAATGACAAAAAAAAAAAAATACACAAAGTTGTCACTGAAATGATATATTGCTCACACATGCCATGGGTATGTGTGGAATTGCACCCCAAAATACATTCTGCTGCTTCTCCTGAGTATGGGGATACCCCATATGTGAGACTTTTTGGGAGCCTATCCGCGTACGGGACCCCGAAAACCAATCACCTCCTTCAGGATTTCTAAGGGCAAAAATGTATGCCTTCACCCCACACTACCTATCTCAGTTTTGGAGGCCATGGAATGCCCAGATAGCACAAGCCCCCCTTTTTGGGAGCCTATCCGCGTACAGGACCCCGAAAACCAATCACCGCCTTCAGGCTTTCTAAGGGCATAAAATGGTGATTTTACTCCTCAGTACCCATCACGGTTTTGGAGGCCCTGAAATATCAAGGTAGCACAAACCCCCCCAAATTACCCCATTTTGGAAAGTAGACACCCCAAGGTATTTGCTAAGAGGCATGGTGCATATTTTCCAGCTCTCATTTGTTTTGGAAAATGAAGAAATAAACAGATTTTTTTTTTTTTTACTTTTTTCAAATTTCAAAACTTTGTGACAAAATGTGAGATCTGCAAAATACTCAAAATACTTCTCAGCAAATAGCTTGGAGTGTCTACTTTCCAAAATGGGGTCATTGGGGGGGGGGGGGGGGTTGTGCTATCTGGGCATTCCATGGCCTCCAAAACTGTGATAGGTTGTGAGGAGTAAAATGATCTTTTTACGCACTTAGAAAGCCTTGAGGCGGTGATTGGTTTTTGGGGTACTGTACGCGGCTAGACTGCCAGAAAGTCTCACATATGTGGTATCCCCGCATTCAGAAGAAGCAGCAGAATGTATTTTTGGGTGTAATTTCACATATACCCATGGCATCTTCAAGTAACTTATCATTTAGTGAGAACTTTGTGAAAAAAAAAATTGTCATTTCCCCGAAACTTGTGGCAAAATATAAAATATTCCATGGACTCAACATGCCCCTCAGAAAATAGCTTGGGGTGTCTACTTTCCAAAATGTGGTCATTTGGGGCGGGGGGGGGCTTGTGCTATCTGGGCATTCCATGGCCTCCAAAACTGAGATAGGTAGTGTGGGTTGAAGGCATACATTTTTGCCCTTAGAAATCCTGAAGGAGGGGATTGGTTTTCGGGGTCCCGTACGCCGATAGGCTCCCAATAAGTCTCACACATGTGGTATCCCCGTACTCAGGAGAAGCAGAGCAGAAGAATGTATTTTGGGGTGTAATTCCACATATACCCATGGCATATGTGAGCAATATATAATTTCAGTAAAAAAAAAAAAAATATTCACTGTTCTCAACATACCTCTCAGCAAATTCCTTGGGGTGTCTACTTTCCAAAATGGGGTCATTTGGGGGGTTTTGTACTGCCCCTCCATTTTAGCACCTCAAGAAATGAGATAGGCAGTCATAAAATAAAAGCTGCGGAAATTCAAGAAAATGTACCCTAGTTTGTAGACACTATAACTTTTGCGCAAAGCAATAAATATACGCTAATCTTTTTCTTTTTTTTTTACCTTAGACATGTGGCTGAATGCATTTTGGCAAAAATCTATGACTAAAATTTAGTTTATTGTATTTTTGTAATAACAAAGTTGAAAATATAAATTTTTTTCAAAATGTCTTTTCCTTTTTTGTTTATATCGCAAAAAATAAAAAGAGCAGTGGTGAACAAATTCCACCAAAAGAAAGCTCTGTTTGTGAGAAAAAAAAGGACGCAAATTTAGTTTGGGTACTGCATTGCATGACCGCGCAATTACCATTTGAAGCGGCGCAGTGCCAAATTGAAAAAAGTGCTCCCGTCCTAAAGCTGGAAATCCTTCGGGGGCTGAAGTGGTTAAACTATACAGACTGCACTATATACTCTGAACTGTATTATATATACTATAAGAACTGCACTATAAACTGCATTATATACAGTATACCCTAGGTCGGCAACCCATCAATCGCGAGCTACCTGTCGATCGCGGGAAGATGATAGGTAGATCTTGATCAGGGCTGTGTGCCGACACTCCCCTCAGGCTCCGCGCTGTTGCTCTCTGTTCAGTGGTAGAGAGGTGGGAGAGGCAAAGCTGTGCTGGATGGAGGGCGGGACCCAGAGCTGCTTTAGGTAACTTTGCAAGATAACTAGCAGATGATTGGTTGCTAGACGGTCCTAGCAACCAATCATCAGCTTGATAACATAAAAAGTTGTCTAAAGCAGCTCCGGGTCCCGCCCTCCATCCAGCACCATGCAGACTCTCGCTCCTCTGATGTACAGACACTGTAAGGTAGGAGAGATCTACCTACAGTTGTGTGTTTGGAGCAACAGGGAAAAAACTATAGATTGGCAGGGGACACTACTGGGGGGGGGGGGAAGAGACAGAGGATAGTGCCATGGGCGTCCGCAGATAGGGGCAAGGGGGGCAATTGCCCCCCCCCCTGCAATCAGGGATCGGATCAGGGGTTGCCAACTAGGTCCTTACACTCGTGGGCTATGTATGAAGTCTCTGATAGTCTTGTGTGCCATGTCCACAGTCTCAGACCATCTCCTGTAGTATGTCTGCAGTCTCTGACCATCTCCTGTAGTATGTCTGCAGTCTCTTACCATCTCCTGTAGTATGTCTGCAGTCTCTGACCATCTCCTGTAGTATGTCTGCAGTCTCTGACCATCTCCTGTAGTATGTCTGCAGTGTCTGATCATCTCCTGTTCTATGTCCATAGTCTCTGACTGTCTCTTGTACTAAGTCCGCAGTGTAAGACCGTCTCCTGTACTATGTCTGCAGTCTCTGACCATCTCCTGTACTATGTCTGCAGTCTCTGATCATCTCCTGTACTATGTCTGCAGTCTCTGATCATCTCCTGTACTATGTCTGCAGTCTCTGACCATCTCCTGTACTATGTCTGCAGTCTCTGACCGTGATAATGTGATAATGTCAAAAAGCGGCATAGCATGGGTGACCTTAAAATGATGCCCCCCCCTGAAAAAATTTCTGCGGACGCCCATGGATAGTGCTATGCAGGGGGGGCAGAGGAGAGAACACTACTGTGGGGTGTTGCAGAGGAAACTGCTGTGGGGGGAAGGTACTATGGGGGGGACCCTACTGGGGGGGTTGGTGCAGAGGGAATTGCTATGGGGTGGCATAGGCACTATAGGGGGGGATAGGGGGCTGAAGAGGACACTGCTATGGGGGCACTACAGGGAGAATAGGGGACTGAAGAGGACACTGCTATGGGGGGCACTACAGGGGGGATAGGGGGCTGAAGAGGACACTGCTATGGGGGCACTACAGGGGGGATAGGGGGCTGAAGAGGACACTGCTATGGGGGCACTACAGGGGGGATAGGGGGCTGAAGGGGACACTGCTATGTGGGCACTACAGAGGGGGGAAGAGGACACGGCTATGGGGGGGGGGGCAGAGGGCACTACAATGTGAGGAAGGGGCAGAGGACACTGCTTTGAGGGGCACAGGACACTACTGTTAGGGGGTCAGAAAACACTACCATGTGTGTGTGGGGAGGGGGCAGAGGACACTACTAGGGAGGGAATGATGTAAAATTAGGCAGGAGGAAACAGCTGTGGATGAGGGGATGGCAGAGGATACTACTGTGGTGGGATGGTGGGTGATTTATTTTTATTTTTTTTAAGGGGGACACCGATGACCCAACCCCCCCCCCCACCTTCCGCCAGGGATCTTTGATTTCCTACATGTTGCCCAGGTAGATCTCAGTTTCTGAAAGGTTGCCTACCCCTGCAGTATACTATACGGACTGCACTATGTACTCTGAACTGTATTATATAGACTACGGATATTGTACTATATAAAATTGCAATTACATGCCCCAGTCAAACAGGTGCAGAAAAATTGGGCCTTTGGTATTGGTGGTGCCTGAACACTTTAACCCCTCACAGTTACTCTTCTTGGGCATAGGAACAGGCCCTGCTGTTAAAAATTATTTAAAAAATTGAAATTACATGTCCCTGTTAAACAGGTGCAGAAAAATTGTGCCTTGGGTGTTAGCGGTGCCAGAACACTGTAACCCCTCACAGTTACTATTGTTGGACGCAGGAACAGGCCCTGCTGTAAACAATTATTTAAAAATTGTAATTACATGCCCTAATCAAACAGGTGCAGAAAAATTGGGCCTTGGGTGTTGGTGGTGCCAGAACACTGTAACCCCTCATGGTTACTCTTGTTGGACGCAGGAACGGTTTCACCTGCTGGTGGCACTGTAGCTCCTAGACCTATGAGCTGCAGTTCCGGTGTTCACCAGCGGGTGTCCCTCGGCAGTCAGGTGCTGACATCATCCCTTGCAATCAGGCATCACCTGATGCTGATTGCAGGAAGCATATTTAAACCTGGGAAATACTGTGATTCTTTGCCTTGGTATTGTCTCCTTGTGCTTCTGATCTGTGTTCCTGAAGCCTGTACCCCGTCTCCTGTTCCTGGACTCTGACCCTGTTCCTGCAGCCTGATCCCTTCCTACCCTCTCAGTCCATCTCCTGGTTCCCATTCCCTGACCTGTCTTGTTCCCAGTTCCCCCTGCTTGATTTCCCGTGTATGACCCTGGCTTGGAACGATTACGATTTGGTTATTCCATGCTCTGTACATATTTGATTTAGTCTTTCATTTCTTGTATGTTCACTGTTGGTTTACTCATTGGGTGTATTACACTATTCACTATTTCGGTGGTGCGTTTTCTTTGTTAATCATTTATATTATTATAAGTCTGCCTCCACACTAGCCAATCTGCTCCAGTCTGCCTCCACACCAGCCAATCTGCTCCAGTCTGCCTCCACACCAGCCATTCTGCTCCAGTCTGACTCAACATCAGACAATCTGCTCCAGTCTGCCTCCACACCAGCCAATCTGCTCCAGTCTGCCTCCACACCAGCCAATCTTCTCCAGTCTGCCTCCACACCAGCCAATCTGCTCCAGTCTGCCTCCACACCAGCCAATCTGCTCCAGTCTTCCTCCACACCAGCCAATCTGCTCCAGTCTGCCTCCACACCAGCCAATCTGCTCCAGTCTGCCTCCACACCAGCCAATCTGCTCCAGTCTGCCTCCACACCAGTCAATATGCTCCAGTCTACCTCCACGATTGCCAATAGAGTTTGCCTGCTTCTGACAGAACAGAACATGCTATCCAATCTGCTGATCCTGTGCCTGTTTCCCAGCCTGCTGATCCTGTGTCCATTGCCCAGTCTGCTGATCCTGTGCTCGTTGTTTAGCCTGCTGATCCTGTGCACATTGCTCAGCCTGCTGATCCTGTGCCCTTTGTCCAGCCTGCTGATTCTGTGCCCTCTGCTCAACCTGCTGATCCTGTGCCCACTGTCCAGTCTGTTGATCCTGTGCCCGCTATCTAGCCTGCTGTTCCGGTGCCCGCTGTGCAGCCTGCTGTTCCAGTGCCCACTGTCCAGCCTGCTGTTCAATGCCTGCTTTCCAGCCTGTTGTTCTGGTGTCCGCTGTCCAGCCTGCTGTTCCGGTGCCTGCTGTCCAGCCTGCTGTTCCGGTGCCCACTGTCCAGCCTGCTGTTCCGATGCACAATGTCTAGCCTGCTGTTCCAATGCCCCCTGTCCAGACTGATGTTTCTGCGCCCTCTGTCCAGCCTGCTGTTCTGGTTCCCGCCATCCAGCCTGCTGTTCTGGTGCCCGCTGCCCAGCCTGCTGTTCCGGTGCCCCCTGTCTAGCCTGCTGTTCCGGTGCACCCTGTCCAGCCTGCTGTTTCCAGTACCCCCTGTTCAGCCTGCTGTTCTGATGCCCACTGTCCAGCCTGCTGTTTCGGTGTCCACTGTCCAGCCTAATTACTTGATGCCTGCCGATCTGGTAACTACTGTCCTGGTGCCCGTTGCCCAGCCTGCTAATCCAGTGCCCTCTACTCAACCTGCTGATCCGGTGCCCTCTGCTCAACCTGCTGTTCCTGTGCCTGCTGTCCAGTCTGTTGATCCTGTGCGCGCTGTCCAGCCTGCTGTTCTAGTGCCCACTGTCCAGCCTGCTGTTCCGGTGCCCATTGTCAAGCCTAATGACCTGATGCCTGCCGATCTGCTAACTACTGCCCTGGTGCCCTTTGCCCAGCCTGCTGATCTGGTGCCTGTTATCCAGCTTGCTGACCCAGTGCCCACTGCCCAGACTTGCATGTCTCTACCTGCTGCCCAGCTTGATGAGCCTCTGCCCGCTGCCGAGCCTGATGTCCCTCTGCCACCTGCCCAACCTGATGTGCCTCTGCCCGCTGCCCAGCCTGATGTGTCTCTGCCCACTGCCATGCCTGATGTGCCTCTGCCCGCTGCCCAGCCTGATGTGCCCTTGCCCTCTGCTCAGCTTGATATACCCCTGCCCACTGACCAGCTTATTTCTTTGGGCATTATTCAGCATGCTCTCAACAGGTGTTAGTGGAATGTATTAACACAGTGCAGTCTCTTGTCAGACAGCTCACATGTAAACTGAATTTCGTTCAGCTATTACTACAGGTATGGACAGATATTGCATTCAGCCTCAGTCACCTTGCACCATCCCATTCCTGCTTCCAGAGACCTGCCTGCTCAAAAGGTCTCTCGCTCCATCACCTACAGCAACCACAGTCACAGCCCAACATACCCTACTACCAACCAAGTATTCGTACCCTGTTTCCACCTGCTGCACTTACCCTGCCTTTAACCCATCTACCTCTTCTCCGCTACCTGCAACAATCCCACAAAAATCCCCCTTATCAACTGCTCCCTATTCCTTACCATACTCCAGCTATTCGCTTTCAACAGCTGCACCCCCTATTTATAGCCCTGCAGTCATTTACAGAACTTCAGTGGTTAAACCTAAGAAGAAACTGAAGTTTTCCCCAACCCACACAATCTTGCCACTCTCCAATCCTGACTCCATCCCAACTGATCTGCTCCAGTCTGCCTCTACACCAGCCAATCTGCTCCAGTCTGCCTCCACACCAGCCAATCTGCTCCAGTCTGCCTCCACATCAGCCAATCTGCTCCAGTCTGACTCCACACCAGCCAATCTGCTCCAGTCTGCATCCACACCAGCCAATAGAGTTTGACCTGCTTCTGACAGACCTGAACATGGTATCCAGTCTGCCGATACAGAGCCTGTTGCCTAGCCTGCTGATCCTGTGCCCATTGCCCAGCCTGCTGATCCTGTGCCCATTGCCTAGCCTGCTGATCCTGTGCACATTGGCCATCCTGCTGATCCTGTGCCCTTTGTCCAGCCTGCTGATTCGGTGCCCTCTGCTTAACCAGCTGATCCTGTGCCCACTGTCCAGTCTGTTGATCCTGTGCCCGCTGTCTAGCCTGCTGTTCCGGTGTCCGCTGTGCAGCCTGCTAATCCAGTGCCCGCTGTCCAGCCTGTGGTTCTGGTGCCCACTGTCCAGTCTGCTGTTCCGGTGCCCAATGTCTAGCCTCTTGTTCCGATGCCCCCTGTCCAGACTGCTGTTCTGGTGCTCCCCGTCCAGCCTGCTGTTCCAGTGCCCTGTCCAGCCTGCTGTTCCGGTGCCCAATGTCTAGCCTGCTGTTCCGATGCCCCCTGTCCAGACTGTTGTTCTGGTGCTCCCCATCCAGCCTGCTGTTGCAGTGCCCCCTGTCCAGCCGGCTGTTCTGGTGCCTGCTGCCCAGCCTGCTGTTCTGGTGCACACTGCCCAGCCTGCTGTTCCAGTGCCCCCTGTCTAGCCTGCTGTTCCGGTGCCAACTGTCCAGCCTGCTGTTTCCAGTACACCTTGTCCAGCCTGCTGCTCTGATGCCCACTGTCCAGCCTGCTGTTCCGGTGCCCCGTCCAGCCTGCTGTTCTGGTGCCCAATGTCTAGCCTGCTGTCCCGATGCCCCCTGTCCAGCCTGCTGTTCTGATGGCCCCTGTTCAGCCCGCTGTTTCCGGTGCCCGCTGTCCAGCCTGCTGTTCTGATGCCCACTGTTCAGCCTAATGGCCTGATGCTTGCCGATCTGGTAACTACTGTCCTGGTGCCCGTTGCCCAGCATGCTGATCCGGTGCCCTTTACCCAGCCTGCTAACCCGGTGCCCATTGCCCAGCCAAGTGTCTCTACCTGCTGCCCAGCCTGATGTGCCTCTGCCCAGCCTGATGTGCCTCTGCCTGCTACCCAGCCGGATGTGCCCCTGCCCGCTGCCCAGCCTGATGTGCCACTGCCCAGCTTGATGTGCCCCCTGCCCAGCTTATTTCTTTGAGCATTATTCAGCATGCTCTCAACACGTGTTAGTGGAATGTATTAAAGTAGTGCAGTCTCTTGTCAGACAGACTGCATGTAAACTGAATTTTGTTCAGCCACTACTACAGGCATGGTCAAATATATTGCATTCAGCCTCAGTAAGCTGGCACCATCCCAATCCTGCTGCCAGAGACCTGTCTGCTCAAAGGTCTCTTTCTCTCCATCACCTACAGCAACCACAGTCACCGCTCAATATACCCTACTACTAACCATGTATAAGTACCCTGTTTCCAACTGCTGCACTTACCCTGCCTTTAACCCATCTACCTCTTCTTCGCTGCCTGCAACAATCCCACAAAAATCCCCCTTAGCAACTGCTCCCTCTTTCCTTCCATACTCCAGCTATTCGCTTTCATCAGCTGCATCCCTTATTTATAGCCCTACAGTCACTCCAGTGGTTAAACCTAAGAAGAAACTGAAGTTTTCCCCAACCCATACATTCCTGCCACTATCCAATCCTGCCTCCACACCAGCCGATCTGCTCCAGTCTGCCTCCACACTACCCAATCTGCTCCAGTCTGCCTCCACACCAGCCGATCTGCTCCAGTCTGCCTCCACACCAGCCAATCTGCTCCAGTCTGCCACCACACCAGCCGATCTGCTCCAGTCTGCCTCCACACCAGCCAATCTGCTCCAGCCTGCCTCCACACCAGCCAATCTGTTCCCGTCTGCCTCCACGATGCTTCTGACAGATCTGAACATGGTATCCAGTCTGCTGATCCTGTGCCTGTTGCCCAACCTGTTGATCATGTGCCCGTTGCCCAGCCTGCTGATCCTGTGCCCATTGCCCAGCCTGCTGATCCTGTGCCCATTGCCCAGCCTGCTGATCCTGTGCCCATTGCCCAGCCTGCTGATCCTGTGCGTGTTGTCCAGCCTGCTGATTCTGTGCCCGTTGTCCAGCCTGCTAATCGTGTGCCCTCTGCTAAACCTGCTGATCCTGTGCCCTCTGCTCAACCTGCTGTTCCTGTGCCTGCTGTCCAGTCTGTTGATCCTGTGCCTGCTGTCCAGCCTGCTGTTCCGGTGCCCTCGGTCCAGCCTGCTGTTCCGGTGCCCGCTGTTTAGCCTGCTGTTCCAGTGCCCGCTGTCCAGCCTGCTGATCCTGTGCCCGTTGCCCAGCCTGCTGATCCTGTGCCCGTTGCCCAGCCTGCTGATGGTGTGCCCTCTGCTCAACCTGCTGACCCTGTGCCCTCTGCTCAACCTGCTGTTCGTGTGCCCTCTGTCCAGCCTGGTGATCCTGTGCCCGCTGTCCAGTCTGCTGTTCTGGTGCTCGCTGTCCAGCCTGTTTTGGTGCCCACTGTCCAGCCTGCTGTTTTGGTGCCCACTGTCTAGCCTGCTGTTTTGGTGCCCGCTGTCTAACCTGCTGTTTTGTTGCCCGCTGTCCAGCATGCTGTTTTGGTGCCCGCTGTCCAGCCTCCTGTTCCGGTGCCCGCTGTCCAGCCTCCTGTTCTGGTGCCCGCTGTCCAGCCTCCTGTTTCAGTGCCCACTGTCCAGTCTGCTGTTCCGGTGCCCAACGTCTAGCCTGCTGTTCCGATGCCCCCTGTCCAGACTGCTGTTTTGGTACTCCCCGTCCAGCCTGCTGTTCCAGTGCCCTGTCCAGCCTTCTGTTCCGGTGCCCAATGTCTAGCCTGCTGTTCCGATGCCCCCTGTCCAGACTGCTGTTCTAGTGCTCCCCATCCAGCCTGCTGTTTCAGTGCCCCCTGTCCAGCCTGCTGTTCTGGTGCCTGCTGCCCAGCCTGCTGTTCTGATGCACACTGCCCAGCCTGCTGTTCCGGTGCCCCCTGTCTAGCCTGCTGTTCCAGTGCCCCCTGTCCAGCCTGCTGTTTCCAGTACACCCTGTCCAGCCTGCTGTTCTGATGCCCACTGTCCAGCCTGCTGTTCCGGTGCCCCGTCCAGCCTGCTGTTCCGGTGCCCAATGTCTAGCCTGCTGTTTCCGGTGCCCGCTGTCCAGCCTGCTGTTCTGATGCCCACTGTTCAGCCTAATGACCTGATGCTTGCCGATCTGGTAACTACTGTCCTGGTGCCCGTTGCCCAGCATGCTGATCCAGTGCCTGTTACCCAGCCTGCTGACCCGGTGCCCATTGCCCAGCCAAGTGTCTCTACCTGCTGCCCAGCCTGATTTGCCTCTGCCCGCTGCCCAGCCGGATGTGCCCCTGCCCACTGCACAGCCTGATGTGCCATTGCCCAGCTTGATGTGCCCCTGCCCAGCTTATTTCTTTGAGCATTATTCAGCATGCTCTCAAAACGTGTTAGTGGAATGTATTAAAGCAGTGCAGTCTCTTGTCAGACAGACTGCATGTAAACTGAATTTTGTTCACTACACTACCACTACTACAGGCATGGTCAAATATATTGCATTCAGCCTCAGTAAGCTTGCACCATCCCATTCCTGCTGCCAGAGACCTGTCTGCTCAAAGGTCTCTTTCTGTCCATCACCTACAGCAACCACAGTCACAGCTCAATATACCCTACTACCAACCAAGTATAAGTACCCTGTTTCCAACTGCTGCACTTACCCTGCCTTTAACCCATCTACCTCTTCTTCGCTGCCTGCAACAATCCCACAAAAATCCCCCTTAGCAACTGCTCCCTCTTTCCTTCCATACTCCAGCTATTCGCTTTCATCAGCTGCATCCCCTATTTATAGCCCTCCAGTCACTTACAGAACTCCAGTGGTTAAACCTAAGAAGAAACTGAAGTTTTCCCCAACCCACACAATCCTGCCACTATCCAATCCTGCCTCCACACCAGCCGATCTGCTCCAGTCTGCCTCCACACCAGCCAATCTGCTCCAGTCTGCCTCCACACCAGCTGATCTGCTCCAGTCTGCCTCCACACCAGCCAATCTGCTCCAGTCTGCCACCACACCAGCCGATCTGCTCCAGTCTGCCTCCACACCAGCCAATCTGCTCCAGTCTGCCTCCACACCAGCCAGTCTTCTCCAGTCTGCCTCCACGATTGCCAATAGGTTTGGCCTGCTTCTGACAGATCTGAACATGGTATCCAGTCTGCTGATCCAGTGCCTGTTGCCCAGCCTGTTGATCCTGTGCCCGTTGCCCAGCCTGCTGATCCTGTGCCCGTTGTCCAGCCTGCTGATCCTGTGCCCTTTGCCCAGCCTGCTGATCCTGTGCCCGTTGCCCAGCCTGCTGATCCTGTGCGTGTTGTCCAGCCTGCTGATTCTGTGCCCATTGTCCAGCCTGCTGATCGTGTGCCCTCTGCTAAACCTGCTGTTCCTGTGCCTGCTGTCCAGTCTGTTGATCCTGTGCCTGCTGTCCAGCCTGCTGTTCCGGTGATGCTGTCCAGCCTGCTGTTCTGGTGGCCACTGTTCAGCCTGCTATTCTGGTGCCCGCTGTCCAGCCTGCTGATCCTGTGCCCCTTTCCCAGCCTGCTGATCCTGTGCCCGTTGCCCAGCCTGCTGATGGTGGGCCCTCTGCTCAACCTGCTGACCCTGTGCCCTCTGCTCAACCTGCTGTTCCTGTGCCCGCTGTCCAGCCTGGTGATCCTGTGCCCGCTGTCCAGCCTGCTGTTCTGGTGCTCGCTGTCCAGCCTGTTTTGGTGCCCGCTGTCCAGCCTGCTGTTTTGGTGCCCACTGTCTAGCCTGCTGTTTTGGTGCCTGCTGTCCAGCATGCTGTTTTGGTGCCCACTGTCCAGCCTCCTGTTCCGGTGCCCGCTGTCCAGCCTCCTGTTTCGGTGCCCGCTGTCCAGCCTCCTGTTCCGGTACCCGCTGTCCAGCCTCCTGTTCTGGTGCCCACTATCCAGACTGCTGTTCTGGTGCCCACTGTCCAGCCAGCTGTTCCAGTGCCTGCTGTCCAGCCTGCTATTCCGGTGCCCACCGTCCAGCCTGCTTTTCTTGTTGCCCCTGTCCAGCCTGCTGTTCCGGTGCCCCCTGTCCAGCCTGCTTTTCCTGTGCCCCCTGTCCAGCCTGCTATTCCAGTGCCCCCTGTCCAGCCTGCTGTTTTGGTGTCCCCTGTCCAGCCGGCTGTTTTGGTGCCCCCTGCCCAGGCTGCTGTTCTGATGCCCACTGTTCAGCCTAATGACCTGCCTGCCGATCTGGTAACTACTGTCCTAGTACCCGTTGCCCAGCCTGCTGATCTGGTGCCTGTTACCCAGCCTGCTGACCTGGTGCCCATTGTCCAGCCAGTGTCTGTGCCTCTGCCCACTGCCTAGCCTGATGTGACTCTGCCTGCTACACAGCCGGATGTGCCTCTGACAGCTGCCCAGCCTGATGTGCCCCTGCCAACTGCCCAGCTTGATGTGCCCCTGCCCAGCTTATTTCTTTGAGCATTATGCAGCATGCTCTCAACACATGTTAGTGGAATATATTGAAGCAGTGCAGTCTCTTGTCAGACAGACTGCATATAAACTGAATTTTGTTCAGCCACTACTACAGGCATGGTCAGATATATTGCATTCAGTCTCAGTCAGCTTGCACCATCCCATTCCTGCTGCCAGAGACCTGTCTGCTCAATGGTCTCTCTCTCCATCACCTACAGCAACCACAGTCACAGCCCAATATACCCTACTACCAACCAAGTATAAGTACCCTGTTTCAAACTGCTGCACTTACTCTGCCTTTAACCCATCTACCTCTTCTCTGCTGCCTGCAACAATCCCACAAAAATCCCCCTTAGCAACTGCTCCCTCTTTCCTTCCATACTCCAGCTATTTGCTTTCATCAGCTGCACCCCCTATTTATAGCCCTGCAGTCACTTACAGAACTCCAGTGGTTAAACCTAAGAAGAAACGGAAGTTTTCCCCAACCCACACAATCCTGCCACTATCCAATCATGCCTCCAGGGTACTGTACTATATAAAATTGTAATTACGTGCCCCAGTCAAACAGATGCAGAAAAATTGTGCCTTGGGTGTTAGTGGTGCCAGAACACTGTAACCCCTCACAGTTACTCTTGTTGGATGCAGGAACAGGCCCTGCTGTAAACAATTATTTAAAATTTTTAATTACATGCCCTAGTCAAACAGGTGTAGAAAAATTGGGCCTTGGGTGTTGGTGGTGCCAGAACACTGTAACCCCTCACAGTTACTGTTGTTGGGCAAAGGAATGGACCCTGCTGTAAACAATTAGTAAAAAAATTGCAATTACATGCCCCAGTCAAACAGGTGTAGAAAAATTGGGCCTTGGATGTTGGTGGTGGCAGAACACTGTAACAACTCGTGGTTACTCTTGTTGGATGCGGGAACGGTTTCACCTACTGGTGGCACTGTAGCTCCCAGACCTATGAGCTGCAGTTCCGGTGTTCACCAGCGGGTGTCCCTCGGCAGTCTGACATTATCCCCTGCAATCAGGCATCACCTGATGCTGATTGCAGGAAGCATATTTAAACCTGGGAAATACTGTGATTATTTGCCTTGGTATTGTCTCCTTGTGCTTCTGATATGTGTTCCTGTGTTCCTGAAGCCTGCACCCCGTCTCTTGTTCCTGGACTCTGACCCTGTTCCTGCACCTTGATCCCTTCCAACCCTCTCAGTCCTTCTCCTGGTTCCCTTTCCCTGACCTGTCTTGCTCCCAGTTCCCCCTGCTTGATTTCCCGTATATGACCCTGGCTTGGTATGATTACGATTTGGTTATTACATGCTCTGTACATACATATTTGATTTAGTCTTTCATTTATTGTATGTTCACTGTTGGTTTATTCATTGGTTGTATTACATGATTCATTATTTTGGTGGTGCGTTTCTTTGTTATTCATTTATATTATAATAAATCATATTATTTACATTTTACCCGCGTTTGGTACACTCTGTTGCAGTCCACACATTTCTGGTCCCACCGCTACCTGACATAATACCAAGGCCAGTCCTGACCAGAAGTGGCTGCACAGGAAAGCCATCTTGGTTTTACCGTTTATGGTAAAATGCAGGTGATTTATTTTTCTCTGCTGTTGGCAGAGGATAATGAATATTGCCGCCAGACATTGAAGGAGTGAACCAATGACCAGCTATTAGATTGTATCTGTCTTGCTCATTTCCTTGTTGATCAGGGTAGTATGTTGTTTGGAGATGTTCAGCCTTTGATTCAGGTTTGTGCAGAGTTGGCTTAGTCCAGTACTCCTAAGGGAAGTGCTGATTTTTCTCCCCCTTCAGTATGGCTCAGATAGAATCTCTGGTGTGGTTATTGGAGGATGACTCAGCTTTTTTCTTTGAGCACTATTCAGCATGCTCTCAATGGGTGTTAGTGAAGTGTAAAATCCCCCTTAGCAACTGCTCCCTCTTTCTTACCATACTCCAGCTATTCGCTTTTAATCAGCTGCACCCCCTATTTATAGCCCTGCAGTCACTTACAGAACTTCAGTGGTTAAACCTAAGAAGAATCGGAAGTAGAGTTGAGCGAACACCTGGATGTTCGGGTTCAGTGGGTTCGGCCGAACTTCGGGAAAAAGTCCGGGTTCGGCACCGAACTTGACCCGAAACTTTACCCCGAACCCCATTGAAATCAATGGGGACCCAAACTTTTCGGCACAAAAATGGCTGTAAAAAAGTCCTGGAAAGTGCTAGAGGGCTGCAAAAGGAAGTAAAATGATTTTAGAACAATAATCTGTCCCTTACAGCAACAGCAGGAACCTGACCCTATAGGAGTAGGAGATGATTTTAGAACAATAATCTGTCCCTTACAGCAACAGCAGAAACCTGACCCTATAGAACTAGAAGATGATTTTAGAACAATAATCTGTCCCTCTAAGCAGTAGACTCTACCTAGTCCAGTCAGATCGTTCTGTAATGCAGGATGAGATGTTATTAGATCTGCAATCTGTCCCTAAAAGCAGTAGTAGTAGTAATCTCTACCTAGTCCACAATCAGATCGTTCTGTAATGCAGGATGAGATGTTATTATATCCAGGCCCGGACTAGGACAAGAATTAGGCCCGGGCATTTTAGGCTGAGCAGCCCATTTTTTTTTTTAAGCCAAATTACAAATAATGACAACTACCAGTTGCTCAATGTATTTTAGTTATATTTAGCCTGCTTTAGTCACTGTAATTTATCCATTTGGAATTATGTAAATATATGATAGAATGAATGCAATATATAAGATATAAACATCTTTAACCACAACAGTACCTGGCACGAAAACCCCCTTCCTGTCCAGGCCATTTTTTAGCTTTCAGCGCTATCACACTTTGAATGACAATTACTCAGTCATGCAACACGGTA